>FJUW01000023.1:270318-588282 GCA_900074885.1 Rhynchosporium graminicola | reverse complement strand
GACGAGTTAAGTGATTATATTAAGTAAATCGATTATATTGCCTTCTTCGTTATATTCTAGTTCTAAGAACGAGAGTTCTAGGTAAGTTCTAGCTATTTTTTCTATTTAGTTAAGTAACTAATCTTTATAGTGATCTTCGTTAATAAAGTAGCTGGAGTAGCGCCGGAAGGTATTATATATCTGTACTTCCTAGAGTTTTGAAGAGTAGTCGATTCTATTAGAGAGCTTATTTAGAAGGTTCAGTATCTTCTCTATACGCGTAGCGTATAATATTAACGATATTCCTCCGGTAGATTATTCTTAACGATAATTATCAGGCGTAAGAGTAGTATTATCTTCTTTAATTAATAATAGTAGTATTATACGCGATTAAACGTTATTAAACGATATAGACTTAGTAGAGCGCTAAGTAGTTAACTAGTATAGTTCTAGGAACTCGTCCCGTAACTAGTATAGTTCTATAGATAAGTTAGCGTTTAATTATCTCTCCTCCGCGAGCTTCCTTTCTGCTTCTTATAGCTAGTGAGTATAGTTTTCCTATAAGTTACTTATAGTTACTATTAATATAAGGGTATTATCGGGGAGGTTTAGCGACTTAGTAAGTTTATTAATTATAATAGGAGTTAGGGAGCTTAACTCGGACGAGGCGTTATCGCGAGTACTCTCTACTATAGAGAGAGGTAAGTTATAGCGAGTATTACGAGTCGCCGAAGAATAGGAGGTAGAGGGAGTCGGAGAACTAGTAGTCGATTTATCGGACTTAGGTTACTTTAGTTTAGGTGCTATTCTTTAAGTTTATACTTAGTATAGGCCTTCTCTATATAGCGTAATCTCCTGCGTTTAGTAGCTCTAGGTATAGAGGTATAATATAAGTAGATATTTATTATCTTCCTAGATATAAGTAAAAGAGTTATAGATAATATGATACTTACTCTAGAAAGGTCTTAAAACTACCTGAGTAATAAGACTTTATATTACTATGAATATAAAGTAGTAAGAATTACTTGAGAATCTATAACTAAGGAGTGAAGAAGTAGAGAGAGAATAGAAGTATATATATGAAAAGGGGCCCCTAAACTCTACTTATATAATCTCGCTTAGCAGTAAGTGTTTCTACCAATAGGGAGAGACCTCCAAACCTGACCAGTCGTCACACTTTCTAGAGTAAGAGGAGTTTATTAGCGTAATAATCTACGCCTTCCGGGGGGCAAATATATAAGGTATTAATATCTATATCACTCTATATAAAAGCGGAGATCATATCGATCTTATATATATACTACTTATAGAGTACTACTAAGGCAAATATAAGACGCTAAGCTTATTGTTTAACTATACTAGCGTATATATCTAGGTAGTTTATACTATATAATTGCTTAAACCCCTTAGCTACGAATCTAGCTTTGAATTCATAGTACTCGCTCTCTAGTTCTTTGATCTTATAGACTTAGCGAGTTTTTAGTAGTTTTATAGTCTTAGTATTACTATCGACTACTTTCCACGTATTATGATTTTCAAGAGAGGTAATTTCTTTATTTATAGCTTTTAGCTAATAATCCTTATAAGGACTATTTATAGCTTCTTTATAGCTCTTAGGCTTATAACTACTTCCGGATCCTTTTTAATAAGGATTCTTTCCGGATCAGGTGATAGCCTAATTTCTTCGTCTGATTTAGAGCTAATAAAAGCTTAGCAAGCTAAATTAATAACGTTTTTATATACGCTATAAGCCTCTTTCTACTCTTGAATTAATCGCTTATTATTCTGAATAGCTAAGGCTATATTAGGGTCTTTAGCGTGATTTCTAGTAGTAATATTAGGTATCTAATTAGAGTAGTCCCTTCTACGTTTTATACCTCTTTTAGGTATTTCTACTATAGGTATTTCTTTAGCTATATCGTTAAAGAGATCAAGTTCTATATCTTCTATGACTTTTTCTTTATTTAATGAATTATCAGCTGTTTTACTATCGATTTTCTCCGAGTTTTTAGATGGGTCTGATTTAGGAGTATTTATAAGTAAAGAAATCACGCGATTTAAATAGTCAGAGGTCTCGCAATCGTCAAGTGTCTTATCAAAGGATTCTAATTCTTCCTTAGAGATTACTTCGTCCTTAAAGGTTAAATCTTCCTTAATTAGGACGTTTTTAGAGCTTATAATAGCTCTCTTCTCAGGTATATATACTAAGAAGTTATTTACGGACTTATACCCTACGAGTATACCTCTATCGGACTTATCTTTAAACTTATTAGTCCTTTTATTAATAAGAATATAAGTAAGAGAGCTTAATACTCTAATATAATCAAGAGTAGGCTTTTTACCGAAGAGAACTTTAAAGGGACTCTTTTTAATAACTGAATTATAAGAGCGATTCTTTATATGAGCTATTCTTTAGATTATTTGAAGCTAAAGGAATAAGGGTATATTCTTATCTGTATAGATAGCTATAAGCCTTTCTATAAGATATCGATTTAAACGCTCTGCTATATTGTTTTACTTAGGAGAGTAAGAACTAGTATATTCACAAATAATACCTTTATCTTTACAAAAGATAGTCTATTTATTAGATTTAAACTCCCTGGCGTTATCTAGCTTAAAGGCTCTAATTTTAGCGACGATTTTTAATATACCTTACTTAAATTGAGTAGTTATTATATTATACTACTCGATCAAGGTATCGTACGCCTCAGCCTTATGTTTTAGAGCGTATACCTAAATAGCTCTAGAGCCTCTATATATAATAGTTAAGAAGAATCTTTCTCCCTTTAGACCTTTAATCTTAAAAGGGCCCGCTATATCTATATCAAAGATAGTAAGCGGAGGAGTATCCGACATAGGCTTAGTACTACTTATAGCGTGTATTTTACCGCTATTACAGGCAGAATAGTCAGATAAATCTAACCCCTTTTGGATTTTTAATCCTTTAGATCCTTCTATAGTCTTATAGATAAACTCCTTATTAGTATATAATAGACGCTTATAATATAGGTCTAATTTGCTACTTTTATTAGAGTCTACTTTAAAAGACACAGGCTCGAGCAGCTCATGATTTACGTCTACTTCTAAGTAGTACGTATTATAATACTATCTAGCTTCTATATTAATAGAGCTATTAGATATATTTATACCCTTTTTATTAAAGGTAACTTTCTAATCTTTATTAGTTAGTTCCTTAGAGCTTAAGAGAGTAGTTTTAAGGCTAGGTACGTAATTTACGTCTTTAATAAGTACTCTATCGCCTTCCTTAGTGATTATAAGGATATCTCCTCTACCTATTATAAGTAAAATATCACTATTAGCGATAGTAATAGACTTCTTAAATACAGGTTTATAGTCTAATAACTAGCTTTTATTCGGTGTATAATACTCAGAAGCGCTAGAATCAAGTACTATTCTATAGTTATATATAGTAGCGTAAGCTTAATCTGCTGTACTACTATAACTACTACTACTGCTAGTACTACTGAAAGAACTCATAAGGGCCTTAGTAGACTCCTCTTTTGATTCTTTAGCGCCTTTACCTTTCGACTTCTTCTTAGTCGATTTATTAGGTATAAGCTCAGGGTGCTTTATATAGCAATTTGCCTCTATATAGTTTCTTTTATTATAATAACTATACTTCTTACTACCTTTCGAATTCTTCCCCTTAAAAGCCTTATTAGCTTGTAAATCGGTAGAAGTATTCATTCTAGCCTCTTCTGATATAAGATCTCTTATTAAACTTTCTATATCGATAGAAGAAAGGTTATTAGAGATTTCTTCGTACTTCCTAGAAGTAAAAGAATTAAAAGAACTAGGTAAACCTTTAAATATAAGGCTAGCTAGTATAGGCTTTGGAATCTCACACTTGAGCTACTTTAAGTAGACTGAACTAGCTTGAATTACGCTAGTATACTCGTCTATATTCTTATAAGAGGAGTAGATATTATCGATAATACGATTTATATGCCTACTGATCTCCTCTAGGCTAGTAGAACCGTAGGTAGTGTAACGACATAAGACTCAAGGCGGTATACAAGCAAGAATAAACGAGTAGGGAGGCTAAGAGCGATCTTATATAGTTTACTACGAAGGAAACAAAAAGATAAGGAAGGAAGAAGAAGAGAGATAGAGTGCGAGGCACCTTATATATATATGCTGGTACTAGTCCGATATTATACCGGGTCGGATACTAGTTCTGCCGGGATACCTATGAACTTGGGCCCTATTATCTATCCTTCTTCTTATATAATATTCAGGTAAGCTATCGTTATATTACCTCCCCCCTAAGAAGAGCTTAACCCTAAGCTCAGAAGGTTATAGTTTATATTAGAATTAGTCTTTATTATAACTGTTTTTATCGATATTCGCGTAATAAGCGCTAGCTGCTCTTTAGTAGTAGTAAATTCTTTATCAGGTTCTAACTAGTTATATCGCTGTAATAGTGCTATATTAGTTATAGCTTCTAAATTAAGCGGTGAGTAGTATTTATTTTATCTATTTATAGTAGGAGTCGAGTTTAAGTAGGGCGTAGGGTATATAAAGGAAGAGGTTTATTAATATTAAAGCCTTTCCTTTTTAATTGCGATAACTACTTCAACTTATAAGTTTACTCTCCTTAGACTACGATATAGCTCCTAGAGTAAGTATTATTACTAACTACTATAGTAGTCTGCTATAATCTTATATATTAATCGACCTAATCGACTCTTCTCTTAATATAAGTAAGTTTCTTATTTTAGTTTTAAGGATAATCCTTAAGTGCGGTATAGGGGTTTTACAGATCTATAATACTAACTCCTATAGTACCTTTATTAGTTCCTGCTGGTACTCTTTTAGCGGCGTATTATATATATTACTTGCGATATGTTCGCGCTTTCCTTAAGATAAAGTATAATAATACTCTTATTTTAGAACTCTTATAATTGTTTAATAAGCTTAACTCTAAGCTTTATAAGTATTATTTAGCGTTAAAGAGTAGTTATAAGTATATAAGTTACTTGAATATAAATATAGTTATATATACTAATACGTTATAGTTACTTAACTACGTTAATATAGAGTATACTATTCTATCTAGTTTACTTCTTAGTAGCGAAACTAAGGACGCGGAGCTAAATCGGGGTAGTATCGTAGCTACTTATAAGGCTATTAATCGGATCTATCGTCTCGCGAAATCTATTGCTCTTACTACTATATTAGAGATTACTACTATATAATTAGTAGAGACTTAGGCTTTAAGGCGTTCTATAGAGAAGGTATTCAGGGAGTTAGAGTTTATTAAAGTAGTAAGTTATGATCTTGAACTCTTAGATACTAGTATAATACTAACGTGATATAAGATTTAGATCTTCTGATAATCGATTCGGTAGAGTCTAGGTTAATAGCCGAAATAGTATTAAAGTAGACGAAAGAATTAAATAGTATTATATAGGAGTTTATAAAGAAAGCTATATTTAAGGTTACGATATCTGATACTAAGGGAAAGAGGAATTTACTTTCTAGTTCAGAGATAGCGTTAGATCTAGATACTCCCGGACTCTCTCTAAAGAAGAAAGCTCGTAGGATTAGCTATTATACTCGGTCTACTACTAAGGCTATGTTAGTAGATTTAAATAAAGAGTTAGATATAGTAGTTCCGGTTCTAGATATTCCAGATTTACTAGAAGCTCCGGAGGACTTAGGGGAGAAAGCTAGTGAAATAGAAGTAGTTAAAGAAATAGAGTTTTAGATATAGTATTATTACGAAGTATAATCGGGAGATTATCCTTAGTAATAAATTCTAATACTAGTAACTATAATAGCTTATTATCCTCTAAGTAACTATAGTTATCTATTCTGTCTTCTTAGGCCTTAATCTACTAATCTAGTTTACGCGGAGGTCTAGGTTTACTTAGGTTAATAGCGTAGAAGTCTCTAAGCTTATACGGAGTACCTATTAAGTCGGAAGCGTTATACTAAGTTAAGTCCGGGTTATAGCTTAGCTAGCTAACTTAATACTTCAGATTACCTCTTAGGAGCTATATAGTAAGTATATCTTATAACTCTTATTCCTCTTAAGTAGCGATAACTTCCGGGAGTAAGTTTAGTAACTCCTAGCTTAGTAATAGGTTATCCGGGTCTTTAAAGAGTAATTCGAGAGCGAATATATTATATATAGAAGATCCCGGGGGTAAATCTAGCTTATAGGAGTGTCCGATCTTAGCTAGGACCTAGTATAGTCCTGCTTAGAAACTAGATAGCTTCTTATTTAGCTAGTGATTCTTAAGGTTCCTTATAGAGAGAAATACCTTATCTCTAACTTCCTAGTTGATATTATACTGTTTCGGGTCGGTTATAGCGCCTATCTTATACTAAGCAGTTAGTATATTAGCTTTTATAACCTCGATAGCGGATTTAGCATATTTAGCTAGGGATTTAATATTAGTATAGTTAAGCTTCTCTTATAGTATTAATCCGGTGAGTTACTTCTAGTCCTAGCTATTCCGTAGTAATATACTATATTTAAGGGTATATAGCACTATACTAATAGAGTTATAAGGTAAAGTTACTTAAGCGCGGTCTATTATTAGTAGTAGTTCGCCCTAGTTACTCTAGTAGTAATTAACGAAAAGTCTAAGGCGTTAGTTAATATACTGATTTATAATCTCTATTTATCTGTCGGTTTACTAGTAGAAAGAAGTAGAGAGCTTAACTTTAACTCTAATTATATAGTAAAACTCTTACTAGAAGGATAAGACTAACTAAGCTCCTTAGTCGGATATAATTAACTTAAGGGTATATCCGAAACGATATATCTATTAGATAAATAATATTACTATCCTGCGGGTATTAATATTATAATAGTATAGTATTAATACGAAGTCCTTCTCTAGGTAGTTAATAAATACTAATATCTTATTAAATCCTTAGTTATTAGGCGAGAAGTCCTTAAAATCTATAGCTAAGTACTATATAAGGTAGCTAAGTACTAGTAATAGGTATAGGAATCCTTACTATTTCGTTTACTTCGGATAAGAGTACTAATAGGAGTAGTAATTATAAGTATACTGTTTTATATCTGATACGAGTCCTTTCTAGTAATAATAAGTAGAAATTATTTCAGCGGTCTTACGAGTATTTAGATAAGCAGAGGAAACTTAATCGTGGACTTCGCTAATTAAATAGGTATATAATAGAGTATAGCGTTATACGTATAAACGACTATTATAAAGTAGTAAATTATTATTAATAGTATAGCTATCTCCTAATATATTCTGTTTATTAGAGAACGATTCTTAGTTAAATTAGTATAGCTTCTCGATTAAATTAAAGGAATTATATATAGGTTCCGGTAGCGTATTAGTCCTTAGCGATATTAGGTATATATAACTGATTTAATCGATATAATACTTAGCTAGTTCCGTGTTAATCCTAAGGTCTAAGTAGTCTAGAAATAGTAAAACCCGAGATCTACTATCTTGTTTCTATTATTCCTATATCTTTAGATCTTATTCCCTATAGCTAAGGATATTAGCTTTAGTATTATTTTTACTAAGTGTATATATAATTTAAAAGTTAAATTCGGAAAGGAATTCTATCTATCTAGCTTACTTACTAGTTAGGACCTTAGTAGTTATAAAGTATTCTAAGGATCGATAGTCCGTATATACGCTGGTATAGTATTGTAGAGATATAAGTTCCGGTCTCTATTTCCGGAAAGACTTAATAATAGTATATAGCTCCTTATCGTAGATCTTCTAGTTTAGTTTATATCTATTAAGAATATAAGAGTAGAATCTAATTAGATACTACTAGTTATCTTTATATAATTATTAGATAACTCTAGCTATTATACTATCGGAAGTATTAGTTTCTAGTTTAGTTTATAATTCAGAGTCGAAATAGTATAGTTTCTATACTAATAGTAGCTATTAATATAAATTATCGAAGGACTTCTTATAATCGTCGGTGAAATTCTATAGTACTATAAGCCGAGTAAGTACTAAGAGAGGTTTAGCGATAAGGCCGAAATTCCGAATAAATTAATAGTAGAACCTACAGAATCCTAGGAAGGATTTCATAGCTATTACTGTTTCGGGGTACTTCTAGTCTACTAATAGTACTACTTTCTCAGGATCTAGCTCGATTCTGTTAGTAGTAACGATATATCTGAGGTATTTAGTCTAAGTAATATGGAATTCGCTTTTCTTAATATCTACTTAAAGTCTAGTATTTATTAAGTGTTATAGTACTAATTTAATATATTCCTTATATTCCTAGAGCGTTTCCGAGTATATAAGGATATTATCTAGGTAAGCTATATAGAAATTATCTAAGTAGTTTAGTAGTATATTATTTATATATCGCTAGTACGTACTAGGTCTATTATAGAGCTTAAAAGGTAATACTTTATATTTATAGGATCCGAAGCGGGTTCGGAAGGTAGTATACTCCTCTGATTTAGGGTTTATATAGATATAGTTAAATACTATCCGGATATCTAGTTTAGTAAAGATTATTACTTTAGATATATAAGTTAAGAGCTTATCGATCCTAAGTATTAAGTATAAATCCTTTCGAGTAATCGTATTAAGCTTATGATAGTTAATATAGAAGCGTAATCCTTTATCGGCCTTTTTAATAAATAATATAAGTAATATAAAAGAACTTTAACTAGATTTGATAAATCTTTTATTTAAGTTCTTTATAAGATACTCCTTAGTTACTTGTAATTTATCTGTAGATTACTGATATAAGGGCGAATATACGTTAGATAATAGTTCTTCTAGAATGATTTTATAATTATATAAGTAATATAGCGGAAGAATATTAGAATCCTGCTTAGAAAAGGCTTCTTTAAGAGTATAGTACTATTCTGATAGCTTTTCGGCTACGAGTTGTTTAATATTAGGATCCTTAGGAGAGTTACTATTTAAATAGTCTTATAAGAGGCGGTCTATCTTATAGATACTAGTAAAGAATAATTCAGAACTTTTACGTTTTATATTAAAGTAAAAAGCTATAGTACTAATTTAGTAAATCAGAACTAGTTTCTAGATCCTTAGAGGTTAAGAGAAGTACTTATAGTAGGGTTTCGGCGTAAGTACCTTTCTCGATAAATTCGGAGCAGAAAGGGGTTCGGATTCCTTAGCGATAGGCGGAAATAAGTTAAAAGGTAAGGATAATATATTAATATACTATATTGCTACTATTTAGTATAATTAGCGTCGGTCTAGCTAGTTTATAGCTAAGTCCCGCGTATTAGCGTCGATTTAGTAAGATCGATTAATACTAGGTTTATAAAGCAGTAGAGTTATAATTATCTCCTTATTATATCAGAGAGTAGCTAGATAGCGTTCTGACTATAGTAGCTTATAGTAAAGCGTATCTAGCTTAACCTGAAATCGTCGTATCTATTTAATACTAATAATCATATCTTACTATCCTAAATCAAGGAGAATAAAAGGGTAGTTATAAATACGCCTGCTATTAATAGAAAAGTATAAATATATAAAATAAGTAATATAAGTTCTAATAGACTATTAGAAACTATGTATTAGAATAGAATAAGGCAGTAGCTCGATTTTAACACTAAGAGCCCCCGATAGTTATCCGGTAAGAGTACGATTAATAAATAGATAACTATTCGCTCCGGTATTAATTAGGCTATTTATAGAGACTCTTAGCTTGTTTATACTAATTATAATCAGATATATGAATTACTTACCTCTTATTAGGGAGTTAAAGTCCAGATTAGAGAGATTATACTTACGTAGACTTAAGAAGGAGTTTTTACTTAGGCCTTATCGTTTCTCTCTAGTATCAGTCTAGATTTAGAAAGTATATCTTCTACTACTTCCTTAGTTATTTAATCCTCTTCCGGAAATTCGTTGATTAATTAAACCTTAAGCGAGTTAGGGTAGTCTAGCTTAATATAATCGAGCTATTTATAACTATAATACTTAAGGGGTTCTCCGGTTGAGGTAGTAAGGCGTTTTAGCGCGGAAGGAGTACTAGCCCGTACTAAGGTAGAAGTACGTACGTATAGTACGGGAGTAGTTAATTAAGGAGCTAAGCTTAAGGACCGGTAAGAGGTAGAACTAGTAGTAATCGCAGTAGTAACGATAGGCTTACGGTGCTATACTTAGGCAGTAGCTTTCTCGGGATAAGTATATTTTAAGTTATAGCGATACTTAGTATTAAAAGAAAGTAAGGATCTAATTATAGAAGCGTAATCCTTATTTTATATTAGTTTAATAATAAGGGTTAAAGCGCGTAAGGATAGTATAATCTTATCTTATATATAGAAGAACTACTCTTTCTTTTTAATCTTACCTTAGATAGTAGCGCTTTAAAATCAATTACGAAACTCAGTGAAGGTCTTACGTATATAGCTAAGTTATTATATTTCTAAGTAGTAGAAAGCGTTATAATAGTTATCTTCCTCTAAACTAGTAAGAAAGTTCTCTTCTAATAAGTAGATTATTTTATTTCTAGTTTTAAACTTTTTAGTTATGTACTAAGGCGTAAGATACTCCTTAGCTAATCTAGTAACTAGCTTCTATACGAGAACGCGCCGAGAGAAGTCCGTAAGGTAGTAGTTAGCGTTTATAGCTAGCCGGTCTCGTATTGATACTCTCTATTAGAGGAAAGTAAGATCTGATCTATTATCTAGAGGCAGGATCTTCTTAGTAAGATAAAACTTCCTAAGGCGTAACTCTACCGATTTAGCGCTAGGAGAGAGAGATAGTTTATTAGGAATAGTATCCTTTCTCTTAATACTATATATTAGAATAGAGTTTATTAGGATATTAAACTCTGCTATATACGGAGATTATAGTATTAGTTCTAGTAGGAGAGTCGAAGATAGGCGAGAGACTCCTATAAGGAACCTATCTTATACGAAGATTAGTCTATCTATAGTATCTTCTAGAGAGTTATTCTTTTCCTTTTAGTCCGCTAATTGTTATAAGAGGGAATAGATCAGGTTCGAGTTACTTGCGGTAATAGGAGTACTTAGCGATTATACTCCTAGTGAATTTCGCTTTTATTTTCCTTTCTCTCTTAGTTAGTACTTTCTTAATAAGATATTAACGTTCTCTAGGGTAAGAGATATTTAGGGTAAGGAGGGGTATAATAGATTAGGTTCGGAGGTAGAGCGGGAGGGATCGTATTAAGTTCCTCTAGAACTAGAGGGGTCTCTAGTTTATTAGTTAAGAGCTATAATAGTAGCTTAAAAAGGGGTATATTAGGGCTATTTCAGTAGTAATACGTAGAAGTTAAAGTTCCGGAGTATTTATTATACTTTCTTTAAAATCTATCTATAATTCCTTTATACTAAGGAGGTTATTAAAGGAGCGTTAGCAAAGACCTCTTCTATTATACTATTTACGATAAGCTAAATTAAACCCTGATTTATAGTTATCTGAGAGATCTCTAGTATCTCGGCTATATATAAGTAGTTATCGAATAACTAACTCAGTAGTGAGATATTATAGTAAGCTATCTCCGGCTATCTTAATCTTTTTATTTAATATAACGATATAAGACTTAAGGTTGTATATAAGTAAGAATAAATAAGTAGGGAGGCTAAGAGCGATCTTATATAGTCTACTACGAAGGAAACAAAAAGATAAGGAAAGAAGAAGAAGAGAGATAGAGTACGAGGTACCTTATATATATATGCTAGTACTAGTCCGATACTATACCGGGTCGGATACTAGTTCTGCCGGGATACTTATGAACTTGGGCCCTGTTATCTATCCTTCTTCTCATATGATATTCAGGTGAGCTGTCGTCACAGGTAGCTATAATAGCTTCCTATAGGTCTTTTGCGCTAGTCTTATCCTTAAATCTATCGAGGTTTTCAAGTGATATAATCGACTTAATAGCGCCTAAAGCCTTCTTATTTGCACGCTCAAAATCAGCTAGTCTCTTATAGTATTTAATCGCTAGCTTAGGAGAGTAAGAAGTATAATCTATTCTCTTTTCGCCTTGCGCGTTAATACGTTCTTCTGACTTGAAGTAGAGAGCTCGGCTAGGCTTAGTCTTAGTACTATCAATATAAGACATACAGCTGTTTACCTCTAAATAGAGGCTAGCTGTATTAAGCTACTCTATATAGTTAGAGCGGCTTACTAGCTTATCTCCCTTAAAGGAAGATATGATTCCTTATAAGTAGTTCAATAATACTAAGTACTAAGAGGTCTTAAAAGTACGAGTTTTACTTATATAAGCTACTAAGTAGCTTAAAAAGACACTAATCTTATCTTAGCCTTGAAAAAGATAGTAACTACGCTAAGCTTACTATCTTACCGAGTTTTTCGCTTAGTTAAAATTAATAGTAGTATATAGTAATTACGTCTATCGTATTTACTATTAAATTAACCTTACTACTAGGCCTAGTTTTACCTTATAGCGCCTTAAGTACTACTATTAAGTAACCCTCTCCGAGGATAGCTTCTTATACTTAATAGTAGCTTATATTAGCCGACTTATAATATATGCTAAGCTAAATAGCGATTAGAAGCTATATACTACTGCTTAACAAGGCCTAGCTTCTAAACTAAGTCGGTAGTAGCTACGGGCACCCCGGAATAAGATCTTGGCCTTCGTACCTAGGGTCACTAAGTCGTCTCTACTTCTAAAGGCTTCGAGAGGTTACAAGTTATAATTTCCCTGTAACTTCGTCTTAGGGTTAAGAGCTACGAGTCTGATTCGCTATAGCTGTATTAGTAGGGCTCAAAGGGGCTAGTTTACTAGCTCTAAGCGAAAGAGTCGTTGAAAACGACTAAGTAACGCCTAATTAGGAAGCTCCTTTATTAGTAAGGAGTAACAGAAGCGAGTTTAGGCGAGATCGATCGAAGGAGGAAGCGTCTAATTAGCTAATTTCACTAAGTAAATTGCTACTATATGAAAATTAAAAGTAGAAATCGGCTAAAGATCAGAATAATAGAATAATAGGTAATCAATTTGACTTACTTTATTTACTTAAAGAGAGCTAACTATAGGAGAGATTCTAGCTACTTATATAGCTATATGAGCTCTCTAGAATATTCTATACTACGTAATACAGAACTCTATAGAAGAAGACACGTATACTATAGAATTATACTACGTTAGTAGTACGTTAGTAGAAACCTCTAGAAGTACGATATGCGTACTAGAGAATAGTAGAACTCTATCGAGAACCTTTATAGTAACTCTAATAGAGTATATAGGGTATAGGCTATTGACAAGGTATAAGGTGTAGGTGCCAGGTATAACAAGGTACATAGGCAAGGTACTAAACCAGGTACTAAGACTATATACTAACAAGGTACAGGGTATATATGCTAATGTAGGCAAAACTGACCAAGGTACTGGTAAACTGACTAAGGTACTGGTTACAAATCCAACACTGAGTACACTAGGATATTATCTAGATAGTATATAGCGAACTTCCTAATAAAATCTTTAATAATATCGTTATTTTATCTCTAATATATAACTAGAGTATTAGTTAAGCTAAATAGTATTATTATATATTCCTATAGCCCTAAGGGCAATACGAAAGTAGTCTTCTACTTATATCTCTTCTTGATTCGGATTAAATTAAACGCGTTATATTAGTCTAACTTAGTATATATCTTTACTCGAGCTAGCTTATCCCGCAGGTACAAAGTATTCAGCAAAAGGTATATATCCCTTATAGTCTTACTATTAATTATCTAATAGTCTCTATAAGGTTATGACGATAACTCACCTGAATATCACATGAGAAGAAGGATAGATACTAGGGCCCAAGTCCATAGGTATCCCGGTATAACTAGTATCTGACTCGGTATAATATCGGACTAGTACCGGTATATATATATAAGGCGCTTTATACTCTATCTCTCTTCTTCTTCCTTTCTTATCTTTTTATTTCCTTAGTAGTAGACTATATAAGATCGCTCTTAGCTTTCTTACTTATTTTATTCTTACTTATATACCGCCTCGAGTCTTATATTATTATATTAAATAAAAAGATCAAGATAGCCGGAGATAGCTTATTATAATATCTTATTACTAAGTTAGTTATTCGATAACTACTCGTATATAGCCGAGATACTAGAGATCTCTCGGATAGCTATAAATTAGGGTTTAATTCAGTTTATTATAAATAATATAATAGAGGAGGTCTTCGCTAATACTCCTTTAATAATCCCCTTAGTATAAAGGTATTATAGATAGATTTTAAAGAAAGTATAATAAATACCTTAGAACTTTAACTTTTACGTATCGCCGCCGAAATAGCCCTAATATACCTCTTTTTAAGCTATTATTATAGCTCCTAACTAATAAACTAGAGACCCCTCTAGTTCTAGGGGAACTTAATACGATCCCTCTCGCTCTATATCCGAACCTAATCTATTATATCCTTCTTTACTCTAAACGTCTCTTATACTAGAGAATATTAATATCTTATTAAGGAAGTACTAACTAAGAAGGAAAGGAAAATAAAAGCGAGATTCACTAGGAGTATAATTACTAAGTACTCCTACTATCGCAGATAACTCGAACCTGATCTATTCCCTCTTATAACGATTAATAGACTAGAAGGAAAAGAATAACTCTTTAGAAGATACTATAGATAGACTAATCTCTATATAAAATAAGTTCCTTATAAGGGTCCCTTCCTTATCTTCGACTCTCCTACTAGAACTAGTACTATAATCTCCGCGTATTCTAGAGTTTAATAAGCTAATAAACTCTATTCTAATACGTAGTACTAAGAGAGAGGATACTATTCCTAATAAACTATTACCCTCTCCTAGCGCTGAATCGATAGAGTTACGCCTTAAGAAGTTTTATCTTACTAAGAGGATCTTACCTCTAGATAATAGATTAGACCTTACCTTTCTCTAATAGAGAGTATCGATACGAGACCGGTTAGCTATAAACGCTAACTATTACTCTACGGACTTCTCCTAGCGTGTTCTCGTATAAGGACTAGTTACTAGATTAGCTAAAGAGTATCTTATGCCTTAGTACTTAGCTAATAAGTTTAAAACTAGTAATAAAATAATCTCCTTATTAGAGGAGAACTTTCTTATTAGTTTAGAGGAAAATAATTACTATAATGCTTTCTATTACTTAGAAATATAATAACTTAGCTATACCCGCGAGACTTTCGCCGAGTTTCGTAATCGATTTCAAAGCGTTACTATCTAAAGTAAGATTAAAAAGAAGAAGTAGTTCTTCTATATATAAGATAAGATTATACTATTTTTATATACTTTAACTCCTATTATTAAACTAATATAGAATAAGGATTACGCTTCTATAGTTAGATCCTTACTTTCTTTTAATACTAAGTATTACTATAACTTAGAATATATCTATCCCGAGAAAGCTATTACTTAAGTATAATACTATAAGCTTACTATTACTACTACGACCTCTACTAGTTCTACTCCTTACCGGTCCCTAAGCTTAGCCCCTCGATAAATTACTCTTATACTATATATATATACCTCTACACTAGTATAAGCTAGTACTTTCTCCGCGCTAAAACGCCTTACTATCTCGACCGGAGAACTCCTTAGGTATTATAGTTATAGATAGCTTAGTTATATTAAGCTAGATTACCTTAACTTACTTAAGGTTTAATTAATTAACGAATTTCTAGAAGAGGAAAGAGTAACTAAGGAAGTAATAGAAGATATACCTTCCGAATCTAGACTAATACTAAAGGGAAATAATAAAGCTTAAGTAAAAACTCCTTCCTAGGTCTATATAAGTATAATCTCTCTAATCTTAATCTTAACTCTCTAATAAGAGATAAGTAATTTATATACCTAACTATAGCTAGTATAAATAAGCTAGGAGTCTTTATAAATAGCTTAATCGATACTAGAGCAAATAGCTATCTATTTATTAATTATACTCTTATTAGATAACTATTAGAGGCTCTTAGTATTAAGATCGAGCTACTACTTTATTCTATTCTAATACGTAGTTTCTAATAGTCTATTAGAACTTATATTACTTATTTCATATATTTATACTTTTCTATTAATAATAAGCGTATTTATAACTACTCTTTTATTCTTCTCGATTTAGGATAATAAGATATAATTATTAATATTAAATAGATATAACGATTTCAAGTTAAGCTAGATACGCTCTACTATAAGCTACTATAACCGGAATAATATCTAGTTACCCTCTAATATAATAAGGAGATAATTATAACTCTACTACTTTATAAACCTAATATTAATCGATCTTACTAAATTAATACTAACGCGCAGGACTTAGCTATAAACTAGCTAGACTAATACCGATTACCCTAAATAATAGCAATATAGTATATTAATATATTATCCTTATTATTTAACTTATTTCCGCTTATCGCTAAGGAATCCGAACCCTTTTCCGCTCTGAATTTATTAAGAAAAGTACTCGCGCTAAAACCTTATTATAAGTGCTCCTCTTAACCTCTAAGGATTTAGAAACTAGTTCTAATTTACTAAATTAGTACTATAGCTTTTTACTTTAATATAAAATATAAAAGCTCTAAATTATTCTTTACTAATATCTATAAGATAGACCGCTTCTTATAAGATTATCTAAATAGCGACTCCCCTGAGGATCCTGATACCGAATAACTTATAGCCGAAAAGCCACTAGAATAGTATTATACTCTTAAGGAGGCCTTTTCTAAGCAGGATTCTAATATTCTTCTATTATATCGCTTATATAATTATAAATTTATTCTAAAAGAACTATTATCTAATATATATTCGCTCTTATATTAGTAATCTATAGATAAACTATAAGTAACTAAGAAGTACTTTATAGAGAACTTAGATAAGGGATTTATCGAATCTAGCTAAAGTCCTTTTATATTACCTATATTATTTATTAAGAAAGCCGATAAAGGATTACGCTTTTATATCGATTATTATAAGCTTAATATAATCACTCGAAAGGATTTATATCTAATATCCAGGATCGATAAGCTCTTAACTCGTATATCTAAAGTAATAATTTTTACTAAACTAGATATCTAAGTAGTATTTAATTATATCTATATAGACCCCGAATCAGAGGAGTATATTACTTTCCGAACTCGCTTCAGATCCTATAAATATAAAGTACTTCTTTTTAAGCTCTATAATAGACTTAGTATATACTAATAATATATAAATAATATACTACTAGACTATCTAGACGATTTCTATATAGCTTATCTAGATAATATTCTTATATACTCAGAGACGCTCTAGGAATATAAGGGATATATTAAATTAGTACTATAATACTTAATAAATACTAGACTCTAAGTAGATATTAAGAAAAGCGAATTCTATATTACTCGGACTAAGTACCTCGGATATATTATTATCACTAATAGAATCGAGCGAGATCCCGAGAAAGTAGTACTATTAGTAGACTAGAAGTACCTCGAAATAGTAATAGCTATAAAATCTTTCTTAGGATTCTATAGTTTCTACTATTAATTTATTCGGAATTTCGGCCTTATCACTAAACCTCTCTTAATACTTACTAGGCCTATAGTACTATAGAATTTTATTAATAATTATAGGAAATCCTTCGACGAGTTATATTAATAGCTACTATTAGTATAGAAACTATACTATTTCGACTCTAAATTATAGACTAAACTAGAAACTAATGCTTCTAATAATATAATAGCTAGAGTTATCTTCTAATTATATAAAGATAACTAGTAGTATCTAATTAGATTCTACTCTTATATTCTTAATAGATACGAACTAAACTAGGAGATCTATAATAAGGAATTATACGCTATTATTAAGTCTTTCCAGAAATAGAGACTTGAACTTATATCTCTATAATATTATACTAGCGTATATACGAACTATCGATCCTTAGAGTACTTTATAACTACTAAGGTCTTAACTAATAAGTAAGCTAGATAGATAGAATTCTTATCTGAATTTAATTTCTAAATTATATATATACTTAGTAAAGATAATACTAAAGCTAATATCTTTAGCTATAGATAATAGGACCTAAGGATATAGGAATACTAGAAGCGAGATAGTAGATCTCGGGTTTTATTACCTCTAGACTACTTAGATCTTAAGATTAATATAGAGCTAGCTGAATATTATATCGATTAAATTAGTTATATATACCTAATATCACTAGGGACTAATATACTATCGGAACTTATACCTAACTCCTTTAATTTAATCGAAAAACTATACTAATTTAACTAAGAATCGTTCTTTAATAAACAGAATATATTAGGAAATAGCTATATAATTAATAATAGCTTACTACTTTATAATAGTTATCTATATATATAACGCTATACTTTATTATATACCTGTTTAATTAGTAAAGTCCACGATTAAGTTTCTTCCGCTTATCTAAATACTCGTAAGACCGCCGAAATAATTTCTATCTATTACTACTAGAAAGGACTTATATTAGATATAAAATAGTATATTTATAATTACCGCCCTTACTAGTACTCTTATCTGAAGCAGACGAAATAGTAAGGATTCCTCTACTTATTACTAGTGCTTAGCTATCTTATGTAGTACTTAGCTATAGATTTTAAGGACTTCCCGCTTAATAACTAGAGGTTTAATAGGATATTAGTATTTATTAACTACTTAGGGAAGAACTCCGTATTAGTATTATACTATCGTGATATCGATACCCGCGGGATAACGATACTATTTATCTAATAGATATATCGTTTCGGATATACTCCTAAGTTAATTATATCTAACTAAGGAGCTTAGTTTATCTTATCCTTCTAGTAAGAGTTATACTATATAATTAGAGTTTAGGTTAAGCTCTCTACTTCCTTCTACTAGTAAACTAATAGATAAATAGAGATTATAAACTAGTATATTAACTAATACTTTAGACTTTTCGTTAATTACTACTAGAGTAACTAAGGCGAACTACTACTAATAATAGATTACGCCTAAGTAACTTTACTTTATAATTCTATTAGTATAGCGCTATATACCCTTAAATATAATATACTACTATAGAATAGCTAGGATAAGAAGTAACTTATTATATCGATACCGTAAGAGAAGCTTAACTATATTAATACTAAATCCTTAGCTAAATATACTAAATCTGCTATTAAGTTAGTAAAAGCTAATATACTAGCTACTTAGTAGAGGATATACGCTATAACTGACTCGAAACGGCGTAATATCGACTAAGAAGTTGAAGATAAAGTATTTCTCTTTATAAGGAACCTTAAGATTTACTAGCTAGGTAAAAAGCTATCTAGCCTCTAGGTAGGACTATACTAAGTCCTAGCTAAGATCGGATACTCCTATAAGCTAGATTTACCTGTTAGATCTTCTATATATAATATATTCGCTTTAGAATTACTCTTTAAGGACCCGAACGACTTATTACTAGACTAAGAGCTACTAAACTTACCTCTAGAGGTTATCGCTAATTAAGAAGAGTAGGAGTTATAAGATATACTTACTATATAGCTCTCAAGAGGTAATCTAAAGTATTAAGTTAGCTAGCTAAGCTACGACCCGGACTTAACTTAGTATAATACTTCTAATCTAATAAGTACTCTATATAAGCTTAGAGACTTTCATATTACTAACTTAAGTAAACCTAGACTTTCGCATAAACTAGATTAATAGATTAAGGCCTAAGAAGATAGAATAGATAACTATAGTTACTTAGAGGATAATAAACTATTATAGATACTAGTATTAAAATTTTATTACTAAGAATAATCCCCTGATTATACTTCGTAATAATACTATATCTAAAACTCTACTTTCTCTATTACTTCTACTTTACTAGCTTTCTCCCCTAAGGTCTCTAAAGCTTCTAATAAATCTGGAATATCTAGAATTAGAATTACTATATCTAACTCCTTACTTAAATTTACTAATATAGCTCTAGTAGTAAACTAAGTATAATAGCTAATCCTATAGGCTTTTTTCTTTAGAAAGGGTCCGAGAGTATCTAGATCTAATATTATCTCTGAACTAGAAGGCAAATTCCTTTTTCCTCTAGTATCAGATATTATAGCCTTAAATATAGCCTTCTTTATAAATTCCTATATAATAGTATTTAACTCCTTTATTTACTTTAACGCTATTAATATTATTAACTTAGATTTCGCCGAATCTATTATTAAAAGATCTAAATCCTATATAATATTAGTATTATACTAGTATCTAAAGGATTAAGGATCTTAACTTATTACTTTAATAAACTCTAACTCCTTAAATACTTTCTCTATAGATCGCCTTAAAGCTTAAGTCTCTGCTAATTATATAGTAGTAATCTCTAATATAATAGTAGAAGTAGCAGATTTCGCGAGATAATAGATCCGATTAATAGCCTTATAAGTAGCTATAATACTACCCCGATTCAGCTCCGCGTCCTTAGCTTTACTACTAGAAAGTAAACTAGATAAAATAGTATACTTCGTATTAACGTAATCAGGTAACTATAACGCGTTAGTATATATAACTATATTTAAGCCTAAGTAACTTATATACTTATAACTACTCTTTAATACCGAATAATACTTATAAAGCTTAGAGTTAAGCTTATTAAATAAATATAGAAGTTCTAGAATAGGAGTATTATTATACTTTAGCTTAATAAAAGCGCGAATATATCGCAGGTAATATATATAATATACTACTAAAAGAGTACTATAGGAGTTAGCGTTATAGATCTGTAAAACACTCACACCTTACTTAAAGACTATCCCTAATACTAAAGCATGAAACTTACTTATAATAAGAGAAAGTTAATTAGATCGATTAATATATAAGATTATAATAGACTACTATAGTAGTTAGTAATAATACTTACTCTAGGAACTATATCGTAATCTAAGGAGAGTAAACTTATAAGTTAGAGTAGTTATCGCGATTAAAAAGGAAAGGCTCTAATATTAATAAACCTCTTTCTTTATATACCCCACGCCTTACTTAAACTCGACTCCTGCTATAAACAGATAAAGTAAATATAGCTTACTACCCGATTTAGAAGCTATAACTAATATAGTACTATTACGATAATATAACTAGTCAGAACCTAATAAGGAATTTACTACTACTAAAGAGCAGCTAGCGCCTATTACGCGAATATCAACGAAAATAGTTATAATAAAGACTAATTTCTAATATAAACTATAACCTTCTGAGCTTAGGGTTAAGCTCTTCTTAGGGGAGGGGTAATATAATAATAACTCACCTGAATATTATATAAGAAGAAGAATAGATACTAGGGCCTAAGTCTATAGGTATCCCGGCATAACTAGTATCCGACTCGGTATAGTATCAGACTAGTACTAGTATATATATATAAGGTGCTTTATACTCTATCTCTCTTCTTCTTCCTTCCTTATCTTTTTATTTCCTTAGTAGTAGACTATATAAGATCGCTCTTAGCCTCTCTACTTGTTTTATTCTTGCTCGTATACCGCCTCGAGTCTTGTGTCGTTACAGAATACTTATTAAGATAGCTAGAATCTCGCTGGCTATTAGCTAAGTATTCACTAGAGAGAGGAAATTTATACTTATATCCTTATAAGATTTACCTTTCTTAATATAGTCTATATACTTACTAGTAACGGAGCTAGGAGCTAAGGTATACCTTAAGTCAGGGAATAAAGTATAACTCGCTAGCATATCGCAAGTAAGTCTCCGGACGCGGTATCTCCTTATTCACCTTAGTATAAGCCTTCGACTTTATCTGCGTATTCTTTCAACTAGTATAAAGAGTCTTATTATAATAAGCAGAAGAGCTACTATCTTAGCTCAGCTCGCCTTTAGTATCCTCGTTATCGTCTTCAGCTCGCTAGCGCTTAGTTAATAACCCGCTAGCGACTACGATTTTTCCCTTATTAATAGGGATAAAAGTATTACTAGAAGGAAGGGTATCTTTAAGCGAACTACTAGTAGCGCGCTTACGAGGGTTCTTTCTAGGTGCTAGAAGGTTAAGTTAGTATTACCTGATACCTTATATTCATAACTTATATATAGTTACTATTATTATTATTAGTCATTTAAGAAGAAAGAGAAGAGAGAAGGTTAAGATTTATATAAAGGAGTTACCTAGCGCTATACCCCGTATTCTAGCCTTACTAATAATAAAGAAGAATCAGAATAAAGGTGAATCCTAAAAGGAATACCTTATCAGCGCCTCGCTGAAGTATCGCTAGCTAGGGTATTTTAATACCTTTACTTCTAGGATAGAAGTATTTAAGAGGGGAGATATTATAATAGGTCTATACGCCTAGTGCCTCCTACTCCTGTATTTCAGAATTAGAGAGGAAGGAAGAACCTTCTCTCCTTAGTAATTAGTTTCTATATTAACTAGATTATTACCAGCGAACCTCCAGCGACTATTCTACTATCCTATTATACCTATTTACCTCAGCGTACTAAGTGATCATTACAATTTTTTCTTTATATTTAACTTCTAATACTCCTTAAGCGTTCTTATAGTATTATAGTTATAGTAGTAAAGTTTCTCTACGATAAGTATAAATCTATTCTTAAAGTTTATCTTATGATCCTAGGGCTTATACTTAAGTAGAGCTCTTATATCCTGCGGATCCTCGAACAGTTTCGAGAACTTCCTATATAGTTGAAGTAGCTATTCCCGAATATTATCTATCTAACTAAGATAATTCCTAAGTTCTATTTAACTAAGAACTCGACTTAACTAGCTAGAGTCTATTAGCGTTATTATTAAGGAGGTAACGCTAGCCTCTTATTTACTAGCTAGTTAACTGCGTTTATATTTATAGTTACTAAATATAACCCTCTTAGTTACTTAGTTTACACTAGGATTATAGTTATATAGCTATAATATTCCTAATACGATATCGTATTATCTAGTAAGTATAATATTAAAGTAAAGCGTTTCTTCGTATCTATTAATAACTATCTTTATTCTTTCTATCTTTCTGCGGACTTATCTATCTGACCTAGCGCTTTTTCTATCTAATAAGATAAGATAATATAGTTTCGAGTTAATAGTAGTAGGAATATTCTATTTCTCGATAAAGGCCGGGTTCATAAAGTATCCTATAGCTTCTGAATCGATAAGTGCTTTTATCTTAATATTATTTACTATAACTAGTAAGATTAATTAATCGAACTCTCTAGTAGTAGTAAGCTCTAGATATAGTAGTTCTATTATAGAGTAATTACGTGCTTCTTTAATAATTCTCCTTATTATTTCGTCTAATTAGATCCTAAGGCCAGGTTCGTAGGTAATTAGGATATAGAGTATATAGTAGTAGAGATCAGCTTACTCTTAGATCAGATTTAGTATCGTTTTTTAATAAGTAGCTAGTTCTAATAAGTATTATCTTCTCTATTAATAGCGTTCCTCTTCTGTTTCCTTAGTAATAGCTTAAGTATCTTTAATTCGAAGGATCTAATCTAATTATTCGAATTCCTTTAGTTCAAGTTCTCCTTCGAGATTAGCTATATAACGATCTAGTTATTCCTCGATATCCCTCGTATTAACTTAGAATATAATAGTAGTAATATTATAATAAGCTATAATATAGTCTATACTCGGGTTAAATATATTATAAGTTTAATAATACTCTATAAAACCGGATTTAGTTCTATTATAAGCTTATATTCTTCTTCTATTATTATGATTTCGAAGAGTCTAGTTTTCGTTATTATATAGAAGACTATTATATAGATAGTTTCTTTTATCTATAATACTTTAGCTTTCTTAGTCTTTATCTAGAAGTTTAACTAAGTTCTCTTCGAATTCTTCGCTAGATTTATAAGCTATAAAGTCCTGCGAACTCTATTCTGCGCTAGAAGCTTCTTAGTAATTTAGCTTCTTTTCTACTAGTTCGAATTCTCTCTTAAGTTTATTCTAAGGTTTCTCTCCTTATTTCTTCTTCTAAGAATAATCATATGCGAGATATCCTAGCTTACTATATATATAGCAGAGATTCTTCTCTCGATATTTATCTTTCTTAGCTTAGCCTTTAGATCCTCTTTCTATTCTATCTATTTCTATTAGATTATAATAGTTATATTTATTATTTAGATAAAGCTAGAAGTTTCCTTAATACTTACTATATTATTATAGAAATTAAGGTTTCCGAAGGTAAGTACATATAAAGTATTCTCTTTTCTCTTTTACTTATTCCTAGATTCGTTTATTAATAGTAATAGACGATTTAAATAAGTCTTCTAAGTTATCTAGTTTATTAGTCCTAGAAAGCTTATTCTTAATATAGTCCTTAAGGCCCTAGTAGTATTAAGCTGTTAATCTACTATGAGTCTAGTCTAACTATATAGAATAGCAGTAGAACTTAGTAGTATATTCATAAATAGATCCTTACTATCGAATTCCGAGTAAGTGCTTCTTAGCTTATTCTTTCTTATTAGGGTCTCCGAAGACTCCTTTAATAGTAGTAATAAAGCTTACGATAATTCGAAAGATAACTCGACTCTTTTCGGTTATAGCGGTAGAATAGGCCCTAGTTAGATATCGATTAACTAAGTAATTACTTAAGGCTAGTTCGATCTAGTAAGTAGTAGTATCGTAGAGAAACGAAGTAATCTATAGTACTTTAAGGGAATCTGCTTCGAACTTGTTTCTATTAAAGGTAAGGTATATTTAGTACTAAAGGATAAATTATCCTAAGTTATTACGATTTCTATAATAGATATCGAGCAGGTTAACTCGGGGTAGAGTAACTTTATTAGTCTTCTCTATCTTATTAACTTAGGATCCTTCTCCTATAACTAATCCTTCTTTAGAGGCTATTTCGTTCTTAGTAGCGATACTTTAAGTAAGGTACTTAAAGTATAATATTCCTAGTTCTAACTAGTACGCGGTATATAAGCTCGTTAGTTAGTATTAGCTATAAAGTAAAGTAAATAAGAAGTTCGGTTCTTATTTAGAATTAAGATATTATAAGCAGGTATTAATTACTATATGAATTTGAGTATAAAGCTCCTATCTAATAGTAGAAGTACTAGTCTTATATAGAACTTTCGTTCCTAAATGCTAGCTATATAAGACTATCTTATAGAGCGTATAAGCTCTCGCGACCTGTCTAGCAGTCTAGCATATCACGTGATCCTGGATCACCTATAGCTATAATACTATTATTACTGCAATATAGGTAGGCGTATAGTACTACTCGCTGGTTTATTATAACGACACAAGACTCAAGGCGGTATATAAGTAAGAATAAACGAGTAGGGAAGCTAAGAGCGATCTTATATAGTCTACTACGAAGGAAACAAAAAGATAAGGAAGAAAGAAGAAGAGAGATAGAGTATAAAGCACCTTATATATATATACTAGTACTAGTCCGATATTATACCGGGTTAGATACTAGTTCTGCCGGGATACCTATGAACTTAGGCCCTATTATCTATCCTTCTTCTTATATAATATTCAGATGAGCTATTATTATATTACCTCCCCCTTAAGAAGAGCTTAACCCTAAGCTCGGAAGGTTATAGTTTATATTAGAATTAGTCTTTATTATAACTATTTTCGTTGATATTCGCATAATAAGCGCTAGCTACTCTTTAGTAGTAGTAAATTCTTTATCAGGTTCTAACTAGTTATATCGCTATAATAGTACTATATTAGTTATAGCTTCTAAATCGGGCGGTAAGTAGTATTTACTTTATCTATTTATAATAGGAGTCGAGTTTAAGTAGGGCGTAGAGTATATAAAGGAAGGAGTTTATTAATATTAGAGCCTTTCCTTTTCAACCGCGATAACTACTTTAACTTATAAGTTTATTCTCTTTAGACTACGATATAGCTCCTAAAGTAGGTATTATTACTAACTACTATAGTAGTCTACTATAATCTTATATATTAATCGACTTAATTAACTCTTCTCTTAATATAAGTAAGTTTCCTATCTTAGTTTTAGAGATAGTCCTTAAGTATAGTATAGGGGTTTCATAGATCTATAACGCTAACTTCTATAGTGCCTTTACTAGTTCCTGCTAGTACTCTTTTAGTAGCGTATCGTATATATTACTTATAATATATTCGGCTTTCCTTAAGATAAAGTATAATAATACTCCTATTTTAGAACTCTTATACTTATTTAATAAGCTTAAATCTAAGCTTTATAAGTATTATTTAGCGTTAAAGAGTAGTTATAAGCATATAAGTTACTTAAACCTGAATATAGTTATATATACTAACGCGTTATAGTTACTTAATTATATTAATATAAAGTATACTATTTTATTCGATTTACTTCCTAGCAGCGAAGCTAAAGACGCGGAGCTAAATCAGAGTAGTATCGTAGCTACTTATAAAGCTATTAATCAGATTTATTATCTCGCGAAATCTACTACTTCTATTACTATATTAGAGATTACTACTATATAATTAGCAGAGACTTAAGCTTTAAGGCGTTCTATAGAGAAGGTATTTAAGGAGTTAGAGTTTATTAAGGTAATAAGTTATAATCTTAAACCCTTAGATACTAGTACGATACTAACGCGATATAAGATTTAGATCTTCTGATAATCGATTTAGCGAAATCTAAATTAATAGCTAAAATAATATTAAAGTAAATAAAGGAATTAAATAGTATTATATAGGAATTTGCGAAGAAAGCTATATTTAAGGCTACGATATCTAATACTAAGGGAAAGAGGAATTTACCTTTTAGTTCAGAGATAGCGTCGGATCTAGATACTCCCGGACTCTCTCTAAAGAAGAAAGCCCGTAGGATTAGCTATTATACTCGGTTTACTACTAAAGCTACGTTAGTAGATTTAAGTAAGAAGTTAGATATAGTAGTTCTAGTTCTAGATATTCCAGATTTACTAGAAGCTCCGGAGAACTTAGATATGATAATAGCTCACCTGAATATCACATGAGAAGAAGGATAGATAATAGGGCCCGAGTTCATAGGTATCCCAGCAGAACTAGTATCCGACCTAGTATAGTATCAGACTAGTACCGGTATATATATATAAGGTGCTTTATACTCTATCTCTCTTCTTCTTCCTTTCTTATCTTTTTATTTCTTTCGTAGTAGACTATATAAGATCGCTCTTAGCTTCTCTACTTGTTTATTCTTACTTATATACTACTTTAAGTCTTATATTATTATATTAAATAAAAAGATCAAGATAGCCGGAGATAGCTTACTATAATATCTTACTACTAAGTTAGTTATTCGATAACTACTTATATATAGCCGAGATACTAGAGATCTCTTAGATAACTATAAATTAAGGTTTAATTCAGCTTATCGTAAATAGTATAATAGAGGAAGTCTTTATTAACGCTCCTTTAATAACCCCCTTAGTATAAAGGAATTATAAATAGATTTTAAAGAAAGTATAATAAATATTCGGAAAAGAATAACTCTCTAGAAGATACTATAGATAAACTAATCTCCGTATAAGATAAGTTCCTTATAGGGGTTCCTTGCTTATTTTCGACTCTCTTACTAGAACTAATACTATAATCTCTACGTATAGCGGAGTTTAATAACTTAATAAACTCTATTCTAATACGTAATACCGAGAGAGAGGATACTATTCCTAATAAACTATCTCCTTCTCCCGGCGCCGAATTAGTAGAATTACGCCCTAAGAAGTCTTATCTTACTAAGAAGATCCTGCCTCTAGATAATAGATCGGACTTTACCTTCCTCTAATAGAGAGTATTAATACGAGACTAGCTAGTTATAAACGCTAACTATTACCTTACGGACTTCTCCCGGCGTATTCTCGTATAGGAGCTAGTTACTAGATTAGCTAAGGAGTATCTTATACTTTAGTACCTTACTAATAAGTTTAATACTAGTTATAAAATAATCTTCTTATTATATGAGAACTTTCTTATTAGTTTAGATGAAGATAACTACTATAACGCTTTCTACTACTTAGAAATATAATAACCTAGCTATATACGCGAGACTTTCGCTAAGTTTTATAATCGATTTCAAAGCGCTACTATTTAAAGTAAAGTTAAAAACAAAGAGTAGTTCTTCTATATATAAGATAAGATTATACTATCCTTACGCGCTTTAACCTTTATTATTAAACTAATATAGAATAAGGATTACGCTTCTATAGTTAGATCCTTATTTTCTTTTAATACTAAGCGTTACTATAACTCAGAATATACCTATCCTAAGAAAGCTACTACCTAAGTATAGTACCGTAAGCCTACTATTACTACTGCGATTACTACTAGTTCTACCTCTTACTAGTCCTTAAGCTTAGCTCCTTAATAAACTACTTCCGTACTATACGTATATACCTCTACCTTAGTATAATCTAGTACTCCCTCCGCGCTAAAACGCCCTACTACCTCGACCGGAGAACCCCCTAGGTATTATAGTTATAGATAGCTTAGTTATATTAAGCTAGATTACCTTAACTCGCTTAAGGTTTAATTAATTAACGAATTTCCGAAAGAGGATTAAGTAACTAAGAAAGTAGTAGAAGATATACTCTCCGAATCTAGACTAATACTAAAGGGAAATAATAAGGCCTAAGTAAAAACTCTTTCCTAGGTCTATATAAGTATAATCTCTCTAATCTAGACTTTAACTCCCTAATAGGAAGTAAGTAATTCATATACCCGACTATAATTAGTATAAACGAGCTAGGAGTCTCTATAAATAGCCTAATTAATACCGGAGCGAATAGTTATCTATTTATTAATCGTACTCTTACTAGATAACTATTAAGGGCCCTTAGTATTAAAATCGAGCTACTACCTTATTCTATTCTAATACGTAGTTTCTAATAGTCTATTAGAACTTATATTACTTATTTTATATATTTATACTTTTCTATTAATAGTAAGCGTATTTATAATTACCCTTTTATTCTCCTCGATTTAGGATAATAAGATATAATTATTAGTATTAAATAGATATAACGATTTTAAGTTAAGCTAGATACGCTTTACTATAAGCTACTATAGTCGGAACGCTATCTAGCTACTCTCTAATACGATAAGGAGATAATTATAACTCTACTGCCTTATAAACCAAGTATTAATCGATCTTATTAAATCGATACTAATACGCGGGACTTAGCTATAAACTAGCTAGACTAACGCCGATTATACTAAATAATAGCGATATAGTATATTAACGTATTATCCTTACTCTTTAACTTATTTCCGCTTATTACTAAAGAATCCGAACCCTTTTCTACTTTAACTTTATCGAGAAAAGTACTTGCGCCGAAACCCTACTATAAGTATTCCTCTTAACCTCTAAGGATCTAGAAACTAGTTCCGATTTACTAAATTAGTACTATAGCTTTTTACTTTAATATAAAATATAAAAGTTCCGAATTATTCTTTATTAGTATCTACGAGATAGACCGCCTCTTATAAGACTATCTAAATAGCGACTCTCCTAAGGATCCCGATACCGAATAACTCGTAGCCGAAAAGCTATCAGAATAGTACTATACTCTTAAGGAAGCCTTTTCTAAGCGGGATTCTAATATTCTTCTACTATATCGCTTATATAATTTTAAAATTATTCTAGAAGAACTATTACCTAACGTATATTCGCCCTTATATTAGTAATCTATAGACGAATTATAAGTAACTAAGGAGTATCTTATAGAGAACTTAGATAAGGGATTTATCGAATCTAGCTAAAGTCCCTTTATATTACTTATACTATTCGTTAAAAAAGCCGATAGAGGATTACGCTTCTATATTAACTATCGTAAGCTTAATACGATCACTCGAAAGGATTCATACCTAATACCTAAGATTAATAAGCTCTTAACTTATATATCTAAAATAGTAATCTTTACTAAACTAGATATCCGGGTAATATTTAACTATATTCGTATAGACCTCGAATTAAAAGAGTATATTATCTTCTGAACCTGCTTCAGATCCTATAAATATAAAGTATTACTTTTTAAGCTCTATAATAGACCTAGTATATACTAGCGATATATAAATAATATACTACTAGACTACTTAGATAATTTCTATATAATCTACCTAGATAATATCCTTATATACTCAGAAACGCTCTAGGAATATAAGGAATATATTAAATTAGTATTATAACGCTTAATAGATACTAGACTTTAAGTAGATATTAAGAAAAGCGAATTCCATATTACTCGGATTAAATACCTTAGATATATCGTTATTACTAATAGAATTAAGCTAGATCCCGAGAAAGTAATACTATTAGTAGACTAGAAGTACCCCGAAACAGTAATAGCTATAAAATCCTTCTTAGGATTCTATAAGTTCTATTATTAATTTATTCGGAATTTCGGCCTTATTACTAAACCTCTCTTAGTACTTACTTAGCCTATAGTACTATAGAATTTCACTAATGATTATAAGAAGTCCTTTAACGATTTATATTAATAGCTACTATTAGTATAAAAACTATACTATTTCGACCCTAAATTATAAACTAAACTAGAAACTAATACTTCTGATAGTATAATAGCTAGAGTTATCTCTTAATTATATAAAGATAACTAGTAATATCTAATTAGATTCTACTCTTATATTCTTAATAAATATAAACTAAACTAAGAGATCTACGATAAGGAGCTATACGCTATTATTAAGTCTTTCCGGAAATAGAGACTAGAACTTATATCTCTATAATACTATACCGGCGTATATACGGACTATTAATCCTTAGAGTACTTTATAACTACTAAAGTCCTAACTAGTAAGTAAGCTAAATAAATAGAATTCCTTTCTGAATTCAACTTTCAAATTATATATACGCTTAATAAAGATAATACTAAAGCTAATATCCTTAGCTATAAGGAATAAGATCTAAGGATATAGAAATAATAGAAATAAGATAGTAGATCTCGGGTTTTATTACCTCTAGATTACCTAGACCTTAGGATTAACGCGGAACTAGCTAAGTATTATATCGATTAAATTAGTTATATATACCTAATATCGCTAGGGACTAATACGCTACCGGAACTTATACGTAATTCCTTTAATTCAATCGAGAAACTATATTAATTCAACTGAGAATTATTCTCTAATAAACGGAATATATTAGGAGATAGCTATACTATTAATAATAGTTTACTACTTTATAATAGTTATCTATACGTATAATACTATACCTCGCTATATACTTGTTTAATTAGCGAAGTCTATGATTAAGTTTCCTTTACTTATCCGAATACTCGTAAGACCGCCGAAATAATTTCTACTTATTACTACTAGAAAGGACTCTTATCAGATATAAAATAGTATACTTGTAATTACTACTCTTATTAGTACTCTTATTCGAAGCAAACGAAATAGTAAGGATTCCTCTACCTATTACTAGTACTTAGCTACTCTATATAGTACCTAGCTATAGATTTTAAGGACTTCCCGCTTAATAACTAAGGATTTAATAAGATATTAGTATTTATCGATTACTTAAGGAAGGACTCTATATTAATACTATATTATTATAATATTAATACTCGCGGGATAATAATATTATTTATCTAATAGATATATTATTTCAGATATATTCCTAAGTTAATTATATCTGACCGAGGAGCTCAGTTAGTCTTATCCTTCTAATAAGAGTTTTACTATATAATTAGAGTTAAGGTTAAGCTCTCTACCTCTTTCTATTAGTAAACTGATAGATAAATAGAGATTATAAATTAGTATATTAACTAATACCTTAGACCTTTCGTTAATTACTACTAGAGTAACTAGGGCGAATTACTACTGATAATAGACCGCGCCTAAGTAACCCTACCTCACGACTCTATTAGTATAGCGCTATATACTCTTAAATATAGTATACTACTATAGAATAGCTAAGACTAGAAGTAACTTACCGGATCGATACTATAAGAGAAGCTTAATTATACTAATACTAAATCCTTAGCTAAACGTACTAAATCCGCTATTAAGATTATAAAAGCTAATATACTAGCTACTTAGTATAGGATAAGCGCTATAACCGACCCGAAACGGCATAATATCGACTAGGAAGTTAGAGATAAGGTATTTCTCTCTATAAGGAACCTTAAGAATTACTAGCTAAATAAGAAGCTATCTAGTCTCTAAGTAGGACTATACTAAGTCCTAGTTAAGATCGGATACTTCTATAAGCTAGATTTACCCCTAGGATCTTCTATATACGATATATTCGCCTCCGAATTACTCTTTAAGGACTCGGATAACCTATTACTAAGCTAGGAGTTACTAAACTTACTCTTAGAAGTTATCGCTACTTAAGAAAAGTAAGAGTTATAAGATATACTTGCTATATAGCTCCTAAGAGGTAATCTAAAGTATTAAGTTAGCTAGCTAAGCTATAACCTAGACCTAACTTAGTATAACGCTTCTGACCTAATAAGTACTCTGTATAAGCTTAGAGACTTCTACGCTATTAACTTAAGTAAACTTAGACCTCTGCGTAAACTAGATTAGTAGATTAAAGCTTAAGAAGACGGAATAGATAACTATAGTTACTTAGAAGATAATAAGCTATTATAGTTACTAGTATTAGAATTTATTACTAGGAATAATCTCCTGATTATACTCTATAATAACGCTATATCTAAAACTCTACTTCTTTAATTACTTTTACTTTACTAGCTTTCTCTCCTAAGTTCTCTAGAGCTTTTAGTAAATCTAGAATATCTAGAACCGGAACTACTATATCTAACTCCTTACTTAAATCTGCTAATATAGCTCTAGTAGTAGACTAAGTATAATAGCTAATCTTATAGGCTTTCTTCTTTAGAGAGAGTCCGGGAGTATCTAGATCCGATACTATCTCTAAACTAGAAAGTAAATTCCTCTTTCTCTTAGTATTAGATATCGTAGCTTTAAATATAGCTTTCTTCGCAAATTCCTGTATAATACTATTTAATTCCTTTATCTACTTTAACGCTATTTTAGCTATTAACTTAGACTTCGCCGAATCGACTGTTAGAAGATCTAAATCTTATATCACGTTAGTATTATACTAGTATCTAAAGGTTTAAGATTATAACTTATTACTTTAATAAACTCTAACTCTTTAAATACTTTCTCTATAGAACGCTTTAAAGCTTAAGTCTCTGCTAATTATATAGTAGTAATCTCTAACGTAGTAGTAAGAGTAGTAGATTTCGCGAGATAATAGATCTGATTAATAGCCTTATAAGTAGCTATAATACTATTCTAATTTAGCTCCGCGTCCTTAGCTTCGCTGCTAAGAAGTAAACCGGATAAAATAGTATACTCTATATTAATATAGTTAGATAATTATAACGCGTTAGTATATATAACTATGTTTATATTTAAGTAACTTATATACTTATAACTACTCTTTAACGCCGAATAATACTTATAAAGCTTAGAGTTAGGCTTATTAAATAAGTATAAGAGTTCTAAAATAAGAGTATTATTATACTTTATCTTAAGGAAAGCGCGAATATATCGNCAGTAATAGCTATAAAATCCTTCTTAGGATTCTATAAGTTCTATTATTAATTTATTCGGAATTTCGGCCTTATTACTAAACCTCTCTTAGTACTTACTTAGCCTATAGTACTATAGAATTTCACTAATGATTATAAGAAGTCCTTTAACGATTTATATTAATAGCTACTATTAGTATAAAAACTATACTATTTCGACCCTAAATTATAAACTAAACTAGAAACTAATACTTCTGATAGTATAATAGCTAGAGTTATCTCTTAATTATATAAAGATAACTAGTAATATCTAATTAGATTCTACTCTTATATTCTTAATAAATATAAACTAAACTAAGAGATCTACGATAAGGAGCTATACGCTATTATTAAGTCTTTCCGGAAATAGAGACTAGAACTTATATCTCTATAATACTATACCGGCGTATATACGGACTATTAATCCTTAGAGTACTTTATAACTACTAAAGTCCTAACTAGTAAGTAAGCTAAATAAATAGAATTCCTTTCTGAATTCAACTTTCAAATTATATATACGCTTAATAAAGATAATACTAAAGCTAATATCCTTAGCTATAAGGAATAAGATCTAAGGATATAGAAATAATAGAAATAAGATAGTAGATCTCGGGTTTTATTACCTCTAGATTACCTAGACCTTAGGATTAACGCGGAACTAGCTAAGTATTATATCGATTAAATTAGTTATATATACCTAATATCGCTAGGGACTAATACGCTACCGGAACTTATACGTAATTCCTTTAATTCAATCGAGAAACTATATTAATTCAACTGAGAATTATTCTCTAATAAACGGAATATATTAGGAGATAGCTATACTATTAATAATAGTTTACTACTTTATAATAGTTATCTATACGTATAATACTATACCTCGCTATATACTTGTTTAATTAGCGAAGTCTATGATTAAGTTTCCTTTACTTATCCGAATACTCGTAAGACCGCCGAAATAATTTCTACTTATTACTACTAGAAAGGACTCTTATCAGATATAAAATAGTATACTTGTAATTACTACTCTTATTAGTACTCTTATTCGAAGCAAACGAAATAGTAAGGATTCCTCTACCTATTACTAGTACTTAGCTACTCTATATAGTACCTAGCTATAGATTTTAAGGACTTCCCGCTTAATAACTAAGGATTTAATAAGATATTAGTATTTATCGATTACTTAAGGAAGGACTCTATATTAATACTATATTATTATAATATTAATACTCGCGGGATAATAATATTATTTATCTAATAGATATATTATTTCAGATATATTCCTAAGTTAATTATATCTGACCGAGGAGCTCAGTTAGTCTTATCCTTCTAATAAGAGTTTTACTATATAATTAGAGTTAAGGTTAAGCTCTCTACCTCTTTCTATTAGTAAACTGATAGATAAATAGAGATTATAAATTAGTATATTAACTAATACCTTAGACCTTTCGTTAATTACTACTAGAGTAACTAGGGCGAATTACTACTGATAATAGACCGCGCCTAAGTAACCCTACCTCACGACTCTATTAGTATAGCGCTATATACTCTTAAATATAGTATACTACTATAGAATAGCTAAGACTAGAAGTAACTTACCGGATCGATACTATAAGAGAAGCTTAATTATACTAATACTAAATCCTTAGCTAAACGTACTAAATCCGCTATTAAGATTATAAAAGCTAATATACTAGCTACTTAGTATAGGATAAGCGCTATAACCGACCCGAAACGGCATAATATCGACTAGGAAGTTAGAGATAAGGTATTTCTCTCTATAAGGAACCTTAAGAATTACTAGCTAAATAAGAAGCTATCTAGTCTCTAAGTAGGACTATACTAAGTCCTAGTTAAGATCGGATACTTCTATAAGCTAGATTTACCCCTAGGATCTTCTATATACGATATATTCGCCTCCGAATTACTCTTTAAGGACTCGGATAACCTATTACTAAGCTAGGAGTTACTAAACTTACTCTTAGAAGTTATCGCTACTTAAGAAAAGTAAGAGTTATAAGATATACTTGCTATATAGCTCCTAAGAGGTAATCTAAAGTATTAAGTTAGCTAGCTAAGCTATAACCTAGACCTAACTTAGTATAACGCTTCTGACCTAATAAGTACTCTGTATAAGCTTAGAGACTTCTACGCTATTAACTTAAGTAAACTTAGACCTCTGCGTAAACTAGATTAGTAGATTAAAGCTTAAGAAGACGGAATAGATAACTATAGTTACTTAGAAGATAATAAGCTATTATAGTTACTAGTATTAGAATTTATTACTAGGAATAATCTCCTGATTATACTCTATAATAACGCTATATCTAAAACTCTACTTCTTTAATTACTTTTACTTTACTAGCTTTCTCTCCTAAGTTCTCTAGAGCTTTTAGTAAATCTAGAATATCTAGAACCGGAACTACTATATCTAACTCCTTACTTAAATCTGCTAATATAGCTCTAGTAGTAGACTAAGTATAATAGCTAATCTTATAGGCTTTCTTCTTTAGAGAGAGTCCGGGAGTATCTAGATCCGATACTATCTCTAAACTAGAAAGTAAATTCCTCTTTCTCTTAGTATTAGATATCGTAGCTTTAAATATAGCTTTCTTCGCAAATTCCTGTATAATACTATTTAATTCCTTTATCTACTTTAACGCTATTTTAGCTATTAACTTAGACTTCGCCGAATCGACTGTTAGAAGATCTAAATCTTATATCACGTTAGTATTATACTAGTATCTAAAGGTTTAAGATTATAACTTATTACTTTAATAAACTCTAACTCTTTAAATACTTTCTCTATAGAACGCTTTAAAGCTTAAGTCTCTGCTAATTATATAGTAGTAATCTCTAACGTAGTAGTAAGAGTAGTAGATTTCGCGAGATAATAGATCTGATTAATAGCCTTATAAGTAGCTATAATACTATTCTAATTTAGCTCCGCGTCCTTAGCTTCGCTGCTAAGAAGTAAACCGGATAAAATAGTATACTCTATATTAATATAGTTAGATAATTATAACGCGTTAGTATATATAACTATGTTTATATTTAAGTAACTTATATACTTATAACTACTCTTTAACGCCGAATAATACTTATAAAGCTTAGAGTTAGGCTTATTAAATAAGTATAAGAGTTCTAAAATAAGAGTATTATTATACTTTATCTTAAGGAAAGCGCGAATATATCGTAAGTAATATATATAATACGCTACTGAAAGAGTACTAGTAAGAACTAATAAAGGTACTATAGGAGTTAGCGTTATAGATCCGTGAAACCCTTGTATTACACTTAAAGACTATCCCTAAAACTAAAATAGGAAACTTACTTATATTAAGAGAAGAGTCGATTAGGTCGATTGATATATAAGATTATAGTAGACTACTATAGTAGTTAGTAATAATACTTACTCTAGGAGCTATATTATAGTCTAGAGAGAGTAAACTTATAAGTTAAAGTAATTATTATAGTTAAAAAGGAAAGGCTCTAATATTAATAAACCCCTTCCTTTATATACCTTATGCTTTACTTAACTCGACTCCTACTATAAATAGATAAAGTAAATACTGCTTACCGCCCGATTTAGAAGCTACGACTAATATAGTACTATTATAGCGATATAACTAGTTAGAACCTGATAAAGAATTTACTACTATTAAAGAGTAGCTAGCGCTTATTACGCGAATATTAACGAAAATAGTTATAATAAAGACTAATTCTAGTATAAACTATAACCTTCCGAGCTTAGGGTTAAGCTCTTCTTAGGGAGAGGGTAATATAATAATAGCTTACCTAAATATTATATAAGAAGAAAGATAGATAATAGGGCCCGAGTTCATAGGTATCCCAGTAGAACTAGTATCCGACCCGGTATAGTATCGGACTAGTACTAGTATATATATATAAGGTGCTTTATACTCTATCTCTCTTCTTCTTCCTTCCTTATCTTTTTATTTCCTTCGTAGTAGATTATATAAGATCGCTCTTAGCCTCCCTACTCGTTTATTCTTACTTATATACCGCCTTGAGTCTTATATCGTTATATTAGAGAAGAAAGCTAATAAAGTAGAGGTAGTTAAAGAAGTAGAGTTCTAGATATAGCGTTATTACGAAGTATAATCGAGGGATTATTCTTAGTAATAAATTCTAATACTAGTAACTATAATAGCTTATTATCCTCTAAGTAATTATAGTTATTTATTTCGTCTTCTTAGGCCTTAATCTACTATTCTAGTTTATATAGAGGTCTAAGTTTACTTAAGTTAGTAGTATAGAAGTCTCTAAGCTTATATAGAGTATCTATTAAGTCGAAAGCGTTATACTAAGTTAAGTCTAAGTTATAGCTTAGCTAGCTAACTTAATACTTCAGATTATCTCTTAAGAGCTATATAGTAAGTATATCTTATAACTCCTACTCTTCTTAAGTAGCAATAACCTCCGGGGGTAGGTTTTATAACTCCTAGCTTAGTAATAGGTTTTCCGGGTCCTTAAAGAGTAATTCGGGAGCGAATATATTATAAATAGAAGATCCTAAGAGTAAATCTAGCTTATAGGAGTATCCGATCTTAGCTAGGACTTAGTATAATCTTACCTAGAGATTAGATAGCTTCTTACTTAGCTAGTGATTCTTAAGGTTCCTTATAAAGAGAAATACCTTATCTCTAACTTCCTAGTTAATATTACGCTGTTTCGGGTCGGTTATAGCGCTTATCCTATACTAAGTAGCTAGTATATTAGCTTTTATAATCTTAATAGCGGATTTAGTACGTTTAGCTAAGGATTTAGTATTAGTATAATTAAGCTTCTCTTATAGTATCGATCCGGTAAGTTACTTCTTATAACGGCGCATGGTATACGTAGCAGATACGGGCCAGTATCGGTGCCTTAGGCATACCCTCCTTATATATATAGAAGGTGCAGACTCCTTTAGAGCTCTATATCTTTCTGTTTCCTTTATACTAGACTATATAAGATCGCTCTTAGCCTCCTTACTTATTTATTCTTACTTATATACTACTTTAAGTCTTATATCGTTATATTAAATAGAAAGATTAAGATTACCGGGGATAGTATTAAATAATATCTTACTTAGAAAACTCGATTCGCACGTACGACTACTAGGGAGCTTTTCGCTAAGTTATCTCTACTTACCTTAGATTTTCGGAATTATACGGAAATAGTTAGTATTATTAATTACGAATTCGATAGTTAGGTTTTCAAAAGAGCTAAGATTCTAGAGATCTCTTAGATAGCTAGGAATTTGAACGTAATTCAGCCTTAGAAGCACTAGTATTACTACGAAGTCACTCTCGGATACTTCGAAACTTATTCCTTTATACGTACGAAATAAAATAGCAGACGAATTTTAGGTGGAAACTTCCTTATAAGCCCTAATATTTATTATCCTCTTACTTGACTCTAACCTTCCGAAAGTAGCTCTAATAGCGAAAAACCTTACTTTTAGGCTAGGATAAAGTAGCTTATTACTTTAGCGGAAATTATCGGAATTCGACTTGTAATCCCTATACCCTAGTATAATTTATCCCTCTTAGTAGAATCGACCTCTCTCTACTAGAACTTTTAATTTAATACTTTCTATATCTACTTAACGAAGATATCTAACTCTTCTTAATCTTTTAGCTTCTTTAGAATTCGATTTAGACTTTCGTTTCTTTCGTAACCTTTAAGTATTTTAATTACTCGCTTAGCTTTACTTATTTAGTAAAACTCGGTATTATAATTACTAGTTAACCCTATCTAAGAACCTACTTTAGAATCGCAATTTCGCTCTAATCGTAGTAATATCACCGGAGATTACGTTTCCCTCTACAGAAGAGATAATCTTAGTACTAAATTAGTATCTACAGTTTCAGTTCGATAGAAATTTAGAAGGTTATCTTAATATTTAACTACGTTTTATACTTACTTTATTTCCTTAGTTACTTCGATTCTTCAAGGCTCGAGGGCGAGCCTTTATCTTAGAAGGGGGTAATATGACGGCGCATAGTATACGTAGCAGATACGGGCCAGTATTAGTACCTTAGGCATACCCTCCTTATATATATAGAAGGTGCAGACTCCTTCAGAGCTCTATATCTTTCTGTTTCCTTCGTACCAGACTATATAAGATCGCTCTTAGCCTCCCTACTTATTTATTCTTACTTATATACCGCCTTGAGTCTTATGTCGTTACACTTCTAGTCCTAGCTATTCTATAGTAGTATATTATATTTAAGGGTATATAGCGCTATACTAATAGAGCCGTAAGGCAGGGTTACTTAAGCGCGGTCTATTATTAGTAGTAGTTCGCCCTAGTTACTCTAATAGTAATTAACGAAAGGTCTAAAGCGTTAGTTAATATACTAATTTATAATCTCTATTTATCTATTAGTTTACTAATAGAAGGGGATAAAGAGCTTAACCTTAACTCTAATTATACGATAAAACTCTTACTAGAAGAATAAGACTAACTAAGCTCCTCGGTCAGATATAATTAACTTAAGAATATATTCGAAACGATATATCTATTAGATAAATAATATTATTATCCTGCGGGTATCGATATTATAATAATATAGTATCGATACGAAGTCCTTCCTTAGGCAGTTAATAAATACTAATATCCTATTAAATCCTTAGTTATTAGGCGAGAAGTTCTTAAAATCTATAGCTAAGTACTATATAGAGTAGCTAAGTACTAGTAATAAGTAGAGGAATCCTTAATATTTCGTATACTTCGGATAAGAGTATTAATAAAGGCAGTAATTACAAGTATACTATTTTATATCCGATATAAGTCCTTTCTAATAGTAATAAGTAGAAATTATTTCAGCGGTCTTACGAGTATTTAGATAAGCGGAGGAAACTTAATTATAGATTTCGCTAATTAAATAAGTATATAGTAAGGTATAGCGTTATACGTATAGATAACTATTATAAAGTAGTAAACTATTATTAATAGTATAGCTATCTCTTAATATATTTCGTTCTTTAGAGAACGATTCTTAGTTAAATTAATATAGTTTCTTAATTAAATTAAAGGAGTTATATATAAGTTCCGGTAGTATATTAGTCTCTAGTAATATTAAGTATATATAATTAATTTGATCGATATAATACTTAGCTAGTTCCGTATTAATCTTAAGGTCTAAGTAATCTAGAGGTAATAAAACCCGAGATCTACTATCTTATTTCTATTATTCCTATATCCTTAGATCTTATTCCTTATAGCTAAGGATATTAGCTTTAGTATTATCTTTACTAAGCGTATATATAATTTAAAAGTTAAATTTAGAAAGGAATTCTATCTATCTAGCTTACTTACTAGTTAGGACCTTAGTAGTTATAAAGTATTCTAAGGATCGATAGTCCGTATATACGCTAGTATAACATCGTAAAGATATAAGTTCTAGTCTCTATTTCCAGAAAGACTTAATAATAGCGTATAATTCCTTATTATAGATCTTCTAGTTTAGTTTATATCTATTAAGAATATAGGAATAGAATCTAATTAGATACTACTAGTTATCTTTATATAATTAGAAGATAACTCTAGCTATTATACTATTAGAGGTATTAATTTCTAATTTAGTCTATAATTCAGGATCGAAATAATATAGTTTCTGTATCGATAGTAGTTATTAATATAAATCGTTAAAGGACTTCTTATAATTATTAGTGAAATTCTATAGTACTATAAGCCGAGTAAATACTAAGAGAGGTTTAGTAATAAGGCTGAAATTCCGAATAAATTAATAGTAGAACCTATAGAATCCTAAGAAGGATTTTATAGCTATTACTATTTCAAGGTACTTCTAGTCTACTAATAGTACTACTTTCTCAGGATCTAGCTCGATTCCGTTAATAGTAATAATATATCCGAGGTATTTAGTCCGAGTAATATAGAATTCGCTTTTCTTAATATCTACCTAGAGTCTAGTATCTATTAAGCATTATAATACTAATTTAATATATCCTTTATATTCCTAGAGCGTTTCTAAGTATATAAGAATATTATCTAGGTAAGCTATATAGAAATTATTTAAGTAGTCTAGTAGTATATTATTTATATATCGCTAGTATATACTAGATCTATTATAAAGCTTAAAAGGTAGTACTTTATATTTATAAGATCCGAAGCGAGTTCGGAAAGTAGTATACTCCTCGGATTCGGGATCTATATAGATATAGTTAAATATTACTCGGATATCTAGTTTAGTAAAGATTACTACTTTAGATATATAAGTTAAGAGCTTATCGATCCTAGGTATTAAGTAGGAATCCTGTAACGACACAAGACTTAAGGCGGTATACAAGCAAGAATAAACAAGTAGGGAGGCTAAGAGCGATCTTATATAGTCTAGTACGAAGGAAACAGAAAGATGCAGAGCTCTAAAGGAGTCTGCACCTTCTATATATATAAGGAGGGTATACTTAAGGCACCGATACTGGCCCGTATCTGCTACGTATACTATGCGCTGTCATATTACCCCCTTCTAAGATAAAGGCTCGCCCTCGAGCCTTTAAAGGCAATAAGAAACGAAAGAAAAGAGAGTTAAATCCAGTCGAATTCTAAATAAAATCCAAGTAATTATTAATCTAAAGCGTAAGACGTAAATCACTCCTTCTCTTATAAGGCTAGAAGTAGAGCTCTAAACTAGCGCTTTGCGGGTACGCGTAGTCGGATATCGGTCTGAATTGACTTCTAGTCGGTCCTAAATAGAAGCACGCTATTAGCTGAAAGACGGGTTGATCCCTGTATTAAGACTATCGATACTTTTAGTTAATTGCGACTTGCCGGGGGTCCGTAAATTGTTAATTGAAGAGCGTTTAAGGGTAGGTCCTTTCGGTAATTGAGGTATCGAGTTTGCCGAAGGTCCAGGGTTTACCGGTGAAGCCGTAGGAGCTGGCTCAGCCTTCTTAGGAGGTATAGCATTAGGTAAGCGAGGCTAAGCGAAAGTGATAGAACACTTGGAAGCGAAAGTCGAAATCGAATTCTGAAGAAGCCGAAAGATTAAGGAGAGTCAGATATCTTCGTTGAGTAGATATGGAAAGTATTAAATTAAAGGTTCTAGTAGAGGGAGGTCGATTCTGCCGAGGGGGATAAATTATACCGGGGTATAGGGGTTACGAGTCGAATTCCGATAATTTCCGCTAGGGTAATAAGCTACTTCGTCCTAGCCTAAAAGTAAGGTTTTTCGCTATTAGAGTTACTTTCGGAAGGTTAAAGTCGGGTAAAGGGTTAATAAATATTAGGGCCTATAGGAAAGTTTCTACTTAAAATTCGTCTGCTATTTTACTTTATACGTACGAAGGAACGAGTTTCGAAGTATCCGAGAGTAACTTTATAGTAATACTAGTGCTTCTGAGGCTAAATTATATTCAAATTCCTAGCTATCCGAGAGATCTCTAGAATCTTAGCTCTTTTAAAAACCTAACTATCGAATTCGTAATTAATAGTACTAACTATTTCCGTATAATTCCGAAAATCTAAGGTAAGTAGAGATAACTTAGCGAAGAGCTCCCTAGTAGTTATACGTGCGAATCGAGTTTTCTAGGTAAGATATTATTTAATACTATCCCTAGCGGTCTTAATCTTTCTGTTTAATATAATAATATAAGACTTAAGGCGGTATATAAGTAAGAATAAACAAGTAGGGAGGCTAAGAGCGATCTTATATAGTCTGGTACAAAGGAAACAGAAAGATGCAGAGCTCTGAAGGAGTCTGCACCTTCTATATATATAAGGAGGGTATACTTAAGGCACCGATACTGGCCCGTATCTGCCACGTATACTATGCGCTATCACAAATCCTTTCGAGTGATCGTATTAAGCTTATAATAATCGATATAGAAGCGTAATCCTTTATTAGTCTTCTTAATAAATAGTATAAGTAATATAAAGGGACTTTAGCTAGATTCGATAAATCCCTTATCTAGGTTCTTTATAAGGTACTCCTTAGTTACTTATAGTTCGTCTATAGATTACTAATATAAGAGCGAATATACATTAAGTAATAATTCTTCTAAGATAATTCTATAATTATATAAGCGATAAGGCAGAAGAATATTAGAATCCCGCTTAGAAAAGGCTTCCTTAAGGGTATAATACTATTCTAATAGCTTTTCAACTATAAGTCGTTCGGTATCAGGATCCTTAGGAGAGTTAATATTTAGATAGTCTTATAAGAGGCAGTCTATCTCGTAGATACTAATAAAGAATAATTCAGAACTTTTACGTTTTATATTAAAATAAAAAGCTATAGTACTAATTTAGTAAATTAGAACTAGTTTCTAGATCCTTAGAGATTAATAGAAGCACTTATAATAGAGTTTCGGCGTAAGTACTTTTCTTAATAAATTTAGAGCGGAAAGGGGTTCAGATTCCTTAGCGATAAGCGGAAATAAGTTAAAAGGTAAGGATAATATATTAATATACTATAACGCTATTATTTAATATAATTAGTATTAGTCTAGCTAGTTTATAGCTAAGTCCCGCGCATTAGTATTAATTTAGTAAGATCGATTAATACTAAGTTTACGAGGCAGTAGAGTCATAATTATCTCCTTATTATATTAGAGAGTAGCTAGATAGCGTTCCGACTATAGTAGCTTATAGTAGAGCGTATTTAGCTTAACCTGAAATCGTTATATCTATTTAATACTAATAATTATATCTTATTATCCTAAATCGAGGAGAATAAAAGGGTAGTTATAAATACGCTTACTATTAATAGAAAGGTATAAACGTATAAAATAAGTAATATAAGTTCTAATAGACTATTAGAAACTACGTATTAGAATAGAATAAAGTAATAGCTCGATTTTAATACTAAGGGCCCCTAATAGTTATCTAGTAAGAGTATAATTAATAAATAGATAACTATTCGCTCCGATATTAATTAAGCTATTTATAGAGACTTCTAGCTTATTTATACTAACTATAGTCAGGTATATAAATTACTTACTTCCTATTAGGGAGTTAAAGTTAAGATTAGAGAGATTATACTTATATAGACCTAGGAAAGAGTTTTTACTTAAGTCTTATCGTTTCCCTCTAGTATCGATCCAGATTCGGAGGGTACGTCCTCTACTACTTCCTCGGCTACTCTCTCCTCTTCCGGAAATTCATCGATTAATTAAACCTTAAGTAAGTTAGGGTAGTCAAGCTTAATATAACCGAGCTATCTATAACTATAATACCTAAGGGGTTCTCTAGTTAAAGTAGTAAGGCGTTTTAGCGCAGAGGGAGTACTAGCTCGTACTAGAGTAGAAGTATATATATATAGTACGGGAGTAGTTTATCGAGGAGCTAAGCTTAAGGACTAGTAAGAGGTAGAACTAGTAGTAGTTATAGTAGTAATAGTAAGCTTATAGTACTATACCTAAGTAATAGCTTTCTCGGGATAAGTATATTCTAAGTTATAATAACGCTTAGTATTAAAAGAAAGTAAGGATCTAACTATAGAAGCGTAATCCTTATTCTATATTAGTTTAATAATAAGAGTTAAAGCGCGTAAGGATAATATAATCTTATCCTATATATAAAAGAACTACTTTTTCTTTTTAACTTTACTTTAGATAGTAGTACTTTAAAATCGACTACGAAACTCAGTGAAAGTCTCGCTTATATAGCCGGATTATTATATTTCTAAGTAGTAGAAAGCGTTATAATAGTTATCTTCCTCTAAACTAGTAAGAAAGTTCTTCTCTAATAAGAAGATTATTTTATTACTAGTTTTAAACTTATTAGTAAGGTACTAAAGCGTAAGATACTCTTTAGCTAATCTAGTAACTAGCTCCTATACGAGAACGCGCTAAGAGAAGTCCGTAGAGTAGTAGTTAGTATTTATAGCTAGCTAGTCTCGTATCGATACTCTCTATTAGAGGAAAGTAAAGTCCGATCTATTATCTAGAGGCAGGATCTTCTTAGTAAGATAAGACTTCCTAAGGCGTAACTCTATTAATTCAGCGCTAGAAGAGGGAGATAGTTTATTAGAAATAATATCCTCTCTCTTAGTACTATATATTAGAATAGAGTTTATTAGCTTATTAAACTCTGCTATACGCGGAGATTATAGTATTAGTTCTAGTAGGAGAGTCGAAGATAAGTAAGGGACCCTTATAAGGAACTTATCTTATATAGAGATTAGTTTATCTATAGTATCTTCTAGAGAGTTATTCTTTTCCTCTTAGTCTACTAATTATTATAAAAGGGAATAGATCAGGTTCGAGTTACTTATAGTAATAGGAATACTTAGCGATTATACTTCTAGTGAATTTCGCTTTTATTTTCCTTTCTCTCTTAATTAGTACTTCCTTAATAAAGTATTAATATTCTCTAGGGTAAGAGACATTTAGAGTAAAGAAGAGTATAATAGATTAGGTTCGGAGGTAGAGTAAGGGGGATCGCGTTAGGTTCCCTTAGAACTAGAGAGGTCTCTAGTTTATTAGTTAAGAGCTATAATAATAGCTTAAAAAGGAGTATATTAAGGCTATTTCGGCGGCGATATATAGAAGTTAAAGTTCCGAGGTATTTATTATACTTTCTTTAAAATCTATCTATAATTCCTTTATACTAAAGGAGTTATTAAAGGAGCGTTAGCGAAAATCTCCTCTATTATACTATTTATAATAAGCTGAATTAAACTCTAATTTATAGTTATCCGAGAGATCTCTAGTATCTTAGCTATATACGAGTAGTTATCGAATAACTAACTTAGTAGTAAGATATTATAGTAAGCTATCTCCGGCTATCTTAATCTTTTTATTTAATATAATAATATAAGACTTAAAGTAGTATATAAGTAAGAATAAATAAGTAAGAAGGCTAAGAGCGATCTTATATAGTTTACTACGAAGGAAATAAAAAGATAAGGAAAGAAGAAGAAGAGAGATAGAGTATAAAGTACCTTATATATATATACCGGTACTAGTCTGATACTATACCGGGTCAGATACTAGTTCTGCCGGGATACCTATAAACTTGGGCCCTATTATCTATTCTTCTTCTCATATGATATTCAGGTGAGCTGTCGTCATATTTATATTATAACCGTATTAGTACCTTTCTTTAGTATCAACTCGACGGTTTTAGTGCCAAGAACCAGGTCGGTTCGTGATAGTTATTTACTAGTCTTCGGTCTACTATAAGAGAGTTACTAGATCTATACTAGCCTCTGAACTATATGCTATATCAGAAGGTTTTAATATAGCTAGTGCTATTAAGATTACTATTAAATAGATCATAGAGATTATAGTACTACCTTTAGTTATAGTTACTAATTCTAAGTCTTTATACGACTATGTAATACGACTTAATATTATAAGAGAGAAGAGATTAATAATTAACCTTATATATCTACGTTAGGCGTACGAAAGAAAAGAGATATTAGAGGTGATTTAGATAGTAGGGCTAGATAACCCTACGGATATAATAACTAAGATAAATTGCAATAGAGCTCTGAAGGAGCTATTACATATAAATCGATTAGTTATTAAGCCTATAGAATAGGTAGATAGAGGGAATCTATATAACTTGAAGCCGGAAGAGAGCTTATAAGGCGTTTAGTTCAGTTATTTTTTAAGCAGAATCTTTTAGACCTAATCACGTGGAAAAACTATATATTATATAATACTTCTGCACGGGCAGTACTATAGTATTACTCTTACTAGAAGGCAAAAAGCGTTACTTTCATACGGAGAAGTAGATAGTTTGAAGCTACTTTAAAGTACTCCCAGTGTTAGTCCATAGTCACGTGTTAGTCGAGTATCTGCACCGGGGTTTAGCCGGCCAGATATATCTCCCTTACGGAGTCTCGACTACCTAGGAAAGACAGCCCTTACGGAGTCTCGACTACCTAGGAAAGACAGCCACGATACAACAGATAATACTACTACTATTATCACTGTACTTTGGCTCACGCAGACTACTTGATTGTACGTACTACGACAGAGTGATACCAACAGCTCTGGGAGTTGATGCCAAATCCAAAGCCGGCAGTGGAGGCAATATGTGTGAGCAGGTCGAATATATCCAAAGTATTCTATATTAACTAGTTAGCGGATTGCAAGTCAACCAGCGCTTGCAAATCTTGAGTTCTGCCGTGGTCGGTACTCTCTAGGGACTTGAATTTAAAGATAACTAATATTCTATAGCTTTTCATTGTCGCGGCTATAGATATCATGGTGGTATAACGCCACAAAACGCTATTCACATATCTTGGCTAATTTTCTTTTGATAGATATGTGCAATCCAAATCAATTAGAGGTCTATAACATCGGCCTTGCATGTACACGTAAGTCACTTTTCCCACTCATGAGATAATCACGGAAAAGGAACTAATTTACTATTAGCGACCGGTGACGGGGACTATGTCTGTTGGAATTAGTGGTGGGGGGGAGACGGGGGGGGGGCGCTTACCGAATACTACGCTCCGCATTACTGCGCCAGGATACCACACCGCACCTTTTCTACACCCTGCAACATTAGCAAGATCCACGATAAGAAGCGTTCTATCTACACCAGATGTATATACTGAAGGTATTAGGTAAAGGACCTACTTTCACTATAACGCGCTGCTAGGCAGCTTTAAAAGAAGATGGATTTTGGCACTGCATAACAATCTCATCTTATTGACAGTCTCCTTAGACTATGCAAATTGAAAGTGAGTGTTCGATACTGCCTCGAGCACTTGAATCAGACAGAATCACGTTTTTCATCGTCTGAAAGATCTGCGGGCCACTCAACAAAAGCTTTCTTGTCATCGTACATCAAGACTATGAAATAAGTTCTAGTAATATCCGTTTCTGGGTTTTCGAAATGTGTTGACCATAGACGGTGGCGAATGATAATAAATAGAGCTATAAAGCGGAACTGTTATAGGCAAGTCAGTCATGTGGAGAAGAGCTTCGTTATATAAGAAAATACAAAGACGTTGTATGGGCTGGAGCAAAAGGCCTAAAATGCTGTAGGTATTTGATTGATGTTGAACGTTTGTAAGGCAGCAGGAAGTAAACCTTAAGATTAGTGCCCGGAGTTGAAAGGGGACTAAGTAATAGGAAGGGTTATTATAAGCCCGCCTCGATTTCGGCCTTCATGTATATGATTATCAGTAAGCACGCTGTTCTTAAGCGGTTTCTCGATAATTACGCTGACGCTTCTTCTCTATCGTCGATAACGACGATACTCAGACCTATAGGACTATGGCTATTTATATCTTTCGCTTTATATCTTTGAAGTACCCTACGATAATCTCGTCTCGATATCAGAGACCTACTATATATTATAAACTTTCATTATACTTATAATTAGAAACATAATAAAAGGTGCGACGAGTAGATAGTAACCTTATCAGCGATAATTTTCTAGGTCATATTCCTATCTTATTGCTATAAGCTCTTGAAAGTTACGAGTATATAGATCAGGAAAAATGTAGTTACAGATTTTGCAGAGGATTTCTGTAACTCGTAACAACGCTGCATTTAGAACTAGCTATCTCAGGAAGGATTCAAGCAAGCTCTAACGCAGACAATTTCTTCTAGCGATCCCTCTTCTATTTCAAATTTCCTTTCATATATCCGTCCAAAGATAGCTATATATCGTTTCAGTTAGCCTTATTGCGGATCTTCAGTTGAACATGATTCGAAGCACATGCTGAAAAAGTTCGTGAGCAGAGACCGGAGAGTGCCTGGGTAATGGTTACAGCCTATCTCTGAGTAAGGTAGATAACTTATTCATCATGATGGGCCATCGCCGTTTGCTCAAGGAACGTAGAAAGGCTGTTGTTGGGTACGGGGCCCGGCAGGCCAACAATCGACAATGTAGTGTAGAACGCACCAACAAGCCAGATGTTGAACATTCTGCTTATTCTGCGCAATGCTGCAACAACAAAATTCCCGCATGACCTCAAACGCTTGACAGCTTTGTTGACTAGGTTGGGAAACACGTCCGTGTTGTTATTGATCTGCGTCGAAACATGCCGACATGAAGCCACTATTCTGAACACTAGACACGCCATCCTCTTAGGAGGCAAAGTGTCTTCTGTTGCCAGAAAGTTCTTGGGTCATCATTCGCAAAAGGACAGAAAGCCCGAGGAACTTGCTCGAGAAGCACTTATCCCGAGTTGTCACCTGTGTAGGCAGGCCAACATGCAAGCTAGTTGATAGGAGTAAGGAAGGCTAATTCTAATCTGGGAATTCGGGGTTTACAAAAAGCTAATATTTCTTGAATTTTGAAATTTCAAGAAAATGGTCTTCTTCGGTCTTGATCAATCTATCATTCCCCAAGTATCTTTAGCCTTAATTAGTGCGCCAGTTCAAGCAGATCCTGGCTAATACCGCACGTCCTGCTCTTATTATCAGAAATATATTTTTGAGCTTTCAATAACTACGTGTAAGGTCTACTATCTGCCTACCTTCGAGTAAGTTTGTTATCGTGCGGCTAACAAACCGTAGGCAGACGAGATTATCCTCGGACCTTGTAAGATATAGTAAGAATATTAAGCCTACGAGTTTCCGATCTCTCCTGAAGATATATAGCTGAATAGCAGCATATTATAGCTTAAGATTATAACTTAGAATTGCCGCTAAAGTTATCTCTTAGTAGTGACATAGCATTACGCTATAATTTAATCTATGTATCTACTCTAAAGTCAGGCGTTAATATGAAGACTAAGGCTCTTAGTCTAGAATCTATAAAAGAGGCGATAGAGTAAGTATAAGGTAATAGAAGGTATAAACAAAGAGCGAGGGAGCTAAAGGGTAAGATAAGAAAATCCGATGTTTTTGGGAATATAAAGGAAAGTATTGTAAAGTTATATGCTACAAGTGCTTGGGCAGACTAGATACTCAGGACAGTGGTGTTTAGGCTATTCATCCAGGTAGCAATCCACGGCGCAATTCTTATGTGTTCTACGTCTTGAGTTTGAGCAAAACAGGAGTGCTATATCCAATCAAGACGCAAACCAAACTCCCTTCTCAGCTCTATTCGCTGCTGCGAACCCGAGAGTTCTCTTTCGAGTGAAATTCAATTTCTTGGCCATTGTGACAACTTGATCCCTTTCGAGAAATCACCCTCAACAGAGTTCCTCAAGCAACTTAAATCGAGGAGCCACAATACATCGCCTCGCTTCTTTACGATGGTCCTCCAATGTAAAGCTTATAATAATGAGGTTTCTGCTTTCGTCGAACCATTTGCGGGAAGTAGACTGGTATTTTGGATGATGTGGTCTTTAGAAGTGCGCTTTGCAGAATCTGTTGAAGTTATCGTAGAAGAGTCTGGCTAGTATAGGCTGGACAGGTGTCAATCATTGCGATCCAGAACCGGGCAGCGACAGCCAATTTACATGCTAGGAGTATTCCCCGGGAGAGGAAGTCGGGCTGGCTTCGAGATAGACTGCTGCAGTAAGTGCTTCGTTTGCTTCGTCAGCATCGTCGTATTTGGAGCCACCCAGGCCATCGATTTCGTCAATGATAATACCTGGACATTTGAAGATCTTTTTATTTTGGTCAGTAGTGATTCAGGGTTTGACATTTCCAGATGCTCTTAACGCCAAACTGGCGTCAGAACCCAACCACGTGGGACGGAATTTCCAGTTTTTCCACATGATTCCTGACTTGCCATCACCAGTGAGGCTTTTGGCACGTGTCCGTTCATATCGATGTATTCCAAATTTTGTCGGTTAATCCGTACACCGGATGAAGCGATGAATTTCAGATACTCTCAAAAGTAGGCAAAATTGCTCGTCGAAAAATATTTAACCAATAACCCCTTTACACTGAATGAGGCGAATCGTGGCGAGGGGCTCATAGAAGGGGTTGTTTTCGTATGCATAAGCCCTGTCGTAAGCGACCTTGGCAGCCGATGGCACGTATAACCAAAACATTGCAAAACAAGGAAATATTGACACAGTCAAGAACCAAGAACTGCTCCCGAGGAAGGAAATAAGACTTTGAATAAGAGCATTAAGTAAGTGCCCAAAGACATATCACAGATGGTTGTAACACGCCTGAAGCTGATAGATCGGACGCGATGACTACCGTAAACTTTATGGTCCACTCCGTTACGAGAGAGATGTTGGAAGTTTGGATCAAGTTTGCAATGCCTCAAACCATTTCTGAACTATTAAATACAAACCTGAGGATGCTGGTCTGAACCATAACTATTGGCCACGTCAGTATTGGCCATTTTTAATCGAAGTCAAGTAGGCTGGTTTCTTGATTTGAAAACCGGCCGGTCAAATACACCTCGCTGAACTACCATACTTGGATTGGATCACCCCGCCTTTAAATCTGGCTCTCAAGAAGTTTTAGGCAACTTCGCTCGTCGTCTTATTCACATCCAGAAATCAAAGGAAAGGAAATTGACAGAAAATGGTAGTTTCTGGGTTGGTTTGGAAATTAAGACCTATGGAAGTACCGGGCGACCTGCACCCGTACTCTTGATTTGATTGCACTTTCCGACTGGGTTCTGGATTGTGTTACAAGTAAAGCAACAGCATGTGCGATATCCTGCTTCGTCCAAAAACAACCAACTTTGACCAAGTAAACCTCGCAACCTAATGCACCTGAAAACGCTGCATCTTTTACGTCTTAACCGGCACGCAAATTTCAATGCCCGTTTTTATAAGATCACAATTCAGTCCCTCATTGCTCCTCACCAGCTCCGCCACTTCTATACCACGGTCGTGTGCAATCTCCCAGCACGAGTCTCCACGTTTCACGAAGTAGCCCGTGAATCCCACCTTACAGCTCAACGGCGTTGATAAACTCTCAGATCCAAATCCAAGATACCGGAAGAGAGTCAAGAGGACGACTAAAACAAGCAGGAAGAAGGGGAGCATGTAGCGCCAAGCTGCTCTGTCTGCATCACGCATTTCTTGATGCTAGGAATCATCAGCCTTAGAACTTTCTGAATAGATGGGATAACGTACACGTTCCAAGGTCATCGGCTGATAGGCAGTACCACCTGGTGGTGTCAATAAGCGGCGTGCCAGGGCTTAAGGCGAGCTTTGAATACTTACTTTCCCTGAGAACACCATACCTGGCGCCAGGCTCTCCTTCCCAGAAACTTCCATCTCGGTCACGATAGGTGTATGTCTGAGTATCTGCATCGTACCCAACACGCTTCATGCCGTCTGGAAGATTTTCATCGTCCTATCCATATCAGCTTACCTGTCTAATCGAGCGGGAAGGCGGGGAAGGTGCTCTCACCGAATCTCCTGAAGAGTAGCGCGGCATATCTTTCAAATGCCTTTCTTTAGATTACGAGAATTGTTTTATTTGATTTTTATCATGAGATATTTTTGGATGGAAGATGGTTTTGTTGGTCGTGAGGTCGTATGTGGCTCGATGACTTGACGTTGTCCGTTGTGAAACGCGTCAGCAAGGGCGCACCATAGCTACCAACCGCACGATCCTGGCAAACACTAATGTTCAAACCTTATAGGAGAGCTCGCCACCATCTGCTTTAAATCACGCAGAGGAATCTATAACAGACCGTATGAATTGTCGTTCATCCCTATCGTCGGACTCTGATGCTCGAATACAAATTGATTGAAGATCCTGGTTCCCCACAAGTCTCGCTTATTTTGGGGTGTCCTGTGAGATCATAACAATTATATGAATACGGCACTGCCTGTAAGTGCATCAGTATTTTCTTTGCGCCCAGCATATTAGCTAAGTCACCTGCGAGGACTCCCCATGATCTGAATTGTTCGAGTTTGACATGCCTGACATTACAATACAATGAAGGCGGGCCTAAGTGCGAAGCGAGCGCGATTCAAGAAAATTCCTAGCTACCTAATCCATCTTTAATGATGACTATCGAAGAGAAGAAATACAAAGGAGATGCCGTCCGACCAAACAGAAAAGGCATTTAACATGAAAGCCTTGAAACCAGAAGTCCTCAGTCTCCTGAGGTGAGAAACTGTTATGTCTGACAGTTTCGAATTAGACACAACCACATGTGAGCAATCCGAGCCCGTATATTAAAGGGCCCAAATGAATAGAGACTTCCTACCTCATCTCTTCCGTTGAGAGACCCATGTGTATTCCTCAAATGCCTCTTCCAATTTTCCTCTCTCGGATTTCCCTTTGCTCCCCTGTCCCCAGATCCCGAACGAGAGTACTTACATCCCTCAAACTGACATAAGAAAACCTTCGTGGTGTGATGAACGTCGTTATGATGCCTCTCCACATCTTTTAGGGTCTCAAACGCCCGATCACAGATGAAACATTGGCTTGGGTGGTTGTGCGGACTTTTTGTGTCGGCTAACAGTAGTCTGTACAATTTCGTTGTTGGGCGCGGGAGGGTAGCAGAAATTAGAGGAGGCAAACTTGTAGTGACAGGAAAGAGAGAATATCCTGTCACAGCCGTCGAACCTGCACAAAATTAACCAGGGGCTGGAATATGTCGTAGATGGAGATTCAGATAACCGACGCAGCACTGAAACAGATTCGGCTCGAGATACACACTCTGTTTGACGAGCAAAAATGATGGGTGGCTTCAAAATTGCTGAACCTGGGTTGACTTACATCCATTGTAATCGTTCATTCTCTTTGAAACGTAATTGTTTTTTGCAGAGCTAGGGATATTCAAGTCATCAAGCTTCCGTAAAGTGGTCAGCAAGGATTGGAAGACCCAAGCTCGAGGAGGGACGTCTTAAAAATCTGTACTGTCAATATTCTCTAGGTCTGAGCAAGACGAATGGAGTTCTGTCCAATACTCTATTGAAACATGAAATTTAGCTGTTAGACTAAATCGGTATGCAGCTTTATCTTTCTCAGGTCATGGACGTGAATCTAGGTGTGAAGATTCGGCGGTACGATCTGTCGCTCGCCAGGGAATATCTACTGCGCGTCGTTTTTCTTGCAAATGTGAATAGTAGGCCTTGACGACTCTACTTTCAGGCCTTTAGTAAAGATACTGTAGATGATGGCGAAAACAGGAAACAAGAATCAGTCTTGATAGAGTACTATTCACTATGGGTATGGCAATTTAAATGAAGCATTAGACAAATCGATACTTCCTACACCAACTCCCACACTCCTTTCCTGATATTACCAATCTCATGTTTCCTGTTTCCCGATTCTCGACACCTCCAGGTTTGTAACATCATCCTCGAGCAACAGTAGTCTTGATCAGAGGATAACACTCATCAGGTGTCTCGAAAACGTGCCAGATATCTTTAGGCACGTCCTTGAACGCCTTTTCAAAACGCTTAGGCTCATTCTTCTCTTCGATACCGAGAGCTGCGATATCCGTTACCTTGCGGATGAGGATCAGTTTTACCCAGCCCTTGTGCTTGCGGTAGCTAGTACACTATCAGCTTCTGGTCTGGAACAGCTTCCAATACATCTTTGAACTTACATCTCACCATAAGTCTCTGGATCAGCTTGAGTGGAGTCACCGATAAGGATCATCTTGCGCTTCGGCAACCAAGTATTGATCTTCGTGATACGCGAGACTTTGTATTCTTGTGTACCAAGGGTCAGGTTTGAGAGGAGACCGCCAAGATTCATCCATGAAGCGTCTCGAAGAATGATAGTACCCTGAGGGAAGAACTTCCGGCGAAAGTCGTGGAGGAAAGAGTACAGGTTGTATGGGGAGGCTGAGAGGTAGAACCATGGAGAAGTTGGAGAAATAATGCGCTGAATGAATTCGTAGAGTTCTGGCATGCCGGCAACGGGTGTGGCTTGAGAGACGAAAGTAGAGCGCAAGATACCGATGGGATCGCTCGTCTGGGTAATCTTGATCGTATCATCAATGTCTATTAATCTTTAGCCTTTGTATTCAGTTGCGGGCCAAAATACACGGACCAGACACAACTCCCCACCCTTCAGGCTCCGCGTACACAGTATTCGCTTGCAGAACACCATTTGCGCCTTGGGGAACTTTCGCAACATATGATACCACAGTCCCATCAGGATATGTTGGTACAGCCTTAGTGTCGCTACTGATCCCATTCCTGCCACCTGGAGCCAAGGTAATCTGCTGTTGCTTCGCAAACTCGATCGTAACCTTCCTCCCCGGCAATATGGTCTGCACAAACGGCATCAGCCTCTCTCGAATTGTAGCCTCCGCAACATCGCCATTCCCAAGGCCGACTTTCTCTGCAATATCCGCAACGATCGTACTGATCTCCACACCTGTGTCCTTGTCGAACACTGCTGCCACGAACTCTGCCTGCCACTTTCCACTCGCACTTCTGTATGCCGTATTGTCGAGGAGCCAGACCGTGTCATTTTCAGTGACTGGTTGTGCTAGAGGGTTCCATGATCCGAGGAACGAGAGGACATTCCAAATCGAAGATGGGCGGTTGTCTGAAGCGGGAGCAGCTTTGACGTTTGGTAGACTATCTTCAACTTCCCCGAACTTTCGTTCTCGTCGAGTCTTGTTCTCCATGAAACTCCCTCCAACGGCTCGTCCGAGACCCTTTGCTGTATCGGCTACAGCCTTAGCATCGCGTACGAGGTGTGCCATGTTCGTGACGGTCTTGAGGTTTTTTGGAATAGTGAACGTACTTGGAGTTCGTTATATGGTAGATTTGTATACTATAAACATGTAGTCGACTAAAAGGCATTTCTCGCCTGGGAAGGCTGAGAGAGATTATTATGTAGAAAATCAAATCAAGGTCATCAGCTTTCTAAGCCCCCTATTGGGCCTCTTGGCTTATGGGCACCTGAACTTTTGTTTCGGTGAAGATGGTTTCAGCTGGTGGCTGTCTGCTCCACAAACTGAGCTGCAATCATGCAATGAGGCTGCATATCGCCTTCTTGATATTCACCCCATGTCAAGAATGACAGTAACAGGAATGAAGTCATGTCTGGTAGAACGTCATCATGCCACCCCGTTCCAGGCTAATGTTACCAAGGCAGCAAGAGCGCTGCAGCACATGGTTGGATCACTAGATCGAATCCCCTGCCCAGTTGATCGATACGCGATATGCGCGCTGTCACTTGACGAGCTGGTCTGATGCAATGCACGCCAGCTTAGCCTGTAGAATAGGCGTCGATCATCCGCACACTTGTCCTAAAGAAAATGAACAAAATATCAAACAATTCTAAGGAGTGATTCGTGTAATGTGGAAGCAGTAGTGAGTGGTGTAATGGGCCTAGGACGAGATGTAAATAAAAGAAAGTTAAGGTAGGATGGTGCGGAGAGAGGGTAATGTATAGAGGCTTGGCACGTTAGTCAGCATCTTTAACTGGACGACCTTTTTGCCTGCATTCCGCCTGCAACTCGTGGGTTCAGCTCACGAAAGCCTCCACCAGAACACAACAGGAGCTGTAACCAAGAAGACAATTGCCATGCTCGTATTGACTAAAATTTTTGAGGGAACGGTGAAAGGGGATGTCAGATCTCACCAAGAGATATGTGGTAGAATGTAATATCGAGGCAGTATCAAAAACATCAACCCATTAAAAGGCTATTCTCTGGGAATCTGCATCGTTTCTTCCTGGTGTAAGATTCCAAATGCAGCTTTCAAACCGTGAGTCATTCCGAGTATTAGATGGACAGAGAAATGCTTCCACTCAGGCAGCTCACGTGCTGAAAAGTATTGTGTAACATATATAGGAGATGTCCTCCTGTTTAGTGTCTACCATAGAACGTTCAGGTATACTCAAGGATTTCGGGAAACCGTCCTGCCCCTGGGGTCTTCGTTTCCTTAATGAAAAGTCTTTGTATTGATTCATAGCATCATTTCTGACAATAGGGATTAGGTACATATCACATAGCCTCGCTAACGCCGAGGGATTTCCTGTGCGAGGCCTCCCTATCTCTGTACACTCTATTGGTTGGAGAGCTCGGTCGAGCCTCGATCAAAGAGTTATAATTCGCAGCAATCTCTACCCGAGCGCTCATCAAGATCGCTACCAAGGCATTGTACTCACTTTCTTTCTTTAAACTCACGTTATGTTTCAGTCATCTGATATCACGAGATAATGCATTGCTGAATACGCTTCTCTATACACAAAGAGCAAGCTAAATGCGGCTGATAGCCATGCGGATTTCATCACAGCTGCCAGACAATACGAGACTCATTTTGGGAGGTATATCTGTCTATCATTCTAGTTTTACTTATTCCAGTCCTATCAGGGCCACAGCTATTCTCCAAAGCTCTGTGCTTCAGGAATCTCACAATTGTTTTTTAAGAGTTCTCTCAAGACTAAGGTCATCCCATAGACCGTCGAACCTTCGATAGCAGCAGCCTTCCGTCCCATGTTAAGACCAGCCCTACAATGTTTCAAATGAGGTAGATCAAGATCAAGGGTATCTGAAGTGATTCGGCAATAATCTAAATGACTGACGAGACTTCAAGACACTCTCGCAGGATGCGCGGGAACTTCGGACGGATACTAAGATTCTAGCCTTTTGCAACATCATGTGTTTATATAAGGTATGTCTCAACACAGATCAACTTACATTCAAATCTGATATCATCATCAGTACGATTCGGCCATCGGTCAAAGGGGTGGATGTATGGAGCCCATCGAAGAAGTCCAATCTCGGAAATGAAGATGATTTCTTCGAATCTGTGACAAATCTTAAGAAAGTTAAATGTTATAATATCGTCAGGAAATTGGCTGCGAGTGCTTCGAGGACGGAAAATTCACAAACAGCCCAGAATCCAGTTATACCACTCTCAGGGCCTACACACTCATCTATATACCTTTCAGGTCCGTCAGCTGACCCACCCACTTGAGTCACTGTACTACCTCTGCTCCTCTGATTTGGAGACATGCCCACTCTTCTGGTCCACAAACGTGACTGTACTTGAAGGTCGAATCGTTGAAGCTCTCGCGGTTACAGATAGAGGAGGGAACGTTAGGAGACAACTGCTTTGAATGAGCCGGATGACGAGGTCTTATATGAAGATGAATTGGGGAATTTGTTGGTTTTAAGCCGAGAGATTAGCGGAGAGGATATCGCAGTGTAGTTCTGGCAGGACCTTATATACGCCTATCCCTTCTGGCTCGATGGAGTTGTCCTGGAGGTGACGAGGATGGCGCTTGAATGGTCCGGGGGAAGGCCATGCCAAAACGGTTTGCGGTCAGATTTGGATGAGCTGATAACTCGCGGAAAAAGACAACGACTATCATCTTTTAATCCTTCTCGTCTTACCTCATCAGTTCTTGACTCTCTATCCAGCCAAATTATACTTATGATCACCAAACCAGTGCCCGATCCGCTGTTCAGGGTCACCGTTAAACGAGGATATATTTCAAAAAAAAAAAATTTAAATAGCAATTTTGTCGTCGAATTCAGCTACAAAGGATCCTCAACCGTAGCTCGTATTTGTTTCATGAATCAAATCATCTGGGTTTCCTGAAGCTCCTACCTAGTATGTAAGGCTGACACTTTAGCTCACCGCCACCTTTCATTTGAGCCGATATCGTACTAAGATCCAATCATTTCTTGCTGACAAGTGAGGATTTCCAAACCCTGCATATAGGCTTGCGATGTTCACTTCTGAAATTATAGCCTCATTGTAACGCTTACCGCTACCTCTGCTTCCTTTACACTAAGCCGGCAATTTAATATCGTATCGTCAAATATACATGGGATGGCTAGTAAAACTGCAACTGAGAATCTTATCACGTAGAGTTCGCCTCGAAAACAATGAAACGTTGTCGTCAATTAAGGTACCTTATGAAAGCGCTACGATGGTGCTGTGTCGCTTATTCCAGATAGGATATGACTGCTGTGCAGCAAAGTCAGGCCTGAATGGGTAAGCTCGTTTGCTAGCGGATTCGAGGCTCCGAGCGGCATTTCATCCAACGTTTTGTGACCAAGACTGTCTTTGATTTAAATTTCATAACATTTAAAAACGCGATAACTCTGAGTAAGGCATATTCACGTTAGGAAATTGAATCAGAATCATGTCGGTCAAAATTCAAACCCCTTCCATGGGATCTCTCCCACCACACCAACGCCATGCTATCACTATCCATATGCCTGGTTGGGATCAAATGTTGAGGCTGATGGAGAAGGAGCCGGGCTTCATTCAGCAGGCCACCTCGTTTTATCCAAGAATCCTGCCGCATAAAGATGTGAAAGCTGTGAGTTTCTCGTTCGCTCACGTCACTCTCCCAGCACCCACCCAAACATCTCTTATGCGATGTAACCGACTGTCAAATATTCTGAACTCGACTAGAGCTTCTTGACGTTCTAAGCTGATAGAGTCCATACAGTTATTTGGTGCTGTTCTCGAGCGATTCGGTGAGCAGGGCCAAAGTGTTTTACTTTTTTCAGCACCAGAGTCAGCGAACGAGTGCAAGAAATACGCCACCGCCTCAGCCAGGGGAGATGATGCTCTAGCACCCGAGGATATCATTCTCAAGGTCTTAGACATCAAAATTCGGCTCTACGCTGTCTTCTTCCCTGTCGTGAAGATGCCTATCGTCATGCAGTTCTGGGTCAATCCTGGCGTGGGAATATCGTCGCGATTGGCAGAAGAAAGTCTCAAACACTTGGAGCTGCTGCACGAAGTCACGAGGAATGAGCCCCCACCAACGCTTGAGATATCTCCTGCAGACAAGACTCTTCGGGAACGGATCGCTGGCCTTCTAGAACGCGCTCCTAAAGCTCCGAGAAAGACGCAGGTTACACCTGAAGATGTATATCTTTTCCAAACAGGAATGGCTTCAATATATAATGTACACCAATTTTTGCTCAGCAAGTACAATACCAATACCGTGCTCTTCGGCTTCGCCTTCCATAGCACACCTCACATCTTCGAAGACTACGGACCAGGATACAAGTTTCTCGGGCTCGGCAACGCCGAGGATCTGATCGAACTTGAAGAATACCTCAAGGCCGAGAAGAATGAGGGACGAAAAGTCCAGGCGCTGTGGACTGAGTTCCCAGCGAACCCACTTACCGTGACGCCCGACCTGACTCAATTACGAGTACTGGCCACTGAGTATGATTTCATTCTCATCGCCGACGACACAGTCGGCAGTTTCTGCAACATCGATCTGCTGGGTGAAGGTGGAGCTGATATTCTCGTCTCATCTCTCACGAAATCTTTCTCAGGATACGCGGACGTCATGGCCGCAAGCGCAGTTCTGAACCCCTCATCCGCTCAATACAACGACTTGAAAGCTCTTTTCAAAGATAAATATGTCAACAGATTCTACGGCGGCGACGCCGAGGTCCTCGAGAAGAATAGCAGAGATTATATGTCCCGCTCAATCATCCTCAATAGAAATGCCGAGACTTTAGTCGCCTATCTTCAGAGTCAAGTCTCCAATCCGTCAAGCAGCATAGCCAAAGTCTACTATCCAACCACAAGCAGCACCCTCTCATCCTACAGGGCTCGCATGCGTCAAACTACCACAGATTTCACGCCCGGTTATGGATGTCTGTTTACGGTCGAGCTGAACACAGTAGAGGCTACCATCGCATTTTACAACAACATCAACGTGCATATTGGTCCGCATCTAGGAGCACATCTTACACTTGCGTTGCCCTATGTGAAGGCATTATATGGGAAGCAGCTTGATTGGGCGGCGGAGCGAGATCTCCGTGAAACTCAGATTAGGGTTGCGGTTGGCTTGGAGGATACTGACGAATTGCTGCAGACGTTTAAAAATGCGCTGGTTTTTGCGGATGCTGCTAAGTCCGAGGAGACTTTGGTGTCGAATTCTTGATTGTTTCTATAGAATTTTATCTAATGGGCGTTCCTTGACATTAAAATAAGATTTCTTTGAGGAACATTACGTTCGATAGCGATATCATAAACAAGGGATGGGACGGGAAATGATAGCATAGTAAAGTGATAATCTCGTCCAGGCTCGCCTAGAACAGAGTATTCAGCACAGCCTAAGTGCTAAGCATCTATTCAGAATATCTTGGGTACCGAATTCGAATGCCTTCGATAACCGACAGTAGTCATTCTAGCTTACTTATCTAATATTCAAGGTTCAATATTTCCAAGACCTGACATGTAAGAATCACTAATGCTTCGAAGAGCTTTCTTTAGGCTGCATTTTTGGTCAGGGAGTTCGGATTATTTCAAATATGTCTGTACACATGGTCGCCAACTGGTGACTTTTTGACTTTTGAATAATCTAGGTATTCCATGGGTGGTTTCGGGCTCAGTCCTGTTACGCACGGGTCTTTATACCAACTTTCAAGGCTATCCTAGTATTCGTATAGAAGTTATTCGTCGACGTTGTATCTTTTATTAATAGATTAAGTAGTCTTTTGTTTGACTTCTGCTACGGTGTAGTTTCTTTATCTTCTGGCGGACCCCAAGATATTTATTTATGAAAATCCCTTTTGGGTTGTCGTTTAGTTTGTGCTTTTTTATTGATTTGCATTCCCACGAAGCGCCGGACGAATATCCACCGTCTCGGTTTCTTTTTCACGCGTGAGGAATGTCTCACATTTGCTTTAATCCTTCTTGAGGAAAACCGACTTCGAGGGAGAGCCCTCAAATTAGAAGAGAAAAATCATCGTCCGGATCGTGTCATATATGTGCTCGGGATTATTTGAGACTATTGTCGAGTGAGGGTAGCATGAATGGGCGAGTCATTAAAATCCATATTTGGCAGCAAAGCTCGGTTTTTTTTTTAAATACAAATGCATACATTCCCATTGGAAAAATTGTGCCAGCATGAATGACACTTTGCTCGCCTGATGCTCATTGATAACCTGTCATAGAACACGGCTATTTCCTGTCCCTTGAACGATTGAGTGAACTCAAGGCGTGGTTAGGAACGAGTCCTAGATTGCCTCCGAGACGGTTACATTGGCTGAGCCAGAGCCGTGGAGAAAGGACTCGGTGGCGAAGATTTGATAGTCTGCGTCCTCGATGGGGTTGTGGACCATGCCCTGGGCAGCAAAGTAGTTGTAGTGATTGGCTGTCGTCACGGTGCCATTGAATCGCTTGTCCTTACGAATAGACCAGTTCTGCAAGAAATCGGCACCGCGATCGACCTCGCAGACTTCGTAGTCACTGCCATCACTGTGGAGAGTGCCCTTAGCTGTAGCCAGCGGGGCTGAGCAAGGGTTATATTCTGAGTGGTTCTCCATAATCTGCACAACAGTCAGCTCCTCGTCTCTCTGCGCATTCCAATCTATCAGCCGGTAGGGACTTACGTAGGTCTCACCCTTAGGTGTCGAGGTGTACACGGAAATATACCATTCACGCGCGATAGCTTTGACCGAAGCTGAGAATGTGATGTTCCTGGGCTTTGCCACTCTCCATCCCTTGCCCGTCGTGAACCCGTCAACGTCACTCCAGGTCGTCGAGTAAGAGCCAGCAGTCCCGTTCGTGTAGGTTACATTGCCATATTCGCCGATAGTCCCTGAGCCTCGCTGTTAGTACAGTGCGTGTGGATGGTGTTTGTGAACTTACAAAACGAAAAGAAGAAACCATTGTTTTCTCCCCGGATGTTGGTATACACTCGCTTGCCCAACGCAGCCGGATAGGCCTTAGTGGGTGTGGCGAGAGCTCCAGCGGCAACTAGGGCACCGACAATAGCATGTATGAAAGAAACCATGATGTCTGACTGTTAATCTCCTGAGCGACAGAAAAAATGTTGCCAAATGAGTGTGGGCGATTCAGAAGATAACTTTAGGGTTTTGTAAGGGGGGATTCGGACTCGTATTATAACTCTTTTACACTGGACGCTAATTACCTGCCATAGCTGTGGGGTACATGGAAAATGAGCTTAAACTTATTTGATGCTCAGATGCATGAGGTGGCAAATCTCTTTAAAGGTGCCACATCATATGATATCCATACGCTCTCGTCTCTGACTGGCCTGGTTAACCAGAAAATCAAGAATCTAATATACGTTGTTTATTAATCGTACGTTCCTTACCTTGGCGAAGACCTCGACAATTGGGAGAAATCTCTGGGGATACCCAATCACGCCTTTCCTTAAGCTAGCCAGGAAGACTCAAAGTCAAATTGCCCTTCAATTGAACTTGCTTCACGGCAAATATGATACACTTTATTAGCTCGTCTTACACTTTAATACTCCACACGCACTGCTGTGCGATTCCCCACAGACAGATGTCGAAACTAGGGCTAGTGCTGGTAGCTGTTTACAATTAGGCCACAGCTAAATCGCCATACGTGAATAGCTATACCGCCATACGCTACTAAGCGAGCCGAAAATGAAGAGTGCATTTATCACCACCAAGATTTGTATACATAACTATGTACAGTGTATCGACTGCCTGTATTCCTCCGCCTTTTGGAAGAATCAAGATTCGTTTGCTTCCCTCTGAGTCGTATTTACCGGCGCGATCGCAGACAAATAATACGCGGAAAGGTCGATTATCTTTGTTGTTTGAAAGCATACCCATTAGCTTTTGCATGCGCCTAGCAGGCAACAAATCCAGTAGTAGTATCACTATAAATTGCTATAGGATGTGCAGGGCCACATGCTTGAAGATCGGAACTCATAGTACTAGAAAGAGGTAGCAGTTGCGGTAGAATTTTACCCCTGAGTCTAGAAAACTTCAAAATCTGACTTATTTGCATTATGTATCAATACCCCTGGCCTTCTAGCACAAATTTGGATAGGAGGGGTAGCTCTCTAGATGCACTCGCCAAGTTACTATAATTTTAGCGTATGGCGATATAGCTATTCACGTATGGCGATTTAGCTGTGGCCTACAATTAATAAAGACCAATTTAAACCCATTTTGCCCTCGAGCACTACTGGTGATCTAGATAGCTACAAGAAGCATCGCCGGAAGCTTCAAAGTCGATATAAATTTCACTGATATAAGGAGTACTTCAAGGAATGCTGCATAATACAAGCTTGAGAAGGCAGTGATAAAGGCTAGAATGATGCACACAATTGCTAAGAAAGGCAATCACAGCTGTATTGGAACATATCTGCTGTAACATGTACGGTCTAGAATTATAGATTACCTGCCAAGAGCGCCAGTACAAGTTACTTTCGTACGGTAATTATCTCGAAACATCGAAAACGGGCCCAAGGATTTACAACTCGATGTGATACCGAAAAGCCGTCCAAAGAAAAACAACACAGAAGATTGTATCCACGATTTATTTCCCACTCCTCGGAATGCTTTATGGTCGAGAAGGTGTGGAGAGAAAAAGCAACTGGGGTCTGCAGCCGATTAGATAGCATCGAGCCTGCCAGGACATGGACCCCGTCATCTTGGAAAGCGATTAGTAATCCCTCTGATTAGCTATAGACCCCTACCGCCTATCCTCCACCATACTTATGTAAATATCACTTTGAAACATTTTGAGGGAAATAGTACTGTCAGGGTCGTTGTATGAAGTACGTGTGTTCATTACGAATCTATGATCTAGACTGGCTAAAGAAGTGCTCAAAGGCTCATTCTACCGATTACGGTATCAATCAGATAAATGTCAATTTGTCTGCTGTTGTACCACTTGGATACCATGTGGTTACATCTCGGAGCTACGGAGGTTCAGCGAAGTGTTGTCCTAGTCGACCAGGATCTCAAGACTCTTAAATGAACAGGGTACTCGTAATACCATGAGAACGCACTGACTTGATCGCACCAAGTTGATTATCAATCTGTTTACACCTTAATCAAGTAAAGTCTCGAGACCCGCATAACCTCCCTTGTCGACTAGGGACAACATTTATCGCTGCACCATCGTAGGTGATAGCTGTGCTCGTTTGCCAAGAGGGTAGGAATTGTAGAAGTAAAGCCGAATGAATAAACTGCCTTGTACATAGATTTCAGGAGAGACCCATGCGATGTGCCATAATAAACAAATGGTTTTGTTTAAACTGCTGAAACGAGTCCGAGCACGTCAGCGGTTAGTGCATTAAGCGGAATAAATTCAAGCATAATTCTCGTTGAATCGCCTGCCGATAGACGTACTGTAAGTTACCTTGAGCCTTGTGATACTACCCCCGCTCCCCCGGTTTTAACGTTAAACCTTCTGCCTTTACTTTAGCACAGATTTCAACGTTGAAACCTGCGGGGGGAATAGTAGCATAATCTCATTTAAAGTTCTTCTGCTGCGAGCTCTCTAGAAAGGTTTTACGGAAGGCACCTCATCCAGCCAACATCATACGGAGGCAAATTAAAGATCTCCGTAAGCCTCTACTGGGTTTGTTGTGTATAAAGTACGAATCTTGGCATCTTAGCATCAGGTATTAATCAGTGATTTATAATCTGATCTAATTTACTCGGATTAAACTATATCGATTAGTCAATTACAGGTGTGTATTTGATTCACAGATCTCCCAGGAGTCCCAGGAGACGGACGTACTTTCTTCCGAGAAAGCAGCTCCTTGAAACTCCGCGGTTGTTGATCGCCCAGATCACTAAGTAGATTTGATTTCATCATTCAGTACCGTAATATACGTGTTCTAGTTAAGTCGTGCAGTTGTCTTTTCATGTAGCATAGTATCAAGTGAATAATCCACGCACAGCCATATATCACGCTACCACTATGTCACTACCAAATTTTTATCCAAGGCTTTAAGACGGCTGCGCAATCAATTCTTTATAAAATCATCATAATCGTATAGGTTGCATTTTAGCACCACAAAAAAATTCAAGTAAAGGAGCAATTTGGGAGCAACCCTTGAAATTATTTCCCTCCAGAGGTCGGAGTTCCATCTGCTATTACAACAGTTACAGAAGGTGCTACCGAGTTTAATAGAGAATGCCTCCTGATAGGCTGCTCTCGATTTCGATTTAAGAGATACGATCCACTAGTCAAAATATACTCACTAATATGATCTTCCAGAGGTCATTTCAACTATCCTCAATTACCATACAAAGGCCTCGATCTCTACGAAACCCGCCTTTGACATTTTATTTAACAAAGGATTCTTTATTCCTCGGGAATGGTTTTATGCTGCGACATGACTACTATAACTGTTAGTACCCGTAGGATAGCAAGAAGCCTTATCAAAGCGCCGGCTGAGGTCTCACCTATTACAGTGCTACAGCAAAAGACTGCTATAAGTGCTGACCAGAAAATGTACACTCAGTCAACAAGTCTGAAACGGCTATGAGCCAGGTGTAATTACAGAAACTATTTAGTGGTAGGTAATTTATAATCACAGCTCTTGACGTTCCCTCATAAGTGTTGCGAGGACTTGTATCCCAATTCAATTGTGATGTATATCATCAAATTGAAGGTAGAAGGCGAAGCTGACCTTTCGAAGCTAGTCGACTAGTCCAATGTGTTAGTGCTATTTATTATACGTAACGTATGCAACCCCATGAAATGCCTGACGAATGAATACGACAGTGCGAAGCTACCCAAGAATTAATATTTTAGAACGTATCACCACTGAATTCAAATCCGTTCAGAATCAGACTGGAACTTGGTTCCAGCAGAAAGTGCTAGTAAACAGTAGTTTCCAAACAGGCGAGGAAGATTTAGAACGACTCCGTAAGGCTGATCTTGAGCTTTATCTATTTTTCGTATAGCTTATGAAACTTATAATCGATCCAGAATAGTTCACATATTAGAAAGCTTTCAAAATATAACTCAATCTCACAATTATTAAAAATATTCGGTAGTCAAAGGGTCTAGGCCTATCACACGCCAGTAGCAAATCTATTAGCCGTAAGCGATGCATATTAGCATCTGAACCACACTATTTAGCTACTATATATCATTACTGATCTCAGAAACAAAACAAAATCTCATCCATAACATTATCTGAATATATATAGAAACTTGCGAAACTCGCCTTACCACGAAAGAAAACCACACCCAAATCCCTTACTTCCTCTCGACGTCGTTCGATATCAATTGCCAGAATGGACGAAAACAACGAATCCGTCAGCCTGACCAGTGCTCCTAGACGTTCTCATGGAAATGGTCTCAGTGGAATACCTTTTGAACTTCTAGAAATGATGTTCATGGACGGGATTGCCCTTGGCCCTGATAGACAAGTGCCGCCTCTTCTGCTTGCTCTAGGAACCTGCAAGGATTTAAAGAACGTTTACAGGATAATGCAGTATATATACCGAGCCAGGAATTTCGTTCTAATAGAGAATAATATGGAAAGTTTCAAGAAAATGTCTTTGAGATAGCTATTTTTGATTAGATATCTAACGATCGTCGAGGGTGTGAGTCTTTTTATCGTTGCATTCTATTGCTGGGTCATCTGACCAGAACTTGAAGTCTTGGCTGCTTCATGTGTTCCTGATCTTATACTGACTTTACTATATATTAGTATCGTCCGAACACTCACCGAGTATCCAACGGCAATAATAGTTTTGCTTCACAGAGCCGGCGGCATTGACCTTAAAGGCGCGAAAATCCTATGCATGAACAAGATCTCCACCCTTACCCTCGACTTCACCATGATCGACGATACCATCGATATTCAGGAGGGAGCTCGATCAGTCAGTGCGGGCGACCATCTCGAACAGTATGTCTTCTGGACTATCAGAGCATCTACCCGGGGAGTTGAAAAACTTACGGTTATAACTCCAGAGGCTATGAGTGAGCTTAGGAAACTAGTGACTTTGAATAGTATCAAATACTGTCGGCATAAGCGGAAGATCTCCAAGTGATCAAGCTTCGAAGGGAAATAGATAGAATAATCTCTGCTGCTAGTTCTCGATCACAGGTGAATTAGGCTTAATGTTTTGCATAGGGGCTTCTTAGAGGGAATTACTATAAAATTGAAAAGACTATCGCTTGGCCAAACTGATGCCATGAATCAACTACTGTTGTCCTGGCCAAGTGAAGTGAATGCGCGAAGTGTACGATCTAAGACAATTATATCTTCATTCGATATAAGAGCCTGCTTAAGCGACACTTTATAATTGAGACACTTAGATATCTGTGACGAGAATATATGTATCCGAATTTGGATTATACTAATAATATAATATTTATAAGCTATTTTACTGATAGAAACCCGATATCTAATAGTAGTTTCTACTTTTAGATTACTTACTATCTTAGTTCTAAGAGCGAGAGCGATCTATCTTTAATTAATCAAATTAATTATAATCTGATTAGATTTACTTAACTCTAAATGACCTTTGATTAAATTAAATCAAGTCGTGGATCAGTTAATCAGCTTAATCATTTCGCATACTGTATCACCAATCACGTTATATACCATTCGAGAGACGTTGAGGTTTACCCCCAAGCTTCAAAGTCTGATCTGCTACCTCCGAGCTAGTAATATTTGAAATTAGTTAATAGTATGCCGTGCTAGCTACGATTTCCCCTGATACAGAACGATACGAATCGGAGACTCCAATTATTATATCGGAGGAAATCAAATAATCAACATCCTATACATATACGTGCCGTTGCCTTCGCTGTCTTTCGTACCTCTAGTATCAGATGTAATCAGTTATCCTGAACATTACCTATACATCTAGCTTCAGGTTAATAACTATTCTTCCTATTCTTTGTAGAATTATAGTAATAAGAATGGAAGATTAGGAGATTAGAATGAATTACAACAGAAGCTGCTCGTTAAGTCTTCAGATGCTGGAGTTGTACGAGCTTCCCGTGAAACGACAAATCGGCATTTTTCTCCCCCGATAGAAGGTGGTCGACACTGATAGCTAGAAAGGAAGAAGGCACACTCGAACCGCAAAAACGCCATTCGAAATCGTATAGAAAAAGAATCAAGTATGTACAGACGCCGTCTGAAAAAGCGAAGTCCAAAGGAGCTTAATCTTCACGTATTATGTTCTCGGTCTTGTCACACTCAAGTTTATTCGTGGTTTAGTGCGGGGGGAGATGTTCTTCTTTTGATTCTAGGAGAACGCGAGATTCACGACGTTAAGTTCAGGGACGGAGATACTGCCATGCCACGGAAGGGGAAAAGTTCATCTTTGACTTGGAAAGTACAGGTTTGCAGTGGTGATGGGGAAAGATTTTGTATTTTGCCAACTGGTACGCGAAGGTGACTCGGGTTTGACATGTCGTTAAGAGTGAGTCAGTGCTTTCCATCGAATGGCATTTGTCTTCTTATCTCTTGTGCGACGTTGGTCTGTGGATTTGTATTCTATGCATGTAGATGAGTCTGGCGCGGATATATAAGCTGCACAAGACAGGCTGAGGACCATACTGCGGATTTAAGTTCACGAGGCAAGTGTGTGAAAAATGACAGATCATATCCAGTCTCTGTCCTCTGCATCACTCACATCTCTTTGAGCAATTCCACGAAAGGTTTTCGTGAAGTGAGTCTCTCGCTTCGTTTCTACCATTTCAACATAAGTGATGTCTACTCCACGAATCCATCGCTAAGCACGGCTCTGACATCTCATCCGCAGGATTTTTCGACTTCCAAAAATCGGGAAGAATCGAGACGTTCGTCACTAGGTGGGTGACTTCAGCTCCTATCTATATAACCTGACTTTGGTGCCACGAGGAACTTCGTCCAGGGGCTTACATTATTTGTCCACTTCCTTTTATACATAATTAGAATAAACCGATGGACGATGAATTGCATTATCAGCAAATACCTCTCCATCACCATCCTCTTCCTTAACACTAGCGTAAAATAAAGAACGAACATATGAGTGTCTCTTCACACGACAAACGATGAATTTCGCGAAATTCCACAACGAGATTGCAGCGCAGTTCACTAATCTTCTCTTTCGTCTCGACATTCGTGTTCCCCTGCTTCTTCTCAAAATCGAAAATCCGAAATGCGTTGATCGTTTTGTAGATCTAAGCCACTTCTTAAACCATGTCTTGCTTGACCTGCAGGACATGCGATGTGAGAATGTAGGCAAGTAAGATTACCTAATCAATCTGTTCAAATCAAAAGGACAGGCACACATTGGAAGCAATCAATTTTTAGCATCTAAAGCAGCTAGCTCTGAACTTGTACATTCTCTCCTTACGCAAACAATTCAAGCCATGACAGTATCGTAAAGATCATGAGAATCTACCAGTAGCCAGTACACGGTATATTCCCTCCTCTGCTCTTCACTCCTTCGAGTTTTTGATTTATCGAAAGAGGATGCATGTATCTGCTGGCGTGAGCCTTGATGGTTGATTGATTGATATATCACCCTTCTCCCGCCGCCTCTTTCATACCTATTTCATGAATCCTCAGGCCTGTTTAATATTCCCGTTTTCCATCCCGCCCAATGGAGGAAGCAATCGTGTACTCGTGGATCTCTGCCGAGGAGGGAATTAAGTCAGCTAGCTATGTTTCTGAGCAGGGAGACGGGGCATAACACGTAAGTACGAATGACAACCCAATTGAAGGCAGGGGGTGTGAAAGACTTGAAGCATCTTCGTGCCTCGTGACTGCCTAATGGATGTTACTCCTGCACTCCCTCTGTGGATGCAGAGGCTACTCGAAGCAATACAGAGTGCGTTATTTACGGATTGGAGACAGCTGATCTGAGTCATGTATGAGGTCGCTCAGAGGATACGTAAAATCCCCCCGGCACCAGATTTACTGTAGACAGCCCGTACCTTAACCCTCTTTCGAATCACGTCCAGCCTCTTCGGCCATGCGAATGATGTGAGGTACCTGTAAAACAGGATCTCACCGAGTCTTTCAGGCGTGGACTGAGGTAGTGAAAGGAATCTTTGTGTAGGTGGGCAAAAGCAGGTTTGACATTTGATAGGTGACAATATGGAGCCAATCTTTCTGGTACGGCCGAACACATTTCGCATGCTCATGGTCATCTGGCGTTCCATCGTGGTGTTTGCGAAGAAAACGTGCACTCCACCGATTCTGCCAAGCGAGAAGGCTGAAGACGAGGGGGTAAATAAAACGCTCTTTTCCACAATGAAGATTAGAAGAGTTATGAGATTGATGGGAGATCATCAAGAAACAGATCAGAAGCCTGTAGAATTTATGTTAAGCTATTTTTTTTTTTCCTTTTTAATCTTCGGGAGCGGAGTAAATCACAACTTTCGACGAGTCTGTACGTCGTAGCCTACATCATAATAGTTGATATCGGCCACCTTTTCTCCGGTGGAGAGACGTGTCCCAAATCCTGACCCGCCTCCTGTTTCCATTGATGTCCTTCGGTGTTTGGTGTCCCGAAGTGGGACGCACTCTTTCTTTCTTTTCTGTTCTGTACCTAGGTAGGTAGGTAGGTATTATTTGTGTTTGTTGCACGTCGCGACTCAGATCATTGAAGAGAGATTGGGGCACGAGATACTTAATGATCGACCAATGATCTCCCTCGGAATAAGACGCTGACTGCCTAAGCGCGAGAAATTAGAGACGGGGGTGCGAGGAGTTTTTATGGATCAAGCAGGGAACGCGGCCCCTTTGCCTCATCGAGTTTCCGCTTTCCAGACCAAGGAAGGGAAGGGAAGGCTCCACGACTCGTCGGATGTTTCGATTCTGTGCCTGCCTGATTGTCACATGATGCATGATGCATGGCATAGTCCAATACTATGCAACTTGTCACTTCTGATGAACCAATATTTGAGATGTGAGGATTTTGAATCGGTGATTGTGATTGTGATTGTGATTGTGATTGTGATCACTCCTCCAAACCGGCATTCCAAAGTTGCGTACCATGCCATCCATGCATGTCATGTCCACGCTGCCAGTAGAGCCGCATGATCGCCGACTGGACTGCATTTTCGCTTGCCGGGCAGGGCCAGACAGAGTACTGTACTGCACTGGGGAGGGACAGAATGACGTACAGTAGCGCGGGTTGGAACACCCACCCATGTGATCGATCTGTCTGATCCGCCTGAATCGTTGCCGCTTTCTCTCTCTCGGTGTCGCAGAGTCTCGGAGGCCATTTGAGCCACTGTAAGCGCCACAGCAGATCAATTGCACCTTCCTACTACAGCCTGCTCGCTCACCAGGCAAGAGAAACAAACAGTCCGCCGGTGTAAGATCAGTCAGTCCATGAGCTGAGCCTGGGGCAATCGAGCAGAAGCATGCAGACCCACGCACGTGACTATCTCGTGGCTTGAAAGCTAAATGCCAGCCGGACCCAGAACAGATCCACACAAATAAGGAAGGAAAAGTCGAGATGTGCTGGACCAATGAGAGTGTGGAAAAGTATATGATCCGAGGCTATCCCCCATTAGCCTCAGCGCTAGAGCATCACAACCGAGAACTTCATCGTCATCGCTTGCTCCTCCCTCCCTCCGCCTTTGGGTCAAAGAGGAAACGCTGCATCCAGCTAACGACGGACTAAGTCAACAGGTAATCTGCCTTCTTTATTTACCCCGTGCCAACCTCCAACCTCCAACCTCCTGTCCAACTATCTTCTCATACCTTCCTTCGCTGGATCTGCGTTTCAACTCCATTGGAATCATCCACCGTACAAACTACCTAGGTACTCTGTATATACCCAGGGATCAATCCCCATCCAGGCCCATCCCCCAGTCACAGCAAGGTATGTACGCAAATACTTTGTTTGGGCGCGAATGCTTGTGCGCCCCGGTGTCGTGTGCGACAGCGCCCGCCCATGGGCTTTCGCAGACGTGTTTCGCGATTGTTTGTGCTAATCCTTTGCTCTTCTTAAAGTCAGGTTGACCCCGGATCCGAGTCTGCGACAAACACGAGCCAACACGACTCTTTCCCAATCATCTAATTCCTACATAATCCTTCCTCCGCAATGGCTGGAGGTGGTCTTCGTAAGCTTCCCTTCCCTCCCCCCACCCAGACACGCGCGAACGGTATCGCAGATGCTGATGTTCTCGAAAGGCGGTGCCTTGGGCTTCGCGTCCTTGATCCTCATCGGAGGCGCCCTGTTATTGATGTTCTTCGTCGTCCTCAGCGGTGTCAGAGATCATACACCTCTCAACAGATCGTGGTTCCTTCGAGCCGATACCTCATCAATCCCCGGAGCGGGACGCGCGGAATCATATTGGACCTACTGGAAGATTTGCGCACATGACGGCGGACAATGCGGAGCTACGATTCCTGCGCTTCCAATTGGCACTCCTTGGAAGGGTAATACTCAGGGCGTCCCAGCAGGACTTGTTGGGTATGGATCTATCGTCGATCTTGGCGGGATTTTGTCTGACATCTCGATAGGTCTCACTACCACGATTCTACCAGCACATACTACTACTACATGTGGAGGTTCGGCTGGGTTTTCTACCTCATGTCTATCTGCTTGACCGGCCTCACTTTCCTTACCAGCGTTCTTGCACCTTGCAGCCGCCTCGCTGCGGGACTTTCAGGAGTTCTTCTCTCATTCTCGCTGTTCTGGTTCTCCATCGCAGCTTCTTTGATGACGTAAGAGATGACATATCTACAATCCGCACACAAGCTAACGTACCACAGTGTTGTCTTCGTCAAGGCTCGCAATGAGTTCCGTAGCGCTGGCATCAGCGCCTCTATCGGCCGTTATGCTTTCGGATTCACTTGGGGGGCCTGGGCCGCCATGTTCATTGCCACTATTTTCCTTTTCATGGGATGTGGTGTCAGCCGAAAGGATGAGGACAATATTCGCAGCACCAAGCGAAGCGGCGGAATGGGCAACATCCCATTTTTCAGACGTCAACGTAGCAGACGCTCCACCCGTGGCTCATTCATCGAGACTGAGAGCCAGCGCCGCGTCAAGGAGGAATACTAAATGTATTCATCCCGAGGCGGAGACGCGGAGTCGGTGTTGCTCCCGGTCATCAACATAAATGAAGGTGCGGTCGCAACAGCGATATGAATACTCACGGCCGTTCAACTATATGCATGGCCTTCTCACTTGATGTGTGTCATTTGAAGAAGGAATCATAAATGATTACAATATCAATTGCTTTCACTATGACTGTATGATTGGATGGTGGACGGCTGACGGTTGGGTTGGGTCGACGGGGGGGGGGGAAATGTTGTATATCAATGCCCTGTTTTTTGGAGGTTCTTCTCTTTGGGGGGAGTTACGTGATGCGGTGTGACTTGCTGGCTAGCTTTAGTCTTCGGGGAAAAGATAAATACCTAATGTCTATAATACTGAAATTCAAAAAATAATACCTCCAAAATAGCTTATATTTTTATTCTGCTCTTGACTTACCAGCTAGTCTCTTTGTATCGAGTTTGTTCCCCGTTTCGGCATCGGAGTCCGAACACAATTCCCTCATAATCAAGACATTATGGTATTGTCGACGATCAACTCGTCGTCTATCACGGACTGCACGTATCATGAACTGCCATGAAACGACGGCTCAACATGTCCTATAGATAGAGGCCACCACAACAGAAATCACGCCTTCCTCGCTCACACTATCCGAAACATCCTCTCCTGTGATCGATCATTAACTCAAACCAAAAAAAAACGGGTTTTTCCATCTTCTCGAACCCTTCTCAGACAAACTACAGCATAGCATAGCATAGCATAGTGAGTCAGTCACGACACGGCACGACACGACGACGGGCGTCCAACAAAAAAGACTACCTGGGTGGGTAGGAGGTATTCGACGATCCGTAGAATGAATGTAGCGCGCGCGCGTGCGTGGGTGGGATGTGGGATGTGGGGATGGTGGGTGGAGGTAAGCAAAGCAGGGAAGGAGGGAGGGTAGGAAGGTATGTAGGTAGGAAGGTAGGTAGGTAGGGTAGGCATGGTGAGGAATGAGTAAGTGAGCGAGTGAGTGAGTGAGTGAGTGGGTGATCTTGTATATACATATATCTGCTAAACTGCGGTACGGACTCTAGGTATGATGATATGCCGATATGCCGATATGCATGCATGCATGCGTGGTGAGTGAGGGAGTGAGCGAGTCAATAGGTATCATATCGTGTCTTGGAATGGGATGGGACGGGATGCCATGGAGGTAGAAGGGAGGAGGAAAGCATCGGTCATGTTCTGAAGAGAGGGAGGAGATGGAGGGCGAGTCTATTGATCCTTGCAGGGCTTGTGGCTAGGGGATATGAGGAGATTGGTGATTGTGGAGGGATGGGTCGAGTAGGGAGTGAGTGGTATATAGAGAGAGGTATGACGAGTTACGATGGGATGAGATATATTTGTATTGGATGCGATTTGAGACTTAGGATGTGTATACGCTGGTAGATATCCAGCTTCGTATTTGTGTGTGTGGGGGTGGGTGGGTGTCCATCGAGGCTCTTGGAAGAGGTTTAGATGAGTGATATCGTTTAGTGTTAAAGAGATGTAGATATGAGGATGGATGCGTAGAGGCGAAGAGCGGCGTGTATGTGAGGAATGTGGAAAGGTAGGCCTATAATCATTGCCTGAGTTCTCAACGTCTAGCCATATTTTTCCAGCCATTCAGCGACTCGAATCCCCGTGCGCGACATCGCAGGACTCACTCAGGCGACAAAATCTACACATGCCGTTGTAAAAACTGCTAGAAGGCCTCTACTCGAAAATCCACCACTATTCGCCACAAAAAGGGTCAGACTGGAACCATTCAAGAGGCTGCGTGAGCTAGCGCGGCAGCTCTTGCGGAAAATATGGGGAGTAACAGAGGGCTCTGTCAATAACCAGATAGAGATTAATACTCAAATGCTGGATGTCTTACCTCCAATTCAGCAATTTCTCCTGTAGGCTAATTGGATCTCCTATTGGCCAATTCTCACGGTGTATACGAGCAGTAACTCCAGCTGTCCAGTAAAGAAACGATCTCATGTAATAACTTGAATATCAGAAAAGTTTAGAAAGACTACTACTTGGCAGAATGTGGAACTCCAGTGACATATCACGTAACTCATATGTAATAATGGAATCCTGTCAAGTACAGGGGCTTCCTCTCTTTTAGCTATTAGCTCCTTTCCTTTGACGAAATTTGATGATGTACGTATTACTTTCCGGATCGCTACGTAGCTTCATCAACCTCCACCCCGTCTACTACCATAAATGATCATTACAACTTTTATGAAACGAGAGTTGTATTATAGAGATTAGTCAGAAGTTATCGATATGTGAATATTGATATAATAATGATTTATAGAGAGCTATAGTAGTGAGGAAGTACGTGAAATTAGGAAGACGGAATCTTATTAGCTCTAGGACACCAATCGGAGTCTTCGATTCGTCTTCCCAGTCGGGTCGCTGAAGAGAATAATGATTACCCCAGAAAAAACGAGGTGCAATTGACCAGTGGGGCAGTGGAGGATATTGCTGAACCGGAGGTAACAGATCGCCCTTGTCGGCAATAAGTTCAACTCAGAATCACATGACGTGGTCGCCTCACTTATAAGAGCTCGGTCACTTGACAAGCTATTCTGGAGAGTAGACTGCACCAAAAGCGGCTTGCCCAGTTGGAAACTAGGAGATTACCATGCAAGGTCAACAAACGGCAGAGGTTATGTCATCAACCTCTCATACGACGGTGTACGAACCACCTTCAATTCTAGAGCCTCCTGCAAAATCAGACTCGATAACTTGGTCGGCACTGAGGCTCGATATGATCACGGTCGCAAGGCAGCATACTTTCTCCTTCACTAAGTAAAGGCTATCTGTACCCTGAACCTAAATTCTGTTAAAAGTCTAACATACAGCACGATCACATGCGCCCCGAAATAGCCTTTAGTAGTAGACAGAACATCGTCCGTGCATCAATAATTGCATTCTTCATCATTGCGTGCGGTGACAACCATTAGCGTCGAATTACAATGGAGGAATGGCAGATTGGACTAGGACGCTCGTATGTTGTACCATTAGAAAGATTGTCTTTCAGCCATCTTGTTACCTGCGCTTCTATTGTTATTCACTCATACGTGAAATCTCTGCGCCTCTCTGTGACGCCTGGCTTGCAGTATATGTTGTCATTCTGCCTTCTCTTTTAGCAGTAGCTGGTGCGGCGTGGAACCTGAAATCCTCACTGCGTGTTTGTGTTGGAGGATCTTGAAAAATATCTTTGTAATGATTGTCATCATAATCCGATGCCAAAAATACCTGCGATTGGTAGATACAAGTCTTGTCATCCTAGGAGGGGTGCACGAGAGCGAATAGATCTAAGCAATTCGCAGTCTTCTGCAGTACCTACCCATAGCCGCTCTCATGGGCCTACCGACCTGGCACTAACCTTGCTTCTCAACCCGAGCTCCAACTATAGATGGCGGCAACATGTGAATGGTCAACGAGTGGCCTGTCCATAGTGAATTTAGACGCCCTACTATTGCCTTTGCATTATAAATAATCAAGATAGCGTAAGTTGCTGAAGCGAGAGATTTGAGTATCAAGAACATTTCTTTCCCTATTCGGAACCTGCAATACTTATCTCCATCTAAGCACGCTGATAGTAGGATTGTATCGTTGGAAGTTCGCCGTCGTTCCAAAGGGAGTCTCGCACAGCTCTGCTCAGTCCTCAAGACAGGTACGAGCCATTATCCACCCTCTGGCTCGAAGATATTGATTGATATACCCTTACCAGCTCTCACACATCTTGATAAAGAAGTCGAGCAATCCAAGAATCTCAGAAAAGTATCACCGATTAGGCTTGTTGCTGTTGGTGGGTACGTCTCAGTTACCTATCTTCAGAATCGCCGAGCCGCCGAAGATATCGACTACATCCTTGATCCGCAAATCGAAGACCAAGTGAAAACGTAAGAAAAGCTACAGGGGGCTATGGAGAGGGTTTCCAAGTTAAAAGGGCACTATCCCGAATGGTGCAACAACAAAGTGTCACGATTCGCATTTGGTTCTCCTCGTCTCCCTCTACTTCGGAATCAGTTTCTCAGGATATTGTGCTTTGACGAGGGAAGAATTTGGTCGTATGCGCTGCCAGGTGGGAATGGTCTTTGGCAAGAAAGTTGAAGAGAATCGGCTCTACCAACAGAGAGGTCGATCTAAGTGATGCGGTAGCAATGTTACATGAGATAAATAGACGATGTGGCGTGTCTTTGGGCTGACAGGTAGCAAAAGGTTGGGATACCGTTGTATACAGTCCTATCGAAGACCATGTGTTGGTTGAGGTGGCAAGACTGTACAGGGCTCAGTTTGGGCATGATGGTTTGGTTGCAGCTTCCGAAGCAACGATTTGAAGATCGTGAGCCTATGATGTGACTCGGGACTTAGAGTCGTTGGAATGTGATGTGATAGACGGACAGGCAGGATGGGCTTGCATGAGAATAGTAGTAACCAGGGCCACATAAGAAACCGACCAATACGATTACGGGCCTAGTCGTATAGATCACGTGACTTGTTTCCCGTAATCGTCGGATATGCCAATGATCCATCTTCAGACTCACTTTACAAGGACAACGGCGAGGAATGGTCCAAATGCCTCGAAATGAAGAAGCCTTCCTTCAGGCGCTTAAGGTACGCTTCACACCACTTGAAATTCGTTATACTATCCGTCAAGCGCTCGCGAGTCCAGACACGTGCTCCATTCTCCATCAACTCCTCTGGCCATTTCCTTGGCCCTTTACACTTCCCAGACCCCTCTCATTAGAAGAGCTACAACAGTCGCCCGAAGTGACAGATACCAGACAATCCCAACTACGCCGCCTGTACGAAATACCTCTTGTTGAGTATACTGTACTGCTAGCACTACCTATACTCAACAGCCCCCTTACTTCATTCATACCATAGAACCCTACAAAACCACCGCCTGTGGCCATAGCTACTTCCTTCCATAGAAATTGAACCTCCATCGAATTCAAATATAACAGGTTCTGAGCCCCGCAGCGTTATTTTACCTGCATAAGACCGTTGAAATTGAATTCTTTTAAGAACTATCAAAAGTCACTTTTAGTACCTTTTCTACTACTTCTTTACTAATAGGTATATCACTATACTACACGGAAGTATGAGTGATTACGAAGGAGAGAAGCCGAGAGTAGTAAGGCTAATATGCTCTAATTATAGAGTCTGGTTACTATAAGTCAGGTTACTACTACAGAGTAAGGAGCTCTGGAGAGTAGTAATAGAGGGGCCTGAGGAGAGTAGTATTAAGGTATACTCTACCCTAGGCCGTATAGGGTATCCCCCTAGTAGATATAGTGACCCTAGGATAGGTTTTAGAGGTATTTCTAGTAGTCTTTTAGAATAGGTTAATATCCTAGGACTAGGCGAGAATACTAAGGAAACCCCTAAGAAGAAGAGTAGTAAAGGGAAAGATTCTAAGGTACTAGAGGTAGTAGATCCTTCAAGGTCTACTAGGAAGAACGCTGAAGCGTATATTATAATACTTAGTATATATTCTTAATAAGTATTAATCTTAATAGTAGAATTACCTACTGCTAAAGGTCAATAGGAGGCTTTACGGCAGATATACGCACTAGTATCAGCTATGAACCTAGCCTCTAAACTAAGGGAGTTCTCAAGCTTTGAAACTACCTTAGGGAGTGACTATAATATCATTTCTATTACTAGTAAATTGACTAGCTTATAGAGAGAGATTAGAGAGATCTCTATACGGGAGATACCCTCTGATATACTTAAAACAACTATACTATTTAAGGTACTAAGGGTATATAACTCAGAATTCCATAGCCCTCTAGTATCACTAGAATTAGGAGGAAATTTGACCTAGGAAGCAATTGTCAGCTAGTATGCAGAGATAGAAAGGTCTCTACTAAAGTCTATTATTCAGAAGACTAAAGAGGAAGCTATAAAAGCAACTAACGCAAAAGCTAAGATTAAGTGCTATAATTACAGCAAAATAGGTCACTACTCAAGAGAGTATACTAAGCTAAAGAAAGAGAGTAAGAAAGGTAATATCGACCTTTCTATTAGTCCTTTACCGATAGCTGGAGAGAAGCCGAAGAGTAAGGTAGTGTGACGACTGGTCAGGTTTAGAGGTCTCTCCCTATTAGTAGAAACACTTACTGCTAAGCGAGATTATACGAGTAGAGTTTAGGGGCCCCTTTTCATATATATACTTCCCTTCTCTCTCTACTTCTTCACTCCTCAGTTATAGATTCTCAAGTGATTCTTACTACTTTATATTCATAGTAATATAAGGTCTTATTACTCAGGTAGTTTTGAGACCTTTCTAGAGTAAGCGTTATATTATCTATAACTCTTTTACTTACGTCTAGGAAGATAGTAAATATCTACTTATATTATACCTCTATACCTAGAGCTACTAAACGCAGGAGATTACGCTATATAGAGAAGGCTTATACTAAGTATAAACTTGAAGAATAGTACTTAAACCGAAGTAACCTAAGTCCGATAAATCGACTACCGGTTCTCCGACTCCCTCTACTTCCTATTCTTCGGCGACTCGTAATACTCGCTATAACCTACTTCTCTCTATAGTAGAGAGTACTCGCGATAACGCCTCGTCCGAGTTAAGCTCTCTAACTCCTATTATAATTAATAAACTTACTGAGTTGCTAAACCTCCCCGATAATACCCCTATATTAATAGTAACTATAAGTAACTTATAGGAAGACTTCGCTTACTAGCTATAAGAGGCAGAAAGGAAGCTCGCGGAGGAGAGATAATTAAACGCTGACTTATCTATAGAACTACGCTAGTTACGAGACGAGTTCCTAGAACTACGCTAGTTAACTACCTAGCGCTCTACTAAGTCTATATCGTTTAATAATATTCAATCGCGTATAATACTACTACTATTAATTAAAGAAGATAACGCTACTCTTACGCCTAATAATCGTCATCGAGAATAATCTACTAGAGGAATATCGTTAATATTATACGCTACGCGTATAGAGAAGATACCGAACCTTCTAAATAAGCTCTCTAATAGAATCGACTACTCTCTAAAACTCTAGGAAGTATAGATACGTAACGCCCTCCGGCGCTACTCTAGCTATTTTATCGATAAAGATTACTATAAAGATTAGTTACTTAACTAAACGGAAAGGATAGCTAGAACTTACCTAGAACTCTTATTCTTAGAACTAGAATATAACAAAGAAGGTAGTATAATCGATTCACTCGATATGATTACTTAACTTATCTCTTTCTTATCTAATCTATACGACTAATAAACTATAAGAGCTAGCTACTCCGCGCTAAAGATAGATTATAAGTAGACCTTCTTGATTTTCTATTACGAGTTTTATACGCTAGCTCGTAAAGCTAGAGTAAATAATTAATCGACTCTGAAAATAGACTTATAAGAGAAGCTACTTATATAGCTATAGAAATAGCTCTTCTAATAGTACTGAATATTAAGAACACTAGAAGAATACGTTAAGGCTATATAAGCTAAAGACTAAGGTCAATTTATTGAAAAGACCTACTATTCCGAGTCTTCGGCTAAGGTTAGCGCGACTCGGGAACGCCCTATAAATACCTCCTCCTAGCGCTATAGTACTAACTCCTCTTCTTATCCGCAAATTAGTCTTCCTACGCCCGAGAATATTAGTATAACTAGTAAATAAGTACTATATTCTGCACGAAATAATACGCCTTATATATAATCGCTAGCGAATACTCCTTATTACTTTACGCCTACCTTATACTTACGCTTATCGTTAGCTCGACCTAATACTCTATATCGAATTAATATAATTAACGCTAATAACGATATTAATAGCGAGCTAGAAGATAATAACGACGAAGAAACGTATAACGACGCCTAAGAGTATATTAAACTACTAGTAAAAGATTACGCCTAAGGAAAGACTCCTTCCTAGGTAGTATACGAGATATGCGATATCTTAACCTTACGAAGCTTCTTAGTAGTTAATCGTTTATTATACGTATTACTCTTACTAAGAATAGACTCTTATATAAGCTACTCGCACTTCTCGATTCTGGAGCTAATAGATACTATTTTATTAATTGTTCTTTTCTCAAATCTCTTTCCTTCTTCTTAAAACCTTCTATTTACTCTCTACTAAACGTAATTCCTATTAAAGGCTTTAATAGCGTTAATAGTAGTACTATTAGTTACTATACGATACTTAATTTAATAGTAGATCGTCGCGTTTATGTATTTACTCCTTTTCTTATTATTACTCTTTGAAACTATAGTATTATACTCGGAAGGACTTAGCTTTCGGAATATCAAGTACTCTTAGATTCTTCTAAACTATAGATTATTTAGCTATTATATACTCCTCTTAGTAATGTTTATAGCTCTCTGATCGAGATTAAGGACTTACTTAAATACTTTACCTACTAGCGCTACTAATATGATGCTAACGAACGAAACGAATTCTTTAATTAGTTCTATGAAGCGTATTAGGAATAGCGAAGCGTATCTAACTCTCTTATTAATTTTCGAGCTATTATTAACTCTATCTCTATTATTAAACGACTATTACTAGCTTAGAAGCGCACTTCTAGGGAGACTTATAGCTATAAAAACATCTAAAACTCTCCCTTAGAGGGTATTCTATAGGTAACTAACCCTTTATTACTACCGCCGATTAGTTAGGACCCATTCTCTAGCGTTTATATTACTTATTATAAATATAACGAGCCTAAGTGTTTATTACTTAAAGAATAAGAATAGAGTAGTAAAGAGAAGTCTTTATACTCTAGGGAAGCTACTAATATATAGCCGAAGTGCGTACGATTTAGCGATATTATCGCCTATATCCCGTGTGAATCTCTACTTTAACCCTAATTAGAAGTCTCTATATTAAAGACTTACGTATAAGACTATACTCGTGTAATTTATACTATAGATTAATAATTACTTAGGATATTATCTCGCGACTTAATAGAAGCTACTTAAAGTATAAATATAGCTACTATGATATTTCGGAAGCGATAAAGATCACCTCGTGTGCTCAGACCTCTTCTAGAGCTTCCTGCGCTAGAGATTTATACGATTAGTAGCTTAGCTTTCTATCTCTTATATAAACGCTAGAAGTCTTCTAATAATAAGATCTTCTCTACTACCTTTCACGAGATAGATAAGCTTCTTAATAACCGAATCGCAGTTCAGTAACGCGATACTACTATCGTATCTTTAATTATCGACTTTACGGAACGTTATAAAACCGCTTAGTAATTTACTATTAGCTTAAGCGAATTAGATTCAGAACTATAGATCCCTTACGAGTATAGCTAGTAGGTATATTTCTTTTCTAAGGAAGCTAGCGATATTCTCCCTCCTTATCGCTTATGCGATTACTGAATTAAGCTTAAGGAAAGGGCTAAGAAGAACTTTAAATACTCTCCCTTATATAAGATATCAGCTGAAGAACTTGAAGTCGTTAAGGCGTATATTACTAATAACTTAGCTAAAGGTTTTATTAAACCTTCTTAAGTACTATACGCTATACTTATTCTTTTTGTTAAGAAAGCTAATAGAAGTCTAAGATTCTATATCGACTTTCGCGCACTTAATAACCTCACGAGGAAGGATTAATATCTACTGCTATTAATCGATAAAACGCTAGCTAGAATCTCTACTACTAAGATATTTACTAAACTAGATATTCGCTAGGCGTTCTACCGAATTCGAATGGATCTAGCCTCTGAAGAGTATACGTATAACGATACAAGACTCAAGGCGGTATATAAGCAAGAATAAACAAGTAGGGAGGCTAAGAGCGATCTTATATAGTCTGGTACGAAGGAAACAGAAAGATGCAGAGCTCTAAAGGAGTCTGCACCTTCTATATATATAAGGAGGGTATGCCTAAGGCACCGATACTGGCCTGTATCTGCTACGTATACTATGCGCTATCATATTACCCCCTTCTAAGATAAAGGCTCGCCCTCGAGCCTTAAAGAATCGAAGTAACTAAAGAAATAAAGTAAGTATAAAACGTAATTAAATATCAAGATAACTTTCCAAATTTCTATTAAACTGAAACCGTAGATACTAATTCAGTACCGAGATTATCTCTTCTATAGAGGGAAACGTAATCTCCGGTAATTATGATACTGAGTTTTACTAAATAAGCGAGGCTAAGCGAGTGATTAAAATACTTAAAGGTTACGAAAGAAATAAAAGTCCAAATCGAGTTCTAAAGAAGCTAAAAGATTAAGGAGGGTTAGATATCTTCGTTAAGTAGATATAGAAAGTATTAAATTAAAGGTTCTAGTAGAGGGAGGTCGATTCTGCCGAGAGGGATAAATTATACTAGGGTATAGGGATTATAAGTCGAATTCCGATAATTTCCGCTAGGGTAATAAGCTACTTCGTCCTAGCCTAAAAATAAGGTTTTTCGCTATTAGAGCTACTTTCGGAAAGTTAAAGTCAGGTAAGGGGATAATAAATATTAGGGCCTATAGGGAAGTTTCTACTTAAAATTCGTCTGCTGTTTTACTTTATACGCACGAAAGAACGAGTTTCGAAGTATCCGAGAGTGACTTCGTAATAATACTAGTGCTTCTGAGGCTGAATTACGTTCAAATTCCTAGCTATCCGAGAGATCTCTAGAATCTCTGCTCTTTTTAAAACCTAACTTTCGAATTCGTAATTAATAGTACTAACTATTTCCGTATAATTCCGAAAATCTAAAGTAAGTAGAGATAACTCAGCGAAGAGCTCCCTAGTAGTTATACGTGCGAATCGAGTTTTCTAGGTAAGATATTATTTAATACTATCCCCGGCGGTCTTAATCTTTCTATTTAATATAACGATATAAGACTTAAGGCGATATATAAGTAAGAATAAATAAGTAGGAAGGCTAAGAGCGATCTTATATAGTCTAGTATAAAGGAAACAGAAAGATATAGAGCTCTAAAGGAGTCTGCACCTTCTATATATATAAGGAGGGTATGCCTAAGGCACCGATACTGGCCCGTATCTGCCACGTATACTATGCGCCGTCATAATACGACCTTCCGGACTTGTTATAGTATATATAAGTGTAAAGTACTCCCTTTCGGTCTGACTAATAGCCCTGCGACATATTAGCGATATATGAATAACGTCTTATTCGACTACTTAGACGACTTCTATATAGTATATCTGGACGATATTCTAATCTACTCTGACGACCTACTATAGTATTAATTATACGTATATAAGGTACTATAACGATTATAAGACGCTAGATTATAAGCTAACCTTAAGAAATATGAATTTAATATTACTCGTACTAAATACTTTGGATTTATTATCTCTACTTCTAGGATCGAGGTAGACCCTAAGAAAGTTAATATTATATAATCTTGGAATTACCTAACTATAGTTAAGGGTATATAATCGTTCTTAGGCTTTTGTAACTTCTACTAACGATTTATTAAGGATTACGGAATTATCGTAAAACCTCTTATATAACTTACTAAAAATAATATATTATTTCGGTTCGCTAGGGAGTATAAAGATACCTTTGATCACCTAAAGCACGCTCTTACTTCGGCACTACTCCTCTACTACTATTAGTAATATCTACCTTATATGATCGAAACAGACGCTAGTGATAGAGTAATAGCAGGTATACTATCGTAATAGTATAACGAAGACTAGTTCCTAGTAGCTTACTTCTCTAAGACTATACTACTTACCGAGCTTAATTATACTATTCACGATAAGGAAATACTCGCAATTATATGATCTTTTAGTAACTGGAGATCTGAGCTTATAAGCGTACTATATTAGATCCGCGTTATTACTAATTATAAAGCTCTTAAGTACTTTATAACCTCTAAATAGCTAAACGTATAATAAGCCTGATAGGCCGAGCTACTCGCAGATTATAACTTTATAATTACCTATTAACCTAGGAAGTATAATCTACTCGCTAACGCTCTCTCTTATAGAACAGATAAATTAGATAACTAGAATAACGCTAAAAGAACCTAGCGTTTATAATAGCTATTACGTAAAGACTAAATCGATCTAGTACTACTTATAAGTAACCTCCGGAATAGCTCCGACTCTATAGATAACTTTAAGCTTTTTAACGCCTTAGAAGTTGCTGACTTATCGCTAGTCTTTTCTATAGTATAGTAAGTACTTAACGCTAATCGCACTATACTATTACTCTAAGTACTACGGAAATAAGCTCTCTCTACTACTCCTAGAAAACTAACTATAGAAAAAGATCTTCTACTCTATAAAGGAAGACTAATCGTACCTGATATTTTATACTTTCGTATACTACTTATACGCGAAGTATACGACCGATTAGAGACTACTTATCTAAGTGCAAAGAAGACCTTATAACTACTAGTATTATAATACTAGTAGTACGGAATCGCTTTAATTATTAACTAGTACTACTATAACTACTATACTTACTAACGAATTCAAGTGCTACGTAATAAGAAACCGGGCCTCCTCTAACCTCTACTTGTACTATCGCGTTCATAGGAGCATATTATAGTCGATTACTATAGCTTTAACTGCGATAAATATAGCTATAATAACGTTCTCGTATTTATTAATTATTTTAGTAAATAAGTAATTAGTATTCTATGCCGAAAGACTTCTAATACGCGCGACCTTATAAAGCTTTACTTATACTACGTATACTACTATTTCGGAGCTCTATTGATAATTACCTCTAATAGAGGGCCTTAATTCGTTTCCCGTTTTTGGACTATAGTTATTACGATTCTTAGTACTAAAAGATAGCTTTCTATAGTAGACTACCTGTAAATAGATAGCTAAATAGAGATCTATAACTAATATCTCTAATATAGATTATGACCTTTTATCTCTTACTATTAAGACGACTAGTCGGAATTCTTACTTATTATAGATTACGCTTAGATAACTCTCCCTTACGAATCCCTTAGAGGTCTCTTACCTTTTAAAGTCGTTTATAGATATATACCCCGCGTTAATTAGAATTAGAAAGACTTACCTGACTCTATTACGCTTACTAATAAGTTGAATACTTAGTAAGCTCTAGATTATACTAATCGCTTACGCGACGCCTAGACTACTACTTAATTAAGCCTCTAATATATATAAGCTAAGATATCCTAATCCTATAATTGCTTACGCTATGAAGTCGACTTTATTATAGACGACCTTATCTAGCTAGATATACGCTACTTTACGAGTACTCGACTTAGTAAAAAACTCGACTTCTTAACTAACGGACCTTTCTGTATAATTGAAAAGGTCGGAAGCTCTTATCGCCTAGAGCTCCCTACTAGTATGAAAGTATATAACGTATTCCCTACTACTAAGCTATAGAAGTATCTAAACGACCTCTTACTAGGATAAACCTTATTACTACTACTACTTATTAATATCACTAGTAACGATAAATAGGAGATCGAAGATATACTTATGTACTATAAGTAGCGTAATAGCCTCTTATACCGAGTTTCCTAGTTAAATTAAGATATTAATCTTATATAGTACGACGCTATAGACGTTAAATACGCTCCTACTAAGCTATAATAATTCTACTTTAATAACCTAACGTAAGCTAGACCTCCTTCTAGACTACCTAATTAGCTAAAAGCTTTCTACGATAGAATTAATAATTATAACTACCTTAATAGTAATAAGGAGATAGACTAACGCTCGAGGGCGAGCTTTTTTCAGAGGGGGGGGTAATATAACGACTAGTTAGGTTTAGAGGTCTCTCCCTATTAGTAGAAACACTTACTACTAAGCGAGATTATACGAGTAGAGTTTAGGGGCTCCTTTTCATATATATACTTCCTTTCTCTCTCTACTTCTTCACTCCTTAGTTATAAATTCTTAAGTGAAACTTACTACTTTATATTCATAGTAATGTGAGGTCTTATTACTCAGGTAGTTTTGAGACCTTTCTAGAGCAAGCGTCACAGGTAGCTAATTAAGCTTTAGATAATTGCTAGATAGCAGTAGGAGCGAAAGCACTTACTAATTGGATAATAGACTCTAGGTATTCCTGATATATAACGTTTAACCGGAGTGTTTTTAATACTTATAAACCTCTGAATCATATAGTTAAGATCAGTACTATAAACGGCAGTATACTAGAAGGAATCGCCGAAGGCGTTATATCCCTAGATATCCTAGTATATGAAGAAAGGCGTATAGTTAAGATTACCGGAGTACTTCATATACTAGGTTTTTCTAGAAACCTAATTTCAGTACTCTAGCTCTAAGATAAGGGTATATCGATACGCATAGAGGAAGCACCTGATACGGGGCTACTTCTTACTCTCTAGGAGAGAGTAATTAGAGTAGCTTAGAGAATTGGAAGAGCTTACTTCTTAAATGTAGTGGAAACAGCTTGTGTTACTAGTACAGAAGATATAGGGAAGCAAGTAACCCTCCTATACCGACGACTTAGTTACTTATCTTATAGTACTATAAAAGGAGTCGATAAAGTGACTTCTGGATTGGATATACCGGTATAGAAGCTCTAAGATCACTATACCGGGTGTGCTATAGTAAAGGCTATACGGATTATTAATAGAACTCGTCTAGAAAAAACCGACAGAATCCTTAGTATCACGGGTGAGTAACGCGTACGCAGATAGTCAAGTGTAGTATTTAAGAAGTTCGATATAGGAGAGAGTCAGGTTCTAGCCTAGCTCCGAAGGAAAACATGCGGGTGTGCCGCTAGGCTTAGTAAGCATAGGTATCGCTAGTGCTTAATCCTGGGGCTCGCCTCTTATATTACTCCCTTTCTCCCTCCGCTTATCTTATATCGGGGTTCGCCTCTAAAGACTTATATCCCGCCCTATTATATATAGTCGGGGCTTATTATATCTGCGATTCTTTTTCTCGCTTCGTGCCGACTTCGCTTAGAAGTTAATAATAATAGTAGACTAATAAAGTATAATAGCGAACCGATAGTAAAGGAATAATTAATAATACTAGTAAAGTCGTATAAAGCTTCTAGTTATTTATTTATATAACCCCTCTATTTATTTCCGGCTTATAATAATAATAAGGCTTATTACGTCTTCTTATTTCTTTATTATCGCTCTCCTTCCTATTATTAATTGAATCGGTAAATACTCTCGCCTTAGCTATATATACCTCTTTCTATTACTTTATAGACTAATTCCTTTCTTCTTAATTAATTATAATAAACTATAAGTTAATAAGATCGTTTAGTATCGATTACTCTTTCTCTTTCGCTATCTCTTATCTCTGCTCTAAAAGTACTATATCTTACTTATTACTAATCGGAGTTAGATAGCTTCTATTATCTATTACGCTACTTATACTCTCTCTAAGGTTAATTATATCGACTAGAATATAAGTCGGATCCTGCTTATTTTCGCCTAATATCTGCTAACTTATATAGTCTACTTACTCTCGCGCTTATACGACTTGTTCTCGTAAGCGTAAGAACTATAAAAACCTATATATTTATCCCGGGCTCCGCCCGAAAAACGTCGCTAACTACTTAGTCCTTAAATAGCGTATATTACTTATACTATCTAGACTTACTCTGCTAATAGAGATACTACGTAAGTTATCGGACTCTGATTGTTTTCTATCGCTAATCGCTTATTTAGTACTAGTAGAGTATCTTTAGCTCTTGTTTTAGGACCCCGCCGATCCTCCTAGGGACTCCGTAGGAAATATAGCGGAATACGTATCTTTTTCGTAGTATTATCTTCTTAAGAATTTGAAAATCTAAAATTAAATCTTAAAATTAATCTTTTTTCAGTGAGCTGACTTCCTTAGCTCGCTCTCTCTTCTTTAATTATAATAGCTCGCGCTCCGGCTAGTTATCGTCGCTCTCTTATCTATTCCTCTAGCGAGCCGATAATATCGACTCGCACTTAAGACTTAAGTAGTTCTGCTATCGCTATATAGCTTTAGCCTCCTTCTTATAGAAATTAATCTTTTTTCAGCGAGCCGACTTCCTTAGTATGACGCTTACTCTAGAAAGGTCTTAAAACTACCTGAGTAATAAGACCTCATATTACTATAAATATAAAGTAGTAAGAATTACTTAAGAATCTATAACTAAGGAGTAAAGAAATAGAGAGAGAAGGGAAGTATATATATAAAAAGGAGCCCCTAAACTCTACTCGTATAATCTCGCTTAGTAATAAGTATTTCTACTAATAGGGAGAAACCTCTAAACCTGACTAGTTATTATATTACCCCCCCCTCCGAAAAAAGCTCGCCCTCGAGCGTTAGTCTATTTCCTTATTACTATTAAGGTAGTCGTAATTATTAATTCTATTATAGAAAGCTTTTAGCTAATCAGGTAGTTTAGCAGGAGGTCTAGCTTATATTAAGTTATTAAAGTGGAATTATTATAGCTTAGCAGGAGCGTATTTAACGTTTATAGTATCGTACTATATGAGATCGACATCTTAATTTAATTAGGAAACTCGGTATAAGAAGCTATTACGCTACTTACGGCACGCAAGTATATCTTCGATCTCCTATTTATTATCACTAGTAATATTAATAAGTAGTAGCGTTAGTAAGGTTTATCCTAGTAAGAAGTCGTTTAGATATTTCTATAGCTTAGTAGCAGGGAATACGTTATATACTTTTATACTAGTAGGGAGCTCTAGATAATAAGAGCTTCTGACCTTTTTAATTATACGGAAAGGTCCGTTAGTTAAGAAGTCGAGTTTTTTACTAAGTTAAGTACTCGTAAAGTAGCGTATATCTAGCTAGATAAAGTCGTCTGTAGTAAAGTCGACTTTATAGTATAAGCGATTATAGAATTAGGATATCTTAGCTTAAGCACGTTAGAGGCTTAATTAAGTAGTAGTCTAGGTATCGCGTAGATAATTAGTATAATCTAGAGCTTACTAAGTATTTAACTTATTAGTAAATATAGTAGAGTTAAGTAAGTCTTTCTAATTCTAATTAATATAAGGTATATATCTATAAATAACTTTAAAGGGTAAGAGACCTCTAAGGGATTCGTAAGGGAGAGTTATCTAAGCGTAGTCTATAATAAGTAAGAATTCCGACTAGTTATCTTAATAGTAAGAGATAAAAGGTTATAATCTACGTTAGAGATATTAGTTATAGATCTCTATTTAGCTATCTATTTATAAGTAGTCTACTNATTTCTACTAATAGGGAGAAACCTCTAAACCTGACTAGTTATTATATTACCCCCCCCTCCGAAAAAAGCTCGCCCTCGAGCGTTAGTCTATTTCCTTATTACTATTAAGGTAGTCGTAATTATTAATTCTATTATAGAAAGCTTTTAGCTAATCAGGTAGTTTAGCAGGAGGTCTAGCTTATATTAAGTTATTAAAGTGGAATTATTATAGCTTAGCAGGAGCGTATTTAACGTTTATAGTATCGTACTATATGAGATCGACATCTTAATTTAATTAGGAAACTCGGTATAAGAAGCTATTACGCTACTTACGGCACGCAAGTATATCTTCGATCTCCTATTTATTATCACTAGTAATATTAATAAGTAGTAGCGTTAGTAAGGTTTATCCTAGTAAGAAGTCGTTTAGATATTTCTATAGCTTAGTAGCAGGGAATACGTTATATACTTTTATACTAGTAGGGAGCTCTAGATAATAAGAGCTTCTGACCTTTTTAATTATACGGAAAGGTCCGTTAGTTAAGAAGTCGAGTTTTTTACTAAGTTAAGTACTCGTAAAGTAGCGTATATCTAGCTAGATAAAGTCGTCTGTAGTAAAGTCGACTTTATAGTATAAGCGATTATAGAATTAGGATATCTTAGCTTAAGCACGTTAGAGGCTTAATTAAGTAGTAGTCTAGGTATCGCGTAGATAATTAGTATAATCTAGAGCTTACTAAGTATTTAACTTATTAGTAAATATAGTAGAGTTAAGTAAGTCTTTCTAATTCTAATTAATATAAGGTATATATCTATAAATAACTTTAAAGGGTAAGAGACCTCTAAGGGATTCGTAAGGGAGAGTTATCTAAGCGTAGTCTATAATAAGTAAGAATTCCGACTAGTTATCTTAATAGTAAGAGATAAAAGGTTATAATCTACGTTAGAGATATTAGTTATAGATCTCTATTTAGCTATTTATTTACAAGTAGTCTACTACAGAAAGCTATCTTTTAGTACTAAGAATCGTAATAACTATAGTCTAAAAACAGGAAACGAATTAAAGCTCTCTATTAGAGGTAATTATTAATAGAGCTCCGAAATAGTAATATACGTAGTATAAGTAAAGCTTTATAAGGTCGCGCGTATCAGAAGTCTTTCGGTATAGAATACTAATTACTTATTTACTAAAATAGTTAATAAATATAAGAATATTATCGTAGCTATATTTATCGCAGTTAAAGCTATAATAGTCGACTATAATATACTCCTATAGACGTGATAGTATAAGCAGAGGTTAGAGGAGGCCCGGTTTCTTATCGCGTAGCACTTGAATTCGTTAGTAAGTATAATAGTTATAATAATACTAGTTAATAGTTAAAGCGATTCTATACTACTAGTATTATAATACTAGTAGTTATAAAGTCTTCTTTGCACTTAGATAAGTAGTCTCTAATCGGTTATATACTTCGCGTATAAGTAGTATATAGAAGTATAAAACGTTAAGTATAATTAGTCTTCCTTTATAGAGTAGAAGATCTTTTTCTATAGTTAGTTTTCTAGGAGTAGTAGAGAGAGCTTATTTCCGTAGTACTTATAGTAATAGCGTAATACGATTAGCGTTAAGTACTTACTATACTATAGAAAAGACTAGCGATAAGTCAGCGACTTCTAAAGTATTAATAAGCTTAAAGTTATCTATAGAGTCGAAGCTATTCCGGAGGTTACTTATAAGTAGTACTAGATCGATTTAGTCTTCACGTAATAGCTACTATAAATACTAAGTTCTTTTATCGTTATTCTAGTTATTTAATTTATCTATTCTGCGAGAGAGAGCGTTAGCGAGTAGATTATACTTCCTAAGTCGATAAGTAATTATAAAGTTATAATCTATAAGTAACTCGGCCTATTAGGCTTATCGTGCGTTTAGCTATTTAGAGGTTATAAAGTACTTAAGAGCTTTATAATTAGTAATAACGCGGATCTTATATATTTTGCCTATTAGCTCAGATCTCTAGTTACTAAAAGATTATATAATTACGAGTATTTCCTTATTATAAATAGCGTAATTAAGCTTTGTATGTAGTATAGTCTTAGAGAAGTAAGCTACTAGGAACTAGTCTTCGTCGTGCTATTACGATAGCACACCTGCTATTACTCTATTACTAGCGTCTATTTCGATTATATAAGGTAGATATTACTAATAGTAGTAAAAGAGTAGTACCGAAGTGAAAGCGTACTTTAGGTAATTAAAGGTATCTTTACACTCCTTAGCGAACCGAAATAATATGTTATTTTTAGTAAGTTATATAAGAGGTTTTACGATAATTTTATAGTCCTTAATAAATCGTTAATAGAAGTTATAAAAGCCTAAGAATAATTATACGCCCTTAACTATAGTCAGGTAATTCTAAGATTATATAATATTAACCTTCTTAAGGTCTACCTCGATCCCAGAATTAGAGATAATAAACCTAAGGTATTTAGTACGAGTAATATTAAATTCATACTTCTTAAGGTTAGCTTATAATCTAGTATCTTATAATTATTATAGCACCTTATATACGTATAATTAATACTATAGTAAGTTATCAGAGTAGATCAGAATATCGTCTAGATATACTATATAGAAATCGTCTAAGTAGTCGAATAAAACGTTATTCATATATCGCTAGTATATCGCAGGGCCGTTAATCAGACCGAAAGAGAGTACCTTATACTTATATATATTGTAATAAGTCCGGAAGGTCGTATACTCTTTAGAGGCTAGATCTATTCGAATTCGGTAGAATACCTAGCGAATATCTAGTTTAATAAATATCTTAGCAGTAGAGATTCTAGCTAGCGTTTTATCGATTAATAGCAGTAGATATTAATCCTTCCTCGTGAGGTTATTAAGTGCGCGAAAGTCGATATAAAATCTTAGACTTCTATTAGCTTTCTTAATAAAAAGAATAAGTATAGCATATAGTACTTAAGAAGGTTTAATAAAACCTTTAGCTAAGTTATTAGTAATATACGCCTTAACGACTTCAAGTTCTTTAGCTGATATCTTATATAAGGGGGAGTATTTAAAGTTCTTCTTAGCCCTTTCCTTAAGCTTAATTCGGTAATCGTATAAGTAATAAGGGGGGAGAATATCGCTAGCTTCCTTAGAAAAGACGTATACTTACTAGCTATACTCGTGAGAGATCTATAGTTCTAAATCTAATTCGCTTAAGCTAATAGCAAATTACTAAGCGGTTTTACGATATTCTGTAAGGTCGATAGTTAAAGATACGATAGTAGTATCGCGTTACTAAACTACGATTCGGTCGTTAAGAAGCTTATCTATCTCGTGAAGAGTAGTAGAGAAGATCTTATCGTTAGAAGACTTCTAGCGTTTATATAAGAGATAGAAGACTAAGCTGCTAATTACGTAAATCTCTAGCGTAAGAGGCTCTAGAAGAGATCTGAGCATACGAGGTAATCTTTATCGCTTCCGAAATATCGTAATAGCTATTTTTATATTTTAAGTAGCTTCTATTAAGTCGCGAGATAGTATTCCGAGTAACTATTAGTCTATAGTATAAATTATATAGGCGTAGTCTTATACGTAAGTCTTTAATGTAGAGACTTCTAATTAGAGTTAAAGTAGAGATTCACGCGGGATATAAGTAATAACGTTATTAAATCGTATATATTTCGGCTATATATCAGTAGTCTCTCTAGAGTATAAAGACCTCTCTTTACTACTTTATTCTTATTCTTCAGATAATAAACACTTAGGCTCGTCGTATCTATAATAAGTAGTATAAACGCCGGAGAAATAGTCCTAACTAATCGGCAGTAGTAATAGAGGGTTAATTACCTATAGAATACTCTCTAGAGGAGAGTTTTAGATATTTTTATAGCTATAAGTCTCCCTAGAAGTGCGCTTCCGAGCTAGTAATAGTCATTTAATAATAAAGATAGAGTTAATAATAGCTCGAATATTAATAGGAGAGTTAGCTACGCTTTACTATTCCTTATACGCTTCTCAGAACTAATTAAGGCGTTCGTTTCGTTCGTCAGCGTCGTATTAGTAGTACTAATAAGTATAGTATTTATATAAGTCCTTAATCTCGATCGGAGAGCTATAAATATTACTAGGAGGAGTATATAGTAGCTAAATAATCTATCGTTTAGAGGTATCTAAGAGTACTTAATATTCCGAAAGCTAGATCTTTCCGAGTATAATACTATAGTTTCCGAGAGTAATAATAAGAAAGGGGGTAAATACCTAAACGCGACGATCTACTATTAAATTAAGTATTATATAGTAACTAATAATACTACTATTAACGCTATTAAAGCCTTTAATAGGAATTACGTTTAGTAGAAGGTAAATTAAAAGTTTTAAGAAGAAAGAAAGGAATTTAAGAAAAGAATAATTAATAAAATAGTATCTATTAGCTCTAGAATCGAGAAGTACAGGTAACTTATATAAGAGTCTATTCTTAGTAAGAGTAGCACGTATAGTAAACGATTAACTACTAAGAAGCTTCGTAAGGTTAAGATATCGCATATCTCGTATACTACCTAGGAAGGAGTCTTTCCCTAGGCGTAGTCTTTTACTAGCGGTTTAATATACTCCTAGGTATCGTTATATATTTCTTTATTATTATTATCTTCTAGCTCGCTATTAATATCGTTATTAGTATTAATTATATTAATTCGATACGGAGTATTAGGTCGAGCTAATAATAAGTATAAGTATAAGGTAGGCGTAAAGTGATAAGAAGTATTCGCTGGCGATTATGCACGAGGCGTATCGTTTCGTATAGAGTATAGTACTTATTTACTAGTCGTACTAGTGTTCTCGGGCGTAGGAAGACTAATTTACGGATAAGAAGAGGAGTTAGTACTACGGCGCTAGGAGGAGGTATTTATAGGGCGTTCCCGAGTCGCGCTAGCCTTAGCCGAAGACTCGGAATAATAAGTCTTTTTAATAAATTAACCTTAGTCTTCAGCTTATATAGCCTTAATATATTCTTCTAGTATCCTTAACGTTTAGTACTATTAGAAGAGCTATTTCCGTAGCTATACAGGTAGCTTCTCCTATAAGTCTATTTTTAGAGTCGATTGATCGTTTACTCTAGCTTTATAAGCTAGCGTACGAAACTCGTAGTAGAACGTCTAGAAGGTCTACTTATAATCTATCTTTAGCGCGGAGTAGCTAGCTCTTATAGTTTATTAGTCGTATAGATTAGATAAGAAGGAGACAAGTTAAGTAATTATATCGAGTGAATCGATTATATTACCTTCTTTATTATATTCTAGTTCTAAGAACGAGAGTTCCAGGTAAGTTCTAGCTATTCTTTCTGTTTAGTTAAGTAACTAATCTTTATAGTAATCTTCGTCGATAAAGTAGCTAGAGTAGCGCCGGAAAGCGTTACGTATCTATACTTCCTAGAGTTTTAGAGAGTAGTCGATTCTATTAGAGAGCTTATTTAGAAAGTTCAGTATCTTCTTTATACGCGTAGCGTATAATATTAATAATATTCCTCTAGTAGATTATTCTCGACGACAATTATTAAGCGTAAGAGTAGTATTATCTTCTTTAATTAATAGTAATAGTATTATACGCGATTAAATGTTATTAAACGATATAAACTTAGTAGAGCGCTAAGTAGTTAACTAGCGTAGTTCTAGGAACTTGTCCTATAACTAGCGTAATTCTGCAGATAAGTTAGCGTTTAATTATCTCTCCTCCGCGAGCTTCCTTTCTACCTCTTATAGCTAGTAAGCGCAGTCTTCTTATAAGTTACTTATAGTTACTATTAATATAAGGGTATTATTAGGGAGGTTTAGCGACTTAGTGAGTTTATTAATTATAGTAGGAGTTAAGGAGCTTAACTCGGACGAGATATCGTCGTAAGTACTCTCTACTATAGAGAGAAGTAAGTTATAGCGAGTATTATAAGTCGCTAAAGAATAGGAAGTAGAGGGAGTCGGAGAACCGGTAGTCGATTTATTAGACTTAAGTTACTTCGGTTTAGGTACTATTCTTTAAGTTTATACTTAATATAAGCCTTCTCTATATAGCATAATCTCCTGCGTTTAGTAGCTCTAGGTATAAAGGTATAATATAAGTAGATATTTACTATCTTCCTAGACGTAAGTAAAAGAGTTATAGATAATATAACGCTTACTCTAGAAAGGTCTTAAAACTACCTAAGTAATAAGACCTTATATTACTATAAATATAAAGTAGTAAGAATCACTTAAGAATCTATAACTAAGGAGTGAAGAAATAGAGAGAGAAGGGAAGTATATATATAAAAAGGGGCCCCTAAACTCTACTCGTGTAATCTCGCTTAGTAGTAAGTGTTTCTACTAATAGGGAGAAACCTCTAAACCTGACCAGTCGTCACACTTAGCTCGCTCTCTCTTCTTTAACTACGATAGCTCGCGCTCCGGCTAATCGTTATCGCTCTCCTATCTATTCCTCTAGCGAGCTAATAATATCGACTTATACTTAAGACTTAAGTAGTTCTACTATCGCTATATAGCTTTAGCCTCCTCCTTATAGTCTTATGCTATCTTTATAGCAGCTACTTTCTAGTAACTATCGCCTCTCTATTTAGGTAGAGTATATCTCTTTCTATCTCTAACTTTATATAGCTCTTCCTTAAACCCCCGGAGACTTATATATATATATAGCTATCTCTAGAGTAGTTCCTTATTATAGCTCTATTATTAATATTTAGCGTTTCCTTTCGCTTCTAATATCGCAGAGCCCTTCCTTAAGCTTCCGGAGGCTAGCGCCTATATAGCTATCTACCCCCGGGGTAGTCTTTCGTTAAGGCCCCCTTTATATTATTATCTTCCGGTATCTTTATAATAGCTACTATTATATAACTACTACTTTCCTATTTAAAGTAGGATAAACCTCCTTCTGCTTCTAATATCGCGGAGCCTTTCCTTAAGCTTCCGGAGACTAGCGCTTATATAGCTATCTACTCCCGGGGTAGTCTTTCGTTAAAGCTCTCTTTATATTATCGTCTTCCGGCGTCTTTATAGCAGCTACTATTATATAGCTACTACCTTCTTATTTAAGGTAAGATAAACCTTCTTCTGCTTCTAATATTATAGAGCCCTTCTTTAAGCTTCCGGAGGCTAGCGCTTACGTAGCTATCTACCCCCGGAGTAGTCTTTCGTTATAGCTCCTTTTATATTATCGTCTTCTAGCGTCTTTATAGTAGCTACTATTATATAGCTACTACCTCCCTATTTAAGGTAGGATAAATCTCCTTCTGCTTCTAATATCGCGGAGCCCTTTCTTAATATAACGACACAAGACTCAAGGCGGTATATAAGCAAGAATAAACAAGTAGGGAGGCTAAGAGCGATCTTATATAGTCTACTACGAAGGAAATAAAAAGATAAGGAATGAAGAAGAAGAGAGATAGAGTATAAGGCACCTTATATATATATGCCGGTACTAGCCCGATACTATACCGAGTCGGATACTAGTTCTGCCGGGATACCTATGAACTTGGGCCCTAGTATCTATCTTTCTTCTTATATAATATTCAGGTGAGCTATCGTTATATTACCCTCCTCCTAAGAAGAGCTTAACTTTAAGCTCGGAAGGTTATAGTTTATACTAGAATTAGTCTTTATTATAACTATTTTCGTCGATATTCGCGTAATAAGCGCTAGCTACTCTTTAGTAGTAGTAAATTCTTTATTAGGTTCTAACTAGTTATATCGCTATAATAGTATTATATTAGTTATAGCTTCAGAATCGGGCGGTAAGCAGTATTTGCTCTATCTATTTGCGGTAGGAGTCGAGTTTAAGTAGGGCGTAGAGTATATAAAGGAAAGGATTTATTAATATTAAAGCCTTTCTTTTTCAACTGCGATAACTACTTTAACTTATAAGTTTACTCTCCTTAGACTACGATATAGCTCCTAGAGTAGGTATCGTTACTAACTACTATAGTAGTCTACTATAATCTTATATATTAATTAACCTAATTAACTCTTCTCTTAATATAAGTAAGTTTCTTATCTTAGTTTTAGGGATAGTTTTAAGTATAATATAAGGGTTTCACGGATCTATAACGCTAACTCCTATAGTGCCTTTACTAGTTCCTGCCGGTACTCTTTCGGCGGCGTATTATATATATTACTTGCGATATATTTATACTTTCCTTAAGATAAAGTATAATAATACTCCTATTTTAGAATTCTTATATTTATTTAATAAGCTTAACTCTAAGCTTTATAAGTATTATTCGGTATTAAAGAGCGGTTATAAGTATATAAGTTACTTAAATATAAATATAGTTATATATACTAACGCGTTATAGTTACTTGACTATATTAATACGAAGTATATTATTTTATCTAGTTTACTTCCTAGTAGCGAAGCTAAGGACGCGGAGCTAAATCGGGGTAGTATCGTAGCTATTTATAAGGCTATTAATTAGATCTATTATCTCGCGAAATCTGCTGCTCTTACTACTATATTAGAGATTACTACTATATAATTAGCAGAGACTTAGGCTTTAAGGCGTTTTATAGAGAAAGTATTTAAGGAGTTAGAGTTTATTAAAGTAATAAGTTATGATCTTGAACCCTTAGATACTAGTACGATACTAACGCGATATAGGATTTAGATCTTCTAATAGTCGATTCGGTAAAGTTTAGGTTAATAGCTAAAATAGCGTTAAAGTAGATAAAAGAATTAAATAGTATTATATAGGAATTTATAAAAAAAGCTATATTTAAAGCTATAATATCTGATACTAAGGGAAAGAGGAATTTGCCTTCTAGTTTAGAGATAATATTAGATCTAGATACTCCCGGACCCTCTCTAAAGAAGAAAGCCCGTAGGATTAGCTATTATACTCGGTCTACTACTAGGGCTATATTAGTAGATTTAGGTAAGGAGTTAGATATAGTAGTTCTAGTTCTAGATATTCTAGATTTACTAGAAGCTCTAGAGAACTTAGGGGAGAAAGCTAGTGAAGTAGAGGTAATTAAAGAAGTAGAGTTTTAGATATAGTATTATTACAGAGTATAATCAGGGGATTATTCCTAATAATAAATTCTAATACTAGTAACTATAATAGCTTATTATCCTCTAAGTAATTATAGTTATCTATTCTGTCTTCTTAGGCCTTAATCTATTAATCTAGTTTATACGGAGGTCTAGGTTTACTTAGGTTAGTAGCGTAGAAGTCTCTAAGCTTATATAGAGTACCTATTAGGTCGGAAGTGTTATATTAAGTTAGGTCCGGGTCGTAGCTTAGTTAGCTAACTTAATACTTTAGATTACCTCTTAGGAGCTATATAGTAAGTATATCTTATAACTCTTACTCTTCTTAAGTAGCGATAACTTCCGGAAGTAAGTTTAGTAACTCTTAGCTTAGTAATAAGTCGTCCGGGTCCTTAAAAAGTAATTCGGAGGCGAATATATTATATATAGAAGATCCCGGGGGTAAATCTAGCTTATAGGAGTATCTGATCTTAGCTAGGACTTAGTATAATCTTACCTAGAGACTAGATAGCTTCTTATTTAGCTAGTAATTCTTAAGGTTCCTTATAGAAAGAAATACCTTATCTCTAACTTCCTAGTTAATATCGCGCTGTTTCGGGTTAGTTATAGCGCTTATCTTATATTAAGTAGCTAGTATATTAGCTTTTATAACCTCGATAGCGGATTTAGTATATTTAGCTAAGGATTTAGTATTAGTATAGTTAAGCTTCTCTTATAGTATCGATCCGGTAAGTTACTTCTAGTCCTAGCTATTCCGTAGTAGTATATTATATTTAAGGGTATATAGCGCTATACTAATAGAGTTATAAGGTAGGGTTACTTAGGCGTAGTCTATTATTAGTAGTAGTTCGCTCTAGTTACTCTAGTAGTAATTAACGAAAAGTCTAAAGTATTAGTTAATATACTAATTTATAATCTCTATTTATTTATTAGTTTACTAGTAGAAGGAAGTAGAGAGCTTAAGTTTAACTCTAACTATATAGTAAAACTCTTAATAGAAGGATAAGACTAACTAAGCTCTTTAGTCGAATATAATTAACTTAGGAGTATATCTAAAACGATATATCTATTAGATAAATAATATTACTATCCCGCGGGTATCGATATTATAGTAATATAGTATTAATACGGAGTCCTTCCCTAGGCGGTTAATAAATACTAATATCCTATTAAATCCTTAGTTATTAGGCGGGAAGTCCTTAAAATCTATAGCTAAGTGCTATATAAGGTAGCTAGGTACTAGTAATAAGTATAGGAATCCTTACTATTTCGTTTACTTTAGATAAGAGTACTAATAAGAGTAGTAATTATAAGTATATTATTTTATATCTGATACGAGTCCTTTCTAGTAGTAATAAGTAGAAATTATTTCGGCGGTCTTATAAGTATTCGGATAAGCGGAGGAAACTTAATCGTAGACTTCGCTAATTAAATAAGTATATAGTAGGGTATAGCGTTATACGTATAGATTACTATTATAAAGTAGTAAACTATTATTAATAGTATAGCTATCTCCTAATATATTCCGTTTATTAGAGAACGATTCTTAGTTAAATTAGTATAGTCTCTTAATTAAATTAAAGGAGTTATATACGGATTCCAGTAGCGTATTAGTTTCTAGCGATATTAGGTATATATAACTAATTTGATCGATATAATACTTAGCTAGTTCTGCGTTAATCTTAGGGTCTAAGTAATCTAGAGGTAGTAAAACCTAAGATCTATTATCTTATTTCTATTATTCCTATATCCTTAGATCTTATTCCTTATAGCTAAGGATATTAGCTTTAGTGTTATCTTTACTAGGCGTATATATAATTTGAAAGTTAAATTCGGAAAGGAATTCTATCTATCTAGCTTACTTACTAGTTAGGACCTTAGTAGTTATAAAGTATTCTAAGGATTAATAGTCTATATATACGCTAGTATAGTATTATAAAGATATAAGTTCCGGTCTCTATTTCCGGAAAGACTTAATAATAGCGTATAGCTCCTTATTATAGATCTCTTAGTTTAGTTTATATCTATTAAGAATATAAGAGTAGAACCTAATTAGATATTACTAGTTATCTTTATATAATTAGGAGATAACTCTAGCTATTATATTATCGGAAGTATTAGTTTCTAGTTTAGTTTATAATTTAGAGTCGAAATAGTATAGTTTCTATATTAATAGTAGTTATTAATATAAATCATCGAAGGACTTCTTATAATTATTAGTGAAATTCTATAGTACTATAGGCCGAGTAAGTACTAAGAGAGGTTTAGTAATAAGGCTGAAATTCCGAATAAATTAATAGTAGAACTTATAGAATCTTAGGAAGGATTTTATAGTTATTACCGTTTCGGGGTACTTCTAGTTTACTAATAATACTACTTTCTCGGGATCTAGCTCGATTCCGTTAGTAGTAATAATATATCTAAAGTATTTAGTCCGAGTAATATTGAATTCGCTTTTCTTAATATCTACTTAAAGTCTAGTATCTATTAAGTATTATAGTACTAATTTAACGTATTCCTTATATTCTTAGAGCGTTTCTAAGTATATAAGGATATTATCTAAGTAAGCTATATAGAAATTATCTAAGTAGTCTAGTAGTATATTATTTATATATCGCTAGTATATACTAGGTCTATTATAGAGCTTAAAAAGTAGTACTTTATATTTATAGGATCCGAAGCAGGTTCAGAAGGTAGTATACTCCTCTAATTTAGAGTCTATATAGATATAGTTAAATACTACTCGGATATCTAGTTTAGTAAAGATTACTACTTTAGATATATAAGTTAAGAGCTTATCGATCCTAGGTATTAGGTATAAATCCTTTTGAGTGATCGTATTAAGCTTATAATAGTTAATATAGAAGCGTAATTCTCTATTAGCTTTTTTAATAAATAATATAAGTAATATAAAGGGACTTTAGCTAGATTCGATAAATCCCTTATCTAAGTTCTCTATAAGATACTCTTTAGTTACTTATAATTCGTCTATAGATTACTAATATAGAGGCGAATATATATTAGGTAATAGTTCTTCTAGAATAATTTTATAATTATATAAGTAATATAGTAGAAGAATATTAGAATCCTACTTAGAAAAGGCTTCCTTAAGGGTATAATACTATTCTGATAGCTTTTCGGCTACGAGTCGTTCGGTATTAGGATCCTTAGGAGAGTTACTATTTAAATAGTCTTATAAGAAATAGTTTATCTCGTAGATACTAGTAAAGAATAATTCGGAACTTTTATATTTTATATTAAAGTAAAAAGTTATAGTACTAATTTAGTAAATTAGAACTAGTTTCTAGATCCTCGGAGGTTAAGAGGAGTACTTATAGTAGAGTTTCGGCGTAAGTACCTTTCTCGATGAATTCGGAGCGGAAAGGAGTTCGGATTCTTTAGTAATAAGCGGAAATAAGTTAAAGAGTAAGAATAATATATTAATATACTATATTACTACTATTTAGTATAATCGGTATCAGTCTAGCTAGTTTATAGCTAAGTCCCGCGTATTAGTATCGATTTAATAAGATTAATTAATACTAGGTTTATAAGGCAGTAGAGTTATAATTATCTCCTTATTATATTAGAAAGTAGCTAGATAGCGTTCCAACTATAGTAGCTTATAGTAGAGCGTATTTAGCTTAACTTGAAATTATCGTATTTATTTAATACTAATAATTATATCTTATTATCCTAAATCGAGGAGAATAAAAGGGTAATTATAAATATACTTACTATTAATAGAAAAGTATAAATATATAAAATAGGTAATATAAGTTCTAATAGACTATTAGAAACTATATATTAGAATAGAATAAAGTAGTAGCTCGATTTTGATACTAAGGGCTCCTAATAGTCGTCTAGTAAGAGTATAATTAATAAATAGATAACTATTCGCTCTAGTAACGATTAGGCTATTTATAAAGACTCCTAGCTTATTTATACTAACTATAGTTAGGTATATAAATTACTTACCTCTTATTAGGGAGTTAAAGTTAAGATTAGAGAGATTATACTTATATAGACCTAAGAAGGAGTTTTTACCTAGGCCTTATCGTTTCCCTTTAGTATTAGTCTAGATTCGGAGGGTATATCTTCTATTACTTCTTTAGTTACTTAATCCTCTTTCGGAAATTTATTAATTAATTAAACTTTAAGTAAGTTAAGGTAATCTAGCTTAATATAACTAAGCTATTTATAACCGTAATACTTAAGGGGTTCTCCGGTCGAGGTAATAGAGCGTTTTAGCGCAGAAGGAGTACTAGATTATACTAGGGTAGAGATATATATATATAGTGCGAGAGTAGTTTATCGAGGAGCTAAGCTTAAGGACTAGTAAGAGGTAGAACTAGTAGTAATCGCAGTAGTAATAGTAAGCTTATAGTACTATACTTAGGCAATAGCTTTCTCGGGATAAGTATATTTTAAGTTATAGTAATACTTAGTATTAAAAGAAAGTAAGGATCTAACTATAGAAGTATAGTTCTTATTCTATATTAGTTTAATAATAAGAGTTAAAGCGCGTAAAGATAGTATAATCTTATCTTATATATAGAAGAATTACTTTTTCTTTTTAATTTTACTTTAGATAATAGTACTTTAAAATCAACTATAAAACTCGGCGAAAGTCTTATATATATAGCCAGGTTATTATATTTCTAAGCGGTAGAAAGCGTTATAATAGTTATCTTCCTCTAAATTAGTAAGAAAGTTCTCCTTTAATAAGAAGATTATTTTATTATTAGTTTTAAACTTATTAGTAAGGTACTAAGGTATAAGATACTCTTTAGCTAATCTAATAACTAGCCTCTATATAAGAACGCGCCAGGAGAAGTCTATAGAGTAGTAGTTAGCGTTTATAGCTAGCTAGTCTCGTATTAATACTCTCTATTAGAAGAAAGTAAGGTCTAATCTATTATCTAGAGATAAGATCTTCTTAGTAAGATAAGACTTCCTAGGGTATAACTCTACTGATTCGGCGCCGGGAGAGAGAGATAGTTTATTAGGAATAGTATCTTCTCTCTTAGTACTATATATTAGAATAGAGTTTATTAGGTTATTAAACTCTATTATACGCGGAGATTATAGTATTAATTCTAGTAAGAGAGTCGAAGATAAGTAAGGGACTCTTATAAGGAACTTATCTTATGCGGAGATTAGTCTATCTATAGTATCTTCTAGAGAGTTATTCTTTTCCTCTTAGTCTACTAATTATTATAAAAAGGAATAGATTAAGTTCGAGTTACCTATAGTAATAGGAGTACTTAGCGATTATACTCTTAGTAAATTTCGCTTTTATTTTCCTTTCCCTCTTAGTTAGTACTTCCTTAATAAGGTATTAATATTCTCTAGAGTAAAAGATATTTAGAGTAAAGAAAAGTATAACAGATTAGGTTCAGAGGTAAAGTAAGAAGGATTATATCGAGTTCCCTTAGAACTAGAGAAGTCTTTAGTTTATTAGTTAAGAGCTATAATAGTAGCTTAAAAAGGAGTATATTAGAGCTATTTCAGTAGCGATATATAGAGGTTAAAGTTCCGGGGTATTTATTATACTTTCTTTAAAATCTATTTATAATTCCTTTATATTAAGAGAGTTATTAAAAGAGTATTAGCGAAGACCTCCTCTATTATACTATTTATAATAAGCTAAATTAAACCCTAATTTATAGTTATCCGAGAGATCTCTAGTATCTTAGCTATATATAAGTAGTTATTAAATAATTAACTTAGTAGTAAGATATTATAGTAAGCTATCTCCGGCTATCTTAATCTTTTTATTTAATATAATAATATAAGACTTAAGGCAATATATAAGTAAGAATAAATAAGTAGAGAAGCTAAGAGCGATCTTATATAGTCTACTATAAAGGAAATAAAAAGATAAGGAAAGAAGAAGAAGAGAGATAGAGTATAAAGCACCTTATATATATATACTAGTACTAGCTTAATACTATACTAAGTCGGATACTAGTTCTGCCGGGATACCTATAAACTTAGGCCCTAGTATCTATCCTTCTTCTCATATGATATTCAGGTGAGCTGTCGTCATACTTAAGCTTCCGGAGGCTAGCGCTTTCGTAGCTATCTACTCCCGGAGTAGTCTTTCGTTATAAATTCTCTTTATATTATCTACTTTAAGTATCTTCTATCTTCTATCTCTAGCTTACTAAAGTACTATAACGACAGCTCACCTGAATATCATATGAGAAGAAGGATAGATACTAGGGCCTAAGTTCATAGGTATCCCGGCAGAACTAGTATCCGACTTAGTATAATATCGGGCTAGTACTAGTATATATATATAAGGTACCTTATACTCTATCTCTTTTCTTCTTCTTTCCTTATCTTTTTATTTCTTTTATAGTAGATTATATAAGATCGCTTTTAGCTTCCCTACTTATTTATTCTTACTTATATACTACTTTAAGTCTTATATTATTATATTAAATAAAAAGATTAAGATAGCTAGAGATAGCTTACTATAATATCTTATTATTAAGTTAGTTATTCGATAACTACTCGTATATAGCTAAGATACTAGAGATCTCTCGGATAACTATAAATTAGAGTTTAATTTAGCTTATCGTAAATAGTATAATAGAGGAAGTCTTCGCTAATACTCTTTTAATAACTCCCTTAATATAAAGGAATTATAAATAGATTTTAAAGAAAGTATAATAAATACCCCGGAACTTTAACCTTTATATATTACTACTGAAATAGCCTTAATATACCCTTTTTTAAGCTACTATTATAGCTCTTAACTAATAAACTAGAGATTCCTCTAGTTCTAAGGGAACTTAACGTAATCTCCCTTACTTTACCTCCGAACTTAATCTATTATACTTTTCCTTACTCTAAACGTCTTCTGCTCTAGAGAACGTTAATACTTTATTAAGGAAGTACTAACTAAGAGAGAAAGGAAAATAAAAGCGAAATTTACTAAGAGTATAATCGCTAAGTACTCTTATTACTATAGGTAACTCGAACCTGATTTATTCTCTTTTATAATAATTAGCGAACTAGAAGGAAAAGAATAACTCTCTAGAAGATACTATAGATAGACTAATCTCTATATAAGATAAGTTCCTTATAAGAGTCTCTTATTTATCTTTAACTCTCTTACTAAAACTAATACTATAATCTCCGCGTATAGCGGAGTTTAATAACTTAATAAACTCTATTCTAATATATAGTACTAAGAGAGAGGATACTATTCTTAATAAACTATCTCCCTCTCCCGGCGCTGAATCAGTAGAGTTACGCTCTAAGAAGTCTTATCTTACTAAGAAGATCCTGCTCCTAGATAATAGATCGGACTTTACCTTCTTCTAATAGAGAGTATCGATACGAGACTAGCTAGCTATAAACGCTAACTATTACCCTACGGACTTCTCCTAGCGCGTTCTTATTTAGGAGCTAGTTACTAGATTAGCTAAGGAGTATCTTATACTTTAGTATCTTTCTAATAAGTTTAAAACTAGTAATAAAATAATCTCCTTATTAGAGGAGAACTTTCTTACTAGTTTAGAGGAAAATAACTATTATAATACTTTCTACTACTTAGAAATATAATAACTTAATTATATATATAAGACTTTCGCTAAGTTTTATAGTCGATTTTAAAGCGCTATTATCTAAGGTAAAGTTAAAAAGAAAGAGTAGTTCTTCTATATATAAGATAAGATTATACTATCTTTACGCGCTTTAATTCTTATTATTAAACTAATATAGAATAAGGACTACGCTTCTATAATTAGATCCTTACTTTCTTTTAATACTAAGCGTTACTATAACTTAGAATATACTTATCCTAAGAAAGCTACTGCCTAAGTATAGTACTATAAGCTTATTATTACTACTACGATTACTACTAGTTCTACTTCTTACTAGTCCTTAAGCTTAGCTCCTCGATAAACTACTCTCGCACTATATATATATATCTCTACCCTAGTATAATCTAGTACTCCCTCTGCGCTAAAACGCTCTACTACCTCGACCGGAGAACCCCTTAGGTATTACAGTTATAGATAACTCGGTTATATTAAGCTAGATTACCTTAACTTACTTAAGGTTTAATTAATTAACGAATTTCCAGAAGAGGATTAAGTAACTAAGGAAGTAGTAGAAGATATACCTTCCGAATCTGAACTAATACTAGAGGGAAATAATAAGGCTTAGGTAAAAACTCTTTCCTAGGTCTACGTAAGTATAATCTCTCTAATCTAGACCTTAACTCCTTAATAAGAGGTAAGTAATTTATATACTTAACTATAGTTAATATAAACAGGCTAAGAGTCTCTATAAATAGCCTGATCGATACTAGAGCGAATAGTTATCTATTTATTAATTATACTCTTACCGGATAACTATCGGAGGCCCTCGGTATTAAAATCGAGCTACTATCTTATTCTATTCTAATATATAGTTTCTAATAGTTTATTAGAACTTATATTACTTATTTTATACGTTTATACTTTTCTATTAATAGTAAGCGTATTTATAACTACTCTTTTATTCTCCTCGATTTAGGATAATAAGTTATAATTATTAGTATTAAATAGATATAACGATTTTAAGTTAAGCTAGATACGCTCTACTATAAGCTACTATAGTCGGAACGCTATCTAGCTACTTTCTGATATAATAAGGAGATAATTATAACTCTACTATCTTATAAACTTAGTATTAATCGATCTTACTAAATTAATACTAATACGTAGGACTTAGCTATAAATTAGCTAGACTAATACTAATTATATTAAATAGTAGCGATATAGTATATTAATATATTATCCTTACTTTTTAACTTATTTCTACTTATCGCTAAGGAATCTGAACTCTTTTCCGCTTCGAATTTATCGAGAAAAGTACTTATACTAAAATCCTATTATAAGTACTCCTCTTAGCTTCCGAGGATCTAGAAACCGGTTCTGATTTACTAAATTAGTACTATAGCTTTTTACTTTAATATAAAATATAAAGGTTCTGAATTATTCTTTACTAGTATCTATAAGATAGATTATCTCTTATAAGACTATCTAAATAGCGACTCTCCTAAGGATCCTAATACCGAATAACTTATAGCTAAAAAGCTACCGGAATAATACTATACCTTTAAGGAAGCCTTTTCTAAGCGGGATTCTAATATTCTTCTACTATATCGCTTATACGATTATAAAATTATTCTAGAAGAACTATTACCTAATATATATTCACTCTTATATTAGTAATCTACAGACGAATTATAAGTAACTAAAGAGTATCTTATAGAGAACTTAGATAAGGGATTTATCGAATCTAGCTAAAGTCCCTTTATATTACTTATATTATTTATTAAAAAGGCCGATAAAGGATTACGCTTCTATATTAACTATCATAAGCTTAATACGATCACTCGAAAGGATTTATATCTAATACCTAGGATCGATAAGCTTTTAACTTATATATCTAAAGTAGTAATCTTTACTAAACTAGATATCCGGGTAGTATTTAATTATATCTATATAGACCCCGAATCAGAGGAGTATACTACTTTCCGAACTCGCTTTAGATCCTATAAATATAAAGTATTACCTTTTAGGCTTTATAACGGACTTAGTATATACTAGCGATATATAAATAATATATTATTAGATTACTTAGATAATTTCTATATAGCTTACCTAGATAATATCCTTATATACTTAGAAACGCTCTAGGAATATAAGAAATATATTAAATTAGTACTATAACGCTTAATAGATACTAGACTTTAGGTAGATATTAAGAAAAGCGAATTCTATATTACTCGGACTAAATACCTCAGATATATTATTACTACTAACGGAATTAAGCTAGATCCTGAGAAAGTAGTACTATTAGTAGACTAGAAGTACCCCGAAACGGTAATAGCTATAAAATCCTTCCTAGGATTCTATAGGTTCTACTATTAATTTATTCGGAATTTCGGCCTTATTTCTAAACCTCTCTTAGTACTTACTCGGCCTATAGTACTATAGAATTTCACTAACGATTATAAGAAGTCTTTCGACGATTTATATTAATAGCTACTATTAGTATAGAAACTATACTATTTCGACTCTGAATTATAGACTAAACTAGAAACTAATACTTCCGATAGTATAATAGCTAGAGTTATCTCCTAATTATATGAAGATAACTAGTAGTATTTAATTAGATTCTACTCTTATATTCTTAATAGATATGAATTAAACTAGGAGATCTATAATAAGGAGTTATATACTATTATTAAGTCTTTCCGGAAATAGAGACCGGAACTTATATCTCTATAACGCTATACTAGCGTATATATAAACTATTAATCCTTAGAATACTTTATAACTACTAAGGTCCTAATTAGTAAGTAAGCTAGATAGATAGAATTCCTTTCTGAATTTAACTTTTAAATTATATATACGCTTAGTAAAGATAACGCTAAAGCTAATATCCTTAGCTATAGGGAATAATATCTAAGGATATAAGAATAATAGAAACGGGATAGTAGATCTCGGGTTTTATTATTTCTAGATTACTTAGATCTTAGGATTAACGCGGAACTAGCTAAGTATTATATCGATTAAATTAGTTATATATACTTAATATCGCTAAGGATTAATACGCTATCGGAACTCGTATATAATTCCTTTGATTTAATTAAGAAGCTATACTAATTTAACTAAGAATTATTCTCTAATAAACGGAATATATTAGGAGATAGCTATACTATTAATAATAGTTTACTACTTTATAACGGTCGTCTATACGTATAATACTATACCTCGCTATATACTTATTTAATTAGCGAAATCTATAATTAAGTTTCCTCTGCTTATCTAAATACTTATAAGACTACTAAAATAATTTCTACTTATTACTACTAGAAAGGACTTATATTAGATATAAAATAGTATACTTATAATTACTACTCTTATTAGTATTCTTATCTAAAGTAAACGAAATAGTAAGGATTCCTCTACTTATTACTAGTACTTAGCTACNACCTCTCTTAGTACTTACTCGGCCTATAGTACTATAGAATTTCACTAACGATTATAAGAAGTCTTTCGACGATTTATATTAATAGCTACTATTAGTATAGAAACTATACTATTTCGACTCTGAATTATAGACTAAACTAGAAACTAATACTTCCGATAGTATAATAGCTAGAGTTATCTCCTAATTATATGAAGATAACTAGTAGTATTTAATTAGATTCTACTCTTATATTCTTAATAGATATGAATTAAACTAGGAGATCTATAATAAGGAGTTATATACTATTATTAAGTCTTTCCGGAAATAGAGACCGGAACTTATATCTCTATAACGCTATACTAGCGTATATATAAACTATTAATCCTTAGAATACTTTATAACTACTAAGGTCCTAATTAGTAAGTAAGCTAGATAGATAGAATTCCTTTCTGAATTTAACTTTTAAATTATATATACGCTTAGTAAAGATAACGCTAAAGCTAATATCCTTAGCTATAGGGAATAAAATCTAAGGATATAAGAATAATAGAAACGGGATAGTAGATCTCGGGTTTTATTATTTCTAGATTACTTAGATCTTAGGATTAACGCGGAACTAGCTAAGTATTATATCGATTAAATTAGTTATATATACTTAATATCGCTAAGGATTAATACGCTATCGGAACTCGTATATAATTCCTTTGATTTAATTAAGAAGCTATACTAATTTAACTAAGAATTATTCTCTAATAAACGGAATATATTAGGAGATAGCTATACTATTAATAATAGTTTACTACTTTATAACGGTCGTCTATACGTATAATACTATACCTCGCTATATACTTATTTAATTAGCGAAATCTATAATTAAGTTTCCTCTGCTTATCTAAATACTTATAAGACTACTAAAATAATTTCTACTTATTACTACTAGAAAGGACTTATATTAGATATAAAATAGTATACTTATAATTACTACTCTTATTAGTATTCTTATCTAAAGTAAACGAAATAGTAAGGATTCCTCTACTTATTACTAGTACTTAGCTACTTTATATAGTACTTAGCTATAGATTTTAAGGACTTCCCGCCTAATAACTAAGGATTTAATAAGATATTAGTATTTATTAACTACCTAAGGAAGGATTTCATATCGATACCGTGCTACTATAATATCGATACCCGCGAGATAGCGATATTATTTATCTAATAGATATATTGTTTCGGATATACTCCTAAGTTAATTATATCTGACTAAGGAGCTTAGTTAGTTTTATCCTTCTAGTAAGAGTTTTACTATATAATTAGAGTTAAGGTTAAGCTCTCTACCTCTTTCTACTAGTAAACTAATAGATAAACGGAGATTATAAATCAGTATATTAACTAATACTTTAGACCTTTTATTAATTACTACTAGAGTAACTAAGGCGAACTACTACTGATAATAGACCGCGCTTAAGTAACCTTACCTTACGACTCTATTAGTATAGCGCTATATACCTTTAAATATAGTATACTACTATAGAATAGCTAGGACTAGAAGTAACTTACCGGATCGATACTATAAGAGAAGCTTAATTATACTAATACTAAATCCCTAGCTAAACGTACTAAATCCGCTATCGAGGTTATAAAAGCTAATATACTAGCTAGCTAGTATAGGATAAGCGCTATAACTAACCCGAAATAGCGTAGTATCGACTAAGAAGTTAGAGATAAAGTATTTCTCTCTATAAGGAACCTTAAGAATTACTAGCTAAATAAGAAGCTATCTAGTCTCTAGGTAGGACTATACTAGGTCCTAGCTAAGATCGGATACTCTTATAAGCTAGATTTACTCCTAGGATCTTCTATTTATAATATATTTACTTCTGAATTACTCTTTAAGGACCTGGATAACTTATTACTAGGCTAGGAGTTACTAAACCTACTCCCGGAGGTTATTACTACTTAAGAAGAGTAGGAGTTATAAGATATACTTGCTATATAGCTCCTAAGAGGTAATCTGAAGTATTAAGTTAGCTAGCTAAGCTATAACCCGGACTTAACTTAGTATAACGCTTCCGACCTAATAAGTACTCCGTATAAGCTTAGAGACTTCTATACTACTAACTTAAGTAAACCTAGACCTCTATATAAACTAGATTAGTAGATTAAGGCCTTTGTATACAGAATAGATAACTATAGTTACTTAGAGGATAATAAGCTATTATAGTTACTAGTATTAGAATTTATTACTAAGGATAATCCCCCGATTATACTCTATAATAACGCTATATTTAGAACTCTACTTCTTTAACTATTTCTATTTTACTAGTTTTCTCTCTTAAGTTCTCCGGAGCTTCTAGTAAATCTAGAATATCTAGAACCAGAACTACTATATCTAATTCCTTACCTAAATCTGCTAACGTAGCTCTAGTAGTAGACTAAGTATAATAGCTAATCTTATAGGCTTTCTTCTTTAGAGAGAGTCCGGGAGTATCTAGATCTAACGCTATCTCTGAACTAGAAGGTAAATTCCTCTTTCTTTTAGTATTAGATATCATAGCCTTAAATATAGCTTTCTTTATAAATTCCTATATAATACTATTTAATTCTTTTATCTACTTTAATACTATTTCGGCTATTAATTTAGATTTCGCTAACTCGACTATTAGAAGATCTAAATCCTATATCGCGTTAGTATTATATTAGTATCTAAGGGTTTAAGATCGCAACTTACTACTTTAATAAACTCTAACTCTTTAAATACCTTCTCTATAGAACGTTTTAAAGCTTAAGTCTCTACTAATTATATAGTAGTAATCTCTAACGTAGTAGTAAGAGTAATAGATTTCGCGAGACGATAGATCTAATTAATAGTCTTATAAGTAGCTATAATACTACTCTAATTTAGCTCTACGTCCTTAGTTTCGCTACTAGGAAGTAAACCGGATAAAATAGTATACTTTATATTAATATAATTAGGTAATTATAACACGTTAGTATATATAATTATATTTATATTTAAGTAACTTATATACTTATAACTACTCTTTAACGCCGAATAATACTTATAAAGCTTAGAGTTAAGCTTATTAAACGAGTATAGGAGTTCTAAAATAGGAGTATTATTATACTTTATCTTAAGGAAAGCGCGAATATATCGTAAGTAATATATATAATACGCTACTAAAAGAGTACTAGTAAGAACTAGTAAAGGTACTATAGGAGTTAGCGTTATAGATCTATAAAACCCCTATATTATACTTAAGGACTATTCCTAAAACTAAGATAAGAAACTTACTTATATTAAGGAAGAGTTAATTAGGTCGATTAATATATAAGATTATAGTAGATTACTATAGTAGTTAGTAACGATACTTACTATAGGAGCTATATTATAGTCTAGGGAGAGTAAACTTATAAGTTAAAGTAGTTATCGCAGTTAAAAAAGAAAGGCTCTAATATTAATAAACCTCTTTCTTTATATACTCTACGCTCTACTTAAACTCGACTCTTACTATAAATAGATAAAGTAAATATTACTTACTGCCCGATTTGGAAGCTACGACTAATATAGTACTATTATAGCGATATAACTAGTTAGAACCTGATAAAGAATTTACTACTACTAAAGAGCAGCTAGCGCTTATTACGCGAATATCGACGAAAATAGTTATAATAAAGACTAATTCTAGTATAAACTATAACCTTCCGAGCTTAGGGTTAAGCTCTTCTTAGGGGGGAGGTAATATAACGATAGCTTACCTGAATATCATATGAGAAGAAAGATAGATACTAGGGCCTAAGTTCATAGGTATCCCGGCAGAACTAGTATCCGACTCGGTATAGTATCAGGCTAGTACCGGCATATATATATAAGGTACCTTACACTCTATCTCTCTTCTTCTTCCTTCCTTATCTTTTTGTTTCCTTCGTAGTAGACTATATAAGATCGCTCTTAGCCTCCCTACTTGTTTATTCTTACTTGTATACCGCCTTGAGTCTTATGTCGTTACAAGTACTTCTTTAGAGTCCGGAGACTAGCGTATACGTAGCTACCTCCGGAGTAGTTCTTTATTATAGCTTACTTATATTATTATCTTCTGATATCTTTATAGTAGCTACTATTAAGTAGCTACTGCTTCCTTATTTAAAGTAAGATAAACCTCTTTCCTTTATCTTAGATATCGTTAAAGGGTTCTTATTATCCGCGCGTTCCTAAGTAGCTACTAGCTAGCGATAATCGCTCCTTATATCTTTTAGGTATATATTTTACTTAAGCTATCGAATAGCTTCTATTATCTGCTTATTCGTAGGTAGCGACTAACTGATTATCGCCGCTTTCCTTATCTATTCGGGAGTAATCTATACTTTAAGCTACTTTTTACTTTTCTACTCTTATAAAAAAAATTTAGTTACCTTTCTGCTCTTATCTTATAAGTTTAAGGGATAAATCAGGCGTACTCCGGCTTAAGAATAGTAGAATCTATCGAATCTTTATCTTTTCTCGTATTCCTAAAGCTTTTCTCTAGGAGTTATTAGTATCGATTCGGCTTCTATTACTCTTATACCTTTACTACCCTATCGTTAATAATTTATTAAAGACTTCGTTCCTCGACTACGATTATTCGGACTCTAATATAAAGGCTATAAGAGCTAGTTATTTAATCGAACTTAATATTATAGGTAAGTAACGCGTACGCAGATAGTTAAGTATAGTATTTAAGAAGTTCGATACAAGAGAGAGTCAGGTTCTAGCCTAGCTCCGAAGGAAAACATGCGGGTGCCGCTAGGCTTAGTAAGCACAGGCATCGCCGGTGCTTAATCCTGGGGCTCGCCCCTTACACTTAGAAGAGTTCATATCGACTGGTAGGGACTAATTAGTACTCCTAGCCTTAAGGGAGATACTATAATACTTATAATAACTAATAAGGCAACTCGACGTATTTGGACGCTATTTAGGTACCGGAGAGATATCGACGAAATTCTGACTAAATAGAAGTTAGAAGTAGAAGCAGAGAGTACTAAGAAACTGCTCTCTATTAAGCTGGATAATACTCCTGAATTCCGGGCTTTAAGAGCTATATAGGAGGTCAAATTTAGAGCAGTATAGTTTGAGTTTACTATAGTATACTCTTAGTAGTAGGTCGGAGTATTAGAAAGGTTAAATAGAACCTTAATTACCCTAATACGTGCTATACTAATAGAGGCTCAACTACCCTTGATCTTCTGGGCTGAAGTAGCCCGTACTTATGCGTATATACGCAACCGGACCCCTATAGGGCCGGAGGGAAAGACTCCTATGGAAGCTTAGATAGGTAAAATACCGTCTATAAAGCATTTAAGGGTATAGGGTTATATAGCTTATATACACGTACTAAAGGAGTATAGAGCAAGTAAACTAGAACCTACTGGAATACCAGTTATATTCATTAGATATAAGAACACTACGAAGCAGTAGAAATTCTATAATCTAAGAAGTAAGAAGATTATTAAGTCTTCTAGTCCGGTCTTCTATGAGGATAAGAAGCTATAGTATAACTAGGGAGAAAACAGGTAAATTAGAGACCTGGTATTACCCTAGGATAAATAGGATAGGGTTCAGCTACCTATTTATATAGGGAAACTACTACCCTAGCTACCGGAAGAGAGTAGAGAGGGTCAGGGGGCCGGAAGCTCTGAATACCCTTCTAATACTCTAGAAGATTAGGAGATTAACGGTAATATAATTATCATAGATATAGGAGCTGAAGAAGATCGTACTCGTGATATAGTATTAGAAGCAGAAGAAGAAGAAGGAGCTGAAGAAGATCGTACTCGTGATACGGTATTAGAAGCAGAAGAAGAAGAGGGAGCTAAAGAAGAGTCTGAATTAGACTCTATTCCAATAGTTCCTAGAAGGTCAGCTAGGGTTCGTACTAGTACTTAGAAAGCTATAAAAGCTCTTACCTTCTAAGAAGACCTTATAGTAAAAGTCCAAGAATCTATTAAAGAAGACTACTTTGATTAGAGTGATTATTCGGCTCAGGGGGCTTATATTACTTCAGAAGGCTCTATTATAGTTCTAAATACTAAAGCAGAAGCCCTAGCTAGTGAGAATAAGTCATACTAGGAGGAGGCAATTGCTACTGAAGTAGCTAAGCTATAGTCTCTTAATACCTAGAAGGTAATCGATTTACCTAAAGGTTAAAGGACTATAGGTTACCGTATAGTATTTATAGTTAAATTAATACCTTCTAGTCTTATTAATCGATTTAAGGCTAGACTTATAGCTTAAGGGTTTAGCCAGAGGTTAGGTGAAGATTACCTAGAAACCTTTAGCCTTACCTTAAAGATAGAAAGCCTACGTATAGTACTAGCTATAGTAGCGTAAGAGGACCTAGAATACTATTAATATGACGTAGTTTCAGCTTATCTAAGGGCTAAACTATATGCTAAGGTCTATATAAGACCTACTAAGGCTCTCCGAAAAGCTATTAGAATTACAAACTAGTAAGTACTACTACTCTTATTAGCCTTATACAAGCTGAAACAGTCTGGAAGAGAGTAGTATATTACCGGCTATAAGGGGTTGAAAACACTGGGTTTTAAACCTATTTTCAATAAATCTAGTATATTTATTAATAAGAAGAGAGGAGAGATTATACTCCTCTATATTAATAATATACTAGTTATTAGAAAAGATATCCAGAAAGTATAAAGTACTATAGACGCTATTAGAGCCCTATAGGAGATCAAAGATCTTAGAGAAGTATAAGTAATTCTTAGCATAAGGGTTACTAGAGATAGAAAGAGGCGTATACTATAGTTAGACTAGGAGGTCTATATAAATAGTATACTAGAAAGGTTCCGACTTCAGGAAGCGAGTACAGTCAATATACCTGATTCTGATCGAAACGCCTATACGGCTTCAGAACTAGGAGAGGAGTTAACTAATTAATCAGAGTACTAGAGTGCTATTAGTACTGCTATATAGTTAGCACGTAGTACGAGGTTTGATATATCATACTCTATTAGGCAATTATTAAGATTTTGCAGCAATCCGGCGATACAGCACCGGAATTCATAGACCCGTACTATAAGGTATATCAAGGGTACTAAGAGTTAGAAGCTCAAATTAGGGGGTGAATCTGACTCCCCGGGAGTCAAATTATACGGTTTCTGCGATACTAACTACGCCGGAGACCTAGAAGATCGATTGTCGACTTTAAGGTGTATATTTACCTTAAATAATAGACTAGTTGTATAGTCCAGTACTAAGCAGAGGTCTATAGCACTCTCTACTAGTTAATCAGAGTATATAGCAGCTACAGAAGCTTATAAAGTAGGAATATGGATCAGAGGACTTCTGATCGAATTAGAGTATACGCAATACCTGTCTATAGGTCTATTAGTACCTATTTATAGCGATAATATAGCCTGTATTGCGCTTGCAAAAGACCCTATGGCTTATGCAAAGTCGAAATATATTAAAGTCAGATACTACTATATTAAGTAACTAGTAAATTAGGGTATAATTAGTATTGAATATCTGAATACTACAGAGATAATAGCTGATATACTAATAAAACCTCTACCGAATATAGCCTTTAAGAGGTATATTCGTGACTTCCTAGGGAAGTAGTAGCTAGGGCCACAGGCGGTAGTTTTATAGAGTTCTATAGTATGAAGTAAGGGGGCTGTTAAGTATAGGTAGTACTAGCAGTACAGTACAGATTATAGTACGGAGTAGCGTATTCAACGTCCTGAAGGTACCGGAAGTACCGGAGTTAAATAGCATACTCAACTAATTTGCTAGTACCGGAAGTACGGGAAGTACCGTCGATAGTACGTAAGGTACGTACTTGGATTACCGGAAGTACCGGAAGTACTGTCGATAGTACGTAAGGTACGTACTTGGATTACTTGGATTACTGTACAGATACCTATATATATAGCTACTTCCTTCCATAGAAATTGAACCTCCATCGAATTCAAATACAACACCTCTCTTTCGTGCGCGAGATACGCCTCTCCGATCAATATACCGCCTCTACGATGACCTATGCGCGAATCGTCCTACCCTTCTGACCTACGAATGCGAGTACATCTTCCGTCGTAGATCTAAGCGCTGGCAGCTTTCGCAGATCCCGGATCCACAGGACGCGGATCCTGTACGCTACGCTGTTCTCGCGAGCCTGGTTGAAGCACTGGTGGATGTGTTTAACTGGAAGATAGAGCTGGGCATTCGCCGTGGCGGTCGCCCCTGTGACCAGTCTGAAGAGAGGGCCACGAATTTTACAAGGGAAGTAAACCCGTCGTGGACCCGACCCAAGGAGTCTCTGGGATAGCCCAGCGAGTCAACTTGATAGATCGCGAAAGTGAACCCTTTGCGAAGTCAGATGAAAATTTCTTGAGAAGGAATATTGAGGCCAGTGCTGGACATATGTATACTGTATAGATACTGTATTACTCCATCATACCATGCTTCTACGAGCCGAGCCCAGAATCAACTTTGGCTAAAGCTGTGATATGTGACGTATAGTACGTGCAAAAGAAAGGTGAGATGAAGACGCATTGTTCCTTAGATACTCAAACTTACAGGAAATTCGGGTTGCAAAGACAGAGAGGAAGGTGTTTATGAGTGGGCATAGATCTCGCTGTATCAATGGTGCGTTTTACATTTTCCTGATACTCAGCTGAACAGAACCACAGGGCAGTTCTGCTATCGCTCATCCTCACTCGCTACTTCATAAAACATTTTATACCTCACTTGCCGTGTCTAGCTAGGCCTCAAACCAATGTATATATATATATATATATATATATATATATATATATATTTGTATTTATTTATTTTTGTGGGAGTGGAGTTCACAATCAGCAGAGCAATCATTACAAAGAAAAGATGTCGCTATTGTCAAATCAAGTTAGAAGTACGAATTACCCCAATAATAATTCTCACTAGCTTTGATAAGCCCAACGTTGGGCAAGTCATTGCTCTGTGTTCCTGACTTAAGATGCTAATTTTTATGCAGTCAAGTTTGCATTGTCGCTGATCCTAAGCCTGCTACAGCTCCACACGCTCGCTATCTTTAGTTGGATGTTGTTATCCGACTTCTCTAACGAAGTAAGAAGCCACAGCCCTGGGTCTAGGCTAATGTACCAGAAGATCACTCATAAATTCTCAAATGCACCCACAACCCTCAAATGCACCATCTCTTGCTCTCTTTCCAACTCCGTCAACCTCTTTCCCGCACTGTACTTTCATTAGACGTGCACATGAATATCACAACGAACACTAATACCCCCCTATCGCCCATCCCATCAAGATTCTCCCCCAAATCGTTTAAAACCCTCCCCATGAAGCCCTTGATGTACAACTCCATAACAATCGACATCCTCATTGCGTACTCAGCCAGCATTTCAGCGAGTTAGTAGCCTTCGGAAACGGGATGCGCTGTTATAGTACCGGGGGTGTTTAAAATCAGGCGATATAGTAGGTCATGAGTGAGTGGTAGAGAGCGTGACTTGCTAGATTTGAACGTCCGTAGTCCTATAAAGAGGGTCAGATCGTGTTTTTGTTGTTTCGAGAGAGGGTTAGTATAGATGCGATGTGAGCTGGCTAATACTAAGAGCGGATGGTGGAAAGAACGTACTATTTTTTTCGGAGACCTCGATTGTTTGTTTTCTATGAACAGGGCACGAGATGTGGCTGTGAGTTAACAAGTTATGAAGAGTTTTGTCGGTCTTGATATATGTGGTTAAGTGCTTCGGTGTCAAAAAAGTCTCGAGACTGTGAGGTATTGCAATCAGAGGAAGATTCTTGCGATGGAGGAAAGTCTCGGTTGGGAGAGGCGCGCGCCGCGAGCGATTCTAAGAGATAATTATGCAAGTGAACTACTCGTTGAATACTCTGGGATGATTGTATTCGTATGTTAGAAATATTAGGAGCGAGAGCATCTGGCATGTCAAAAGGCGTCTTCCTAGACAATTGAACAGAGGTACACATTTTTGATCAGTCGCATATGTTCCAGACTGAGGGCTGAAGACTACCGCGTTATACTAAAGTCATCTTGCGAATGCTCCTGCTTCGTGATTGTCCGAAAATTAAAACACTCCTATCAAATCTCATTGAAAGGTTAAATAGCGGTAACCATGTTTAGGCTAAATACTGGAGCTATACTAGGATGAATTCGGGATGATTAGATCAGAAGACTTCTGGAATAAATTCATTCTGGTATTCTATGAACTAAAAGATACCCAAATTCATCAGCCAAATCGTCTTTCGTAGTAATATCTAGATTCCTTTCTCGTAATCTCAGCTATATTCGTTGGTGTTGGGGTTATTATGCCGCAATATTCTGAACTATTGTTTTGTTGCGGTCAGTTCCGCTTGAATTTAGCGAGCCGTACTTTGTGACGAAGGTAGCTGGTAAACATCGCAGTGAGATTATTCTCGAGAAGAATTTTTCTATGAATCCCTCCTCGACAAAATTTTGATTTGAAATTCTGATTATTTATGTCGTATTGGTTGTTCTGGACGCTCTGCAATTATCTTGTTTGCTTGTCAACGTACCTCAGCTTACCAAATGCGAGGTAGCCAGATTTCACATAATGTCACTATCACCCCCCCTTTCTCGCACTCATCTTTTTGGGAACAACGTGCGCCTTTCATCGAAATGACATGAAATGAGACTTGTCTGAACGAAGCTTCCAGAAGCCAAGTCTATCTTCTCCATTAGCATCTTGGCCTGTAAGTATGACAGCGAATCACGTGCAAGCCTCCCACTCCACGCCTTTCGCATGTCAAGAAGCCTTCTATGAGACTTATAAAACCAGAATCTCAGAATAGTATTTTGGTCACAAAGTCACAAAACAATCAAAAACAATCCCTCTCATACATTTCATCCGTGAAGATGGCCTTCAACCCTACAGAATACAAAGTCCTCAGTTTCGACATTTATGGAACTCTCATAGATTGGGAACTCGGGATCTACAAAGGCCTTCAACCACTCCTCTCCAAACTTCCGAAATCTGACCCTCGCCATCCCTCACAGAACTCTCCAGAACCAAATCAAGCCATCGTTCTCGATATCCTAACATCCTACACGAAACTGGAAGCACAAATCCAGATCGAACATCCCACTCTTCCCTACCCAAAAGTCTTGGAAGCTATCTATACTCGTATCGCCTCACAAATCTCTCTAGATGTTTCAGAAGATGAGATCAAAGAATTCGGTTCCTCAATCGGGGAATGGCCTGCTTTCCCGGATACAGTAGCCGCGATGCAAATCCTATCAAAGTACTACAAACTCGTCGTCCTCTCCAACGTCGACAAAACCTCCTTCTCACGCACACTTTCCGGGCCCTTATCCGGCGTGGGATTCGACGGTATCTACACAGCCGAAGATATCGGGTCGTATAAACCCGATTTGAGAAATTTTCAGTACATGGTTGATAACGCCGAGAAGAGTTTCGGTGCAAAGAAAGAGGAGGTTCTGAAGGTTGCGCAGAGTTTGTATCATGATCATACCCCGGCGAAGAAGTTTGGTTTGAAGCCGAGTGTGTGGATTAAGAGGGGTGGAGATGAAGCGGCGATGGGTGGACAGTTGGAGGATGTAAAAGGGGAGGTGGATCTTGTGGCTACGTTTACGACTTTGGGAGAGTTTGCGGAGGAGGTGGAGAGGGCTTTTGAGAAGTCTTGAATCTACGATGGATCTTAAGCTGCTGAGATATACTGAGTAGTTAGAGATTGTCGACGAAGTGTGTGTTTGTCGATATCATCACGGTTTTGCTTTTATCTACATAAAATTGTTTAGCAGGGTCATGCGAATTGATGAATCCCTGGTCGATATTCTAGGTGCCCTCGAAGGCCTCGACATTTCGATCAGCGGGGCGGCATCTCTAGCATATGATAGGAAATCTTACCTCAATTCGCCGACCTTGAAAGATCGATGGCAAGTCAAATTTGACGTGCAGCTAAATCATTTCCTTCCTGAGTGGAGGATTTGCTGGAAAAGGTTTCGAAAGTAGGCTGAATATCATCTTGCTCGATGTGGAGAAGTTGGAAAAGACAAGAGACTTGATGCGTGTTGCCGGACTTTGGATGCAGTAGTTATGAGATGTGAGGAGATGGCGAAAATTTTCGTCAGGATGGAGAAGAGATTGGACACATCAAGTTCGATGATCTAACGTGAGACTTTGTATTAATTGGGCACTTCATAGGATTTGATGGCCCGGAGGAAGCATAAGCTTAATAGGAAAATGTAGTTGAACTCTGAGAAGACACAGAACTTGTCCGAACTTGACACGAATTAACTTGGGAAAACGCAACTGAGGACAGTTCCCCTTAAAGCTCAACGAATCTCAAACTCTACTTGATCCAGATAAGGATGCTGGCGCTGTTCCAGCGAAAGTTGTTCCAAAACCTCTCCGTCATTATACCATGAATATATGACTCTCCGATGAAATGATAATAGGTGCCAGTTTCAGACTCCATCTTTCTCAGCACGACCGGCACACTGCAACCAAACAAAATGCAAATCGAGTCGCCTTCTTGTGCATTTGTGGGAGCAAGCCCGAAAAGCTTCTTCGACTTCGAAAGGAGAAATTTGCGATTCCAAACAACCTGCTGAACACGCTTAAGTAACGTAACCATGGTTGTTGCAGTACCAGACTGTTCTTTCAAAACTCCAGTGCTGAGGCCACCGTTTGGTGTTACATGGATTAAGCAGTGTAGACAAGCACGGTGATACCAGCTAGGGGCACTAATATTGTTGGGGCCTCTATCAGCAACAAGAGTGCGCCACAATGCCTCCGGGACCTTCACCAAATTATCTTCAATAGGATAAGTCAAACCTCCCATTTCAAGAGATTCCTGCATGATCATTCCGTCGGCTGTTCAAAGCCAGCATTGTCTCTCCCAAGCTGGGAGTTAGGAGATGTGACAGGGGTAATTGGGTTTTACAAAATTCTGATTGATGGCTTCAGATTTCCGGAAGCACTGTATTTTCTCTGATTCTGTCGACTTGGAACCCCCACCAAGCCGTCTCCGCCGCGGCGACCCTGTAGTGCTGCTTCTGGACGTCCAAACGCAGATCCTTCAATGGAAGTAACCCAGGTAGGCATCTCCAATTTGGTGTCAACCATATGAGAGGGCGGTATAATGTCTCGTACAGGAGCCCAATGCCGGCAGATGAAATCTAGACATTCTGACTTTGCGACACAATAATCAATGAAGTCTGCACAAACTCCCATAAGGCTTTTCTTGTAGTTTGGCACTATGCGTATATCCGGTTCTTCAGGGGCAGTGTGCTCTAACATTGGAGAGGCAAGCGCTGTTTTTGTGTTGGGATAGGGGGTGTCTTTCGCGAGAGGAGTACAGCATAAACAATATCGCGCAGATCCGTTGCTTCAAATCCCAATAGCGTTGATACAAGGGTCTCAAGGTCAGGAATCTTTCCAAGATAATTCCTTCTTTAGATCTTCTGAATAGATTACTAGTCGCTTCGACAAGTGTATTCGCACCCAGAACCTTCATGTCGCCAATCGACTCCGCGACCGTAGGATAGTTCTTGTTGAGCAGCTTGTTAATCTGGTCTTGCTTGTGACAAAGAGCGCCACGGCATCTGCAAAGTCTGACCATCGCATGGTCTCCTCGCCCCAATTCACAGTGGCTTCTTTGGCCAGAGCAAGCTCCTAGATCACCCAACGGCGGGAAAACGACTTATTTTTCATCAGTTTGACAATGTTGAGCCATCCGCGAGCATGTGCATGATTGACTACAAATTCGTCGAGGAGTTTGAGGTCCAGAGTTTGGCGGATGAAGTTGAAAGTCCACCTGGTATTCTCAGGTTTTAGGCTCACCAACACCCAGCCATACCCAAATGCTAGTGGCCTCGCTGTAGATTTCAATCATTCTGGAGACTTGATCGGTTTCCTCCACCACATCATTTGATCAATATATATAGCATCGACCCATAACCATACATCTTTGTCTTTATGACGCAGTTGCGTGAGCGCTGCCTGCAAATTGAGTCGGATACGAAAGTTCTTCTCGCGGGGGTTGATAAGACCCGAGTCTGTGATATAGCTAGTGATGATGATAGGCAACTCGTCTTCTCCTATACCCCAGAAATAGGGCAAAGCTTCGTAATTGCGAGGGCGCATTCCGAGTGTAGTTGCCCTTGAAGGTAACTTGCTTGGGACTAAGCAGCACTTGAGAGGATCTGTGGGTTTCCCAGAGAATAGCTGCAAGAGACTGATATCATTACTGGCGTTATAGGTGTGAATCGGTATTTCTTCTTCGCATCAACAGCTTGCCTGTTAGCCTCAATAACCCTATTGGCTACCACGACTTTGCCGATAACATTGCGAAGCCTTTTGGCGGCTAGGGCGGGACTACCGTCGTCGAAGGCTAGTTTGTATTTTACTGTTCTGACTAATTCCGCACGATTTTCCGTCAAGTCGTCCTGCTCAGAAGCTTCGTCCACAGTGTCAATTCAGATTATCGAGGTTCGAATTGTCCAAAGCCATTCGTGGGCCATGGCCGGGTGGGGTGCCACAAATATAATCCGGACTACATGCGGCTCTGCCAGCTGAGCTTCGGATCCAAGTAATTCATGCAGGACATGAAGTACTTGAAATGCCCAGTGACAGCTCTTGACTTGCCGCCAGCTTCGCCCATATCTGCCACCGATACTCTATATTCGCTCTGGCCCCTGATCAATAGAGATCCTTTATCCTGCCAAATGAAGGTGGTGGAAAAACGCCACGAGAAAGAAAGGAAGTTCGCGCAGTTATACCAATGTAGCCATGGTGGCACGCGCAACCCTGCGATCTATCCTCCACCTACGGTAATGGATGGAAAATCAAAAATCAACTTCAAAGCTGTTATACCAATGTAGAGATTGGCCCGCATGTGGCGCATCATATGAGCATCCAGAAGCAGAAGTTGAGCCCAATAGCGCCCACACCTTTCGATCCTCAGCAGGATATTGCTTCAGCTTTCATGTACACGCATGGCATGACATCGCTACCAGAATTCAGCTTCATCCTTTGCTTTCTCAGCTGAAAATGCATGAAACGTAAATGGCAAGGCGGCCAAGCCACTGGAGCTGATCTATTGCAATCGATCGAGTTGGCAGACATGATAACAAAAGGAGAGATAAGCAGCAAACTATCTGCATCAACGATAGTGATTTGCAATTGACCCTGGTATTATAAACATAAAGATGGGTCCAGAACATTCGTACAAGGAAAAGTTTTGGGTCCTTTCAGACCATGTACAGTATCATAGACCAGAACAGCAAACATCATGGTCATGAAAACACCATACTCCACTAGTAGTACAGACACTGGGAGAACAAAAATTATTGTGCTCTATTTTCAGAGAAACATTACCATTAAGCTGCGAACAAACGCTTGCTTGTATTGGAAGACTTGTGGTGATAGACCAAGGCTGCGAAGGATGAGGAAGATATGAGATTTTGTAGGGCGAACGGGCGAGGGACTCTGGAGATCCGTTTGAGCCAGATCCGCATACTCAGCCTCGTGTCGCCTCGTCTCGTCTAAAGAAAACATCAACAAACAGCTCTGCACATCCATTCTACCCTCCATTCCCAATGCCCACTCTCCCCTCCATCCTGATTCGGCATATCCACCTTCCATCCATAACACCTTTCCCCATCGCTCAACGTCTCCAATCCCATCTCGTCTCCCAATTTCTCGCCTACAAAGCCTCTCTCTCAACACCCACTCCCCTCTCTCCACCCCCACCAACGATCCTCACCTTCGTGCCCACAGCTGTCTACACCACCGGTCGTCGCGAACTCGACGACATAACCCCCAAGCAGCTGAAAGTGTTAAAAGCTCCGCTTACGCCTTCACGAAAGACAACGACGAATAGATTTAGAAATCCCGAGTGGGCGGATGTGGTTCCTACTTTAAGGGGAGGGCAGACGACTTTCCATGGCCCGGGACAATTGGTTATTTATCCGATTTTGGATTTAAAGCCACTTCCGATACCATCTGCACTCCCAACATTCAGTGCCAGTGCCGAAGTTGGAAATGGTGAGGAGGGCAATGAGAAAGGGCTAGAGAGCAAAAATGTCCCGGTCTACAGCCAATGGCCTAAAGGTATCAGCGTACGGTGCTACGTACACCTCCTCGAACAGTGCACCATCAACACACTCGCCCACTGGACCTTGACCGGGATCCGTACCTCCAACCCAGGCGTTTGGGAAAAGAGCGGCGAGCGGAAAATTGCGGCGCTCGGTGTACATCTACGACGTAACATCACAAGCTATGGAGTAGGTCTGAATATCAGTACTGATATGCAATGGTTCGACCGCATTGTAGCTTGTGGGCTAGTAGGCAAAGGAGTGGTCAGTATGCGTGATCTTGGGGAGGAAATCGGATCCTGGGAACGGACGATGATTAATGAGGGCAAGATCGAGTTCTTGGCCAGAAAGGTTGAGGAGGCGCAGGCTGCTGCTGAGAGGTTGGGGGAGAAGGTTGATGAGCAGGGAAGGAGGGAGGGAAAGAGGCAGTGGCTGGAGACTTTGCAGAATAAAACTGGGGGACAGCTGAGGGCGAGGTTGAAGCCCGGGACAGTGGCTAGGACATGGGTTAGGGAGTTTGCGAGGGGATTGGTCGGGGAGGGAGGGGAGGAGTGTGTGGTTAAGGTGAGCATGGAGGATTTGGATGTCCCGGAGAGTCTGATGGATGCTTATAAGTTGGCGACTGAACCTTGGAGACATGATTGGGAAAATGACTGGTAGAGCACTGGAAATCCAATGTCGAATCCAATCATTTTGGAGGTTGTAGAACCCCGAGAAGGAGAGTGCCCAGCGTTTTACTGACGGCGTCGCGCACACAGCTCACTCGTATCGTCGAGACAGCCGAGCTAGAAGTCACTACTGAGATCATGGCTTGAATGACTTCCAGCAGCATCAGCAGCAGATTCAAGATTCGAAGGGGGACTCATACACTGCGGAGCATAGCGAGAAGGTAACACAGCGTCTATAACATATACCCAAACATACAACTTACATTAAGAGCACTTATATCACTAGACCAAATATCTCCAAACGACGGACAGTTGTCTACACTAGTGAAGTTCAATCTCACCTCAAGTGTAGCGAGGACGAGAAAGTAAACAGGCCGAGGAGACCATGTAACGACTTATCTGTACTTCCAATTCACGGAATAGACTCCTATATACCTATCTATCGACCTAGATACATCCCTCAGAGATATTCTAGCAAACACACCCAGCATCACATCAGGTAAAGAAATTTCCTCATCTCTTATCATAAAATCTACCTAAAAGAATCACACACAATCACAGTCAGCATCAAATCCACGCTAGCACGAGTGACAAACACCCACCTACCTACTATATCCAAGTCCCCTATCCCAAACCCTCTCTTCAGTCGTGACTGATGTTCCTCATCCACGCGCTCCACATTTCCTTTTCCTTTTTTCAACGCATCAAACTACAACAGCGTGGCTAAATCAGTCTCTGAAAAAACTACCTCCTCAAAATCATTTGATCAGCAGGGTCATCGAGGATTCAGATGAGACCTTGTGTACTCTCACCACAGCCATTTCGTCGAGGTTCCAGGGATCGGCACTGATTAGGGAAGGTTGTGTATGTATGAAGCTATGTATATATGTGCCAGTGGATAGTGGTGAAGAAAGCAGGAAGCAGGAAACACGATGAGGAATTATCGTAGGGATATAGATATCAATCTTGGTACTGCAGGTACAAGGGTATACATACAAAGCTTAGTCCTTTATATATATCTCGGGATCTTGGTTTTTCCCCCCATGTTTGAGACCCAGCATGGGCTCCTTATTCCATGATTGATATAATGACATGATGTATCTTCTCGTGTCTTGACAACTTATTTCATCCCATCTATCCATCCTTCCATCCATCCATGTACCCCTTCTTCCATACACCTTCTTCCCATCTTCACTCGCAATCTAGACCCACAGCTCCCTTCCCATCTATATCTGGATCTATAATAGACCTAAGTAACCCTACCCTAGATCAAGCACCGTACATCATGTAAAAACCTCGTCCAAACATCAACAAAGACAATGAATCACCACAACAAAAACCCAGCACCAAGACCCAAACACAAATACAATCCCCCACCCACTCCAGTAAAATCAAATAGAACAATAATATCCAAAAAAAAAAAAAAAAACCAAAACCAAAACCAAACCCTCAAAATCAACAAGCCCCTGAAAAATGCAACCACGAAGTAGAAAAACGACAATACAAGTCAAAAAAACACAGGCTTGCGATTTTATCTTCCAACACTATATGTAAAACTAAAGCGAACCCCGTTTCTCACCTGACTATATCAAGAAAGTCGTCGAAGGCAGAGGGTGAGTGAGAACTTGCCTGCGAATACTTTGATGATCAAAAACCTACGTTTTTCAGAGGTAGGCAGAAGATCAAATGAACGCCACAAGACAAGTAGATAGGCGCCCAGATATACAAGATAGAGTCTCCGCGGTCGTGGTCGCATGTCTATGTGTAATGCAGTATCATGTCGTGTCGTATCTCGTGTGTTTGGATGTGGTATAGTGTGAATAGATTCCGAGTATCAATCAGTTTCGATGTTGATAAACAGAAGCACAGTGTCCTCCGGCGGTAATTAGCGTATGATGATAATATTATAAGATGTTATGCTAGTTATTCAATGTATGGTGATAATATTATAAGATGTCATAAGTGTCATTATTTCGTCGCCCTCATTACATCTTCTGTTTTCACACGCTCTCCTTTTTTGTCCGATTATGCAATGCTATGTAGTGTAATGCCAAGTAAGAGCCCAACGCATGCATGCCATGCCGTGCTATGCCACTGTCAAAATGCCCGCGCCATTATATAACATACATCCATACGCCTCATGCGCCTCGTCTCGTCTCGTTGCCTCATTCGAGACCGGACCCGACGACCTTCCTGCTCTAATCTGCAGCGGCAGCTAAGTAGACCGCTTCCTCACCGGCGGGTCTTCGGATTCAGGGGACCATTCCTCCGGTTGGAAATTCGGATTATTATAATGTGCCGTATTGTAATGACTATTCTTGAACGTCGACGTCTGGAACACGATAGGCGATTCTTGCCAATCGGTTGCGGCTGCAGCCTCCCACTCGTATCTGCTGGGACGAAACTGGCTGGACTTGGCAGTGGCCGAAACGGGTGACGAGAGCACATCCGTTGAATGGGCCGATAGGGAGTGATGAGAGAGCAGAGATGGCCGATGTTTTTGTGGGAGGGGCGGAATGTGAGTGTGTATGGGGAGTTGTGTTGTGGGGTTGGGAAAGGCTGGGTGAGATGTGGTAAGGGTTGGTGAGGTTAGCGAGCTTGGGGGCGGCGGTTGCGCGGGAAAAGAAGCCGGGATGTTCGCGTTTGAGGGAGTTGCCGAAGAAGCGCCAGGGGAAATCGGAGAAATTGATGCGGATGTTGGAGATGGTGAGTAGGTGTCGATTTGATTTGTATAGTGTGCAGGAAATCCGTGATGTGATGGTTGAGGGCCGAGTGAGAGGCCAGGTATACAGGACATGAGGGACATGTCCATCAAGGAAAATCCTCCCATTGATACGGGAATGCTCTGGAATGTCTGATGGCTAAAGTTGATGGCTCGGTTGACTTGGAGGTTTGTGTCTTGTGTAGCCTCTGCAATCGCTTGTGCAACGTTGCCTTGTTCTTTGTACAGAATGTCGTAGTGGCTTGGTCTGTACAACAGATAGATCATAGGTCCATTGGGATTTGTTGGGATGCCATTGGCATCTTCTGTTTGGAAAAGATGGCTGTTGGCTTGTGATCCTGGACTCCTGTCGAGATATAGTATCTCCACTGCAAACCCAATTGGCTTCAACAGAACATCAATCAGGAGGGTCATTCCTAAATGATCGATCTCCTGGTTGGGAATTAACATGCCATTCTTTAGATATTCGTCGATGCCGACATCTGGAATGAACCCTTGGTATAGTGGAGGGTTTGACCTGAGACATGAGCTTGCGAGAAGTCTGAAGTGATACACGATGGCGTCGGATATCTCCTTGTTGTTGAATCGCTCCAGCAGTAATTTCTCCGCTTCTCGAGGCGCTGTTTCCACCAAGTCTGCAATGTCCTTCAGAAGGTTTATCGTCTCTTCCACCATGTCTTCGAATAGCCATGATTCAAATCCTCCAACAGTCGTGAGGAGGTTATTCAGAGAGATCATGCGTGCCATTTCCATTTCCAATTGGTCCTTGTCCTGTTGTCGCAGCAGGGTTTCGAAGTAGGCAAATCCAGCAGCTAGAACAGTAGATTAGAATTGTTTCATAGCAGAGTGTGCATCATGACGTTGCTTGAGAATATCTTACCCCTCCATCCACAATTACCATCTCCAAGTATCTGTCGATAATGCGAGTACTGCTGTGGTAATGCCTAGCACAAATCAGCCCAAGCCTAATTGAAGTCTGCAGATATACTCACAGCTGTCTTTGCCACGTATATTGGGTCTGCCTTTGCGTATTCATCGGTGATAGCTAGACTGCTCCTCTTCCCTCCAACCAAGGGACCCTACAACGTGTTAACCCGTGTTTGTACAACGGCAGTATTCCTCACGCAACTTACATCCAGTGTAGGGATATAGTCCCTGGCCAATGCTTCCTGCTCATTAATGTCGTTGGCGCCGCTCATCTTGTCAAAATAGTGTTGCGGGAGGCCCGAGCCGTGGCGGATGGTGGTGGTTTGATTGCTGTCGTTGTAGTCTAGTAGTGGGGATGGGCCGTTCTGGTTCGTAGGGACGGGAGTGTAGATGCGATCTCGAAAGGCTGAAGATCCCGGATTTTGAGTTTGACGTTGAGTTTGAATTTGATTATTCACAATCCCAACTGGTGACTGAAGTGTAGCAAAGTTAGGAAGCGGTGTTCCATATGACGACAAGTAGGCCGTAGCTTGTGGTTGGAACATGCCTTCCCGAGTGTTGTATGAAAGGTACATACAATAGGTGGCAGCTGGAGTCGTTTGTTGGTCTAGGCCGGCTGGCTGGGCTGGGCTGAAGCTTCCCTGTAGATGTATGTGATCTGATGCAGATTCACAGTCCAGCAAACAATCCAACCAAGGATCAACGACTCGATCCAAGCGATATAAACAAAGATTGACGGTTCTTTGAATTGCTGCAACTTTGTTTGATCCTATCCTTTTTTCTGTGAAGATATACTCGCAAAATGAAACCGACCAGAATACTGCCAGATACCCAGCAACTTTTTCTCGTCTACTCGCGTCGCACAAGAGCATCAAAACACGCAACCTGGAAGCCAAGTCAGGCAAGTCTGGTAAGCTACTAAGTCAATGTATCAGGCAAGTCAAGACCCTTATGCATTCCAGTCGCCGGACGAGGAAGCGATTGGCCGTCCCGCGCATGGAGAGGAAGACCAGCTATCGCGGATCGAGTATGAGTGATTTATGAGTATGAGTATGAGTATCAGTATGAGCACGGTGGACATTGGTTGATAGCTGTCTACAGAATTGCTTCTTCGGGTCCTTCAGCTTTATCTCACAGTCATTTCAAGTCAGCTCAATCCCGCGGTTTTGGCAAGGACAGCAAAGTACAGCAGAGGACCTGAGATAAGATGAGAGGAGAGGAGAGGAGAGCAGATTTAGAGAGCGAGTGCTTGATTCTGGTGGAAGGATTTCGGACTGCAGTGCAGTGCAGTGCAATGCATTCAGTCAGTTATTCATGTGTTGTACAACACAACACAACACAACACTTGCCTTCCCATCCCTTCCCATCCCTTCTCTTCTGCAGTGACGAAGTAAATAAACTGGAGGTTACTGGCCGGCTCTCCCAGCCAGATGTACTGCTGCAATGCACCTTGCCTGCATCCCTTTCCTTCCCTTGAATCCCTTCGCTTCCTTCCCATCTTACCCCTCCCCCTCTCCCTCCACTGCCTCCCTCCACTAGGTACCCAGCCTATACACCACGACCAGACCTATACTACTACTGCAGAAACCCAGCCACACAGGCCTTTGCTCGTCTCTGCTTGGTGGACGGCGACGGCCTGGCCCGAACTGGACCCCCGACTGGAGTAAATGCTGGTGTAATGGTGCCGTGTTGGTTGGAACTACTGGTACTCTCCCGCCCGTTGCTGCATGTTGGTTTGCCGGCTTGGACTTGCACTTGATCTTCATCTCGATCTGTTCGTCATCCTCTGGTCTAGCCTGAAGAAGTGTTGCTGTTGCATTACGTTACGTGCCGCCTCTCCGCTGCACTGCTCATGCAACCCATGTCTATCAAAATTACACGCCGGCCTGGTTATTCAGCCTAGGAAGCACTCAGCAGGCGCGCATATGACAGATTAAGAAGGGACAGAGTAGTATGAGGCTCGCTTGAGATCTCGTTGATTGCCAATATGGAAGTGAAAAGGTAAGGGGTTGGTCTGTAAGTGAGTAAGGCTCCGAGACGTCCAAGAACTCATGTCCAGGCACCAGAAGAAGCGTCAAAGTTCATGAAATTATCTACTTTCTCACAAGTTTTTTTTCTTGTCTTGGAAGCGCTACAGATACCTTGTTAAAGGCTTTGAAAGTGTCTTGAAGCCCGAGCTGGACACTGTATCTAAGCAGGGCCAGGGCCGGTGGTAGGTCAAAAGCCACCTTTCGATCACTTGCCACTATATCTCGATTCTGTCTAGTATTGCAATCGGTTAACAATTCCTGATGCATTCCTTTTGATCTTCAACGTTACCCTCCTGCTTTCTATTCTTCCGCAGAAAATGCTTGTAGCTGTTACTTCCATCCTGCAGGCCCACCACCCTCCTGCTGTCCTACATCTTCCCGTGGGACCAAAGGAGGAGACGAGGGGTAGATATAATCTCTATCGCCTCGTCTCGTCTCTGATTTGTTCCCCTTATCTTATCAGTTTTGTGCTTGAACCCAGGTATCACGATCGCTTCAATTCATCCAATACCCACTCACTAACAGCACTTATAAATTCAAGTGCCGTCCTACATCCCAGCTACTGCCATTTCCCGAACTTCATACCTAGTAACTAGCCTATCATTAAAGTCAGATTGATCTCTACTAATAATAACACTGATATCAACTCAAATCATGTCAAATCCAATTGAATTCAACTTTCGGGCAGTACGGAATGCATACTTGAAGCACAACATAGTCAAAGCACAGCAGATCGCAGCGGGCAGGCAGCGGGAGCAATGTCTTCCAAGGATTCTTCAAGTAGTGGGACCTGAGACGGACAGGCACGCCCGTACAAGCGTTCATCAACCGGTACTTCTAAAGGCTGGGTGGGATGGATGGCTGGAGCTTCGGCTCGATGCATGGAGGGGTAGGTCAATTTGGAGAAGGCAGACTTGGTTTATTCGTTCTTCCTGAAATGTGTTTCCCCGTCCGCAGAACGCCTAGCGAAGATTGCATCGATGATCGAATGTCTTTATGTTATTTTGGCACATCACAGGCAGGATTGACAGCTAGCTCATGGCTGTATACTCTCCTGCGACAGATACACAGGTAGAAGCGAGCCTCTTTCCACGTTCTTGATGTCTCAGGCGATGCCTCAATCATGTCACAGACATGCTTCGAGGTCTCAATGGCATGCCATGCCATGTCAAGTAAAGCTCTGACATGATTCAGAAATCCAACGTCATATCACCTCCAATCACATCTCTTTACATCACAACACACACACACATATACACACATGACAAAAAACCTGTCACCAGTTCCTCAAAATGACTCTCATCTCATCTCATCACCAAACGATCCTCCAAGCCAAAAACACCATCCTATCCCACTCTTCAGCGCTTCCAGCGTCTAAACACCCAGTACCATCACCTGCCCAGCCCTGCCCAGCCCAGTCCAGTGCGAACCACCCAAGACCAAACCAACATCTTCATATCCGGGTCCTCCATCGCCCCCGCTGAAGATACAGTAATATGCACGGCGTAATGACACATCACATCCCCTCGTTCATGTCTCTCTCTCTCTCTCTCTCTCTCTCTCACACAAACACACAAAAACATGCAAACGAACAAACGAACCACCCTTTGAAGTGGAGAAGGAGCGGGTAATAACTGGTGTTCGTCAAAGGGGAGATGAGATGAGATAAAGAGCCCCCAAATGTAACCCCGCCATCGAGTAGCAAAAGTGTAATGTCTTGAGGCGACTTCCGAACACGCGATACGATGCGACGTAGATGCTTGGTAGCCGAGATGTGAGTGAGGAAGGGGAAGGGCGCTGAGGCTGGATTATATGAGGTGGGATAATTGGGGTAGGGTAGGAGAGGCATTTGTTTTTCTCGGACCGGGACAGGGGATTTGGACCCTTGATTTCAACTCGCAAAGGACACGGATGCCGATGCCACTGTCAAGATCAAGGTTTCCTATCCATCATTACCTTCTCCGTCCGCTCATAAACAAACAAACAAACAAACAACATCAAACCATCCAAACTCCTCCTCCATTTCTCCATTCCCATACAACACCATCAACTCTCCCCTTCCTTCCCCTCTTCTCCAACATCACACTCACACTCGCACTGCACACTCGCACTGCGCACAAAAACACAGCATATCCACGATCCCGCGTGTGCGTGCGTGCGTGCGTGCGCCGTGCGAATCTTTCTCGGGACGCTGCATTATCAAGCTACCTACTCTAAATACCCTACCTAAGCACTGCGCGCTACGGGAGGCTGCATATGCTGTGAATCGCTAGCCTAGTCCAGGCCGTCCGATGAAGTACGTACGTACTCAGGGTATCATCGGATAGCATTCACGTCGATATTTCGTTTGCCCATCTTTTTGTACGCTCTTTCCTGACTGTGTTTCGATTGGGAATGCATGATAGTGCCGCTATGGCATTCGGTGATAATGAATGGTTGTGAGTTGGTAGGTAGTAAGTATTATCTGAAGGCTTTTGCTTGGTCTGGATGCTGGATTTAAAAGAGCAAGACATGGTAAGTACGGCAATTGTTCCTTTGATTTAAGCGAGAGACGAGCAAACTGGATAAAAAGCCTCCTACATACAGAGATCCATTTGAGCCGCGCAATATATGGCCGGCACATGCAATATTAGTGTTTACAAACTAACTTTCGAGTGTATTGTAAGCGAAGCGGAAGCCCCACGTCGAAAATCACGCTTTACTAAACGGATGGGTTAGAAAAGAGCTACTACCTCGAAATCGACAGGATAAGGAAAACCGCTGAAAAGACATGTCTTTCAATTTCTTATCATCACGAAGTATCTGCCACACGCCCGCTACACTATTTTCCTCTCGCCACAATGTCACATGTAAATCCCACGCCACAATCAGACCTACTCCACTCCCTCCCCAACTCCCCAAAAATTCCATCACTCATCCTCATCAAACAAATATACCCACAATACAGAATCCACCCTTCCCTCACTACCACAATAACCACGAACCCTCTCTTCATATCCCATCCCATGTCCCTGCAAAAGACAGGCACAGCTGCATCACCATCCGGGGAAGCAAAGCCGCCGCGAAGATCGCCCGGACAAGACAGAAGCGTGTTAGATTCCCGCTGCGTCCCGTCTGTTCCGCCGGAGATGAAAGTCTCCGATGCTTTCGCAAATTTACTAGGTTTATAGGTTTGTAAGGCAGGGTGGAATGGAGTGGAGTTGGGGTTAAGTGGATTTGCAGAAGATACTGGGTTAGGAATCGACCCTTGATATTGGATAAGCCATGTCAGATTCAAAATTCCGGAGAAATCGAGTTCGTGAGGCAAAGTAGAGTCGAGCTGGATTGAGTGGACTCGCGTTGGACGTTTGGATGGAAAGGGAAGGAGGTATTGATGATGTACGGAGGCATGATGATGGCGATCTTTGCCTTTGGATGAGATGAGATTGGGGAGGAGGGGATTAAAATGCAAGGAGAGTAATGATTCGGGAATATGCTATAGAAAAAACTCCGAAAGAAGGAGGGCTGGTATTTATCTGGCATTTCTCACTTCGGAATCCGAGTTGTTATTTCGGAAAAATAATAAAATTTGAGGAATGTCTTCGAGAAAGTAGCTCATTCATACATATACATCAACGACGTTCTGAAACTCTCTAGAATCAGTCACTACATCTCCAGATGATATACAGAGCAGTAAAAACTGAAACTCCTTATCGAAATCCAAAATTGCAGTTACCGACTCTCCACAAGAAATCCTCCTTAGCGAATCTCAAAACGCAAAAAGCCTTGATAGACTGATACTGATCAACTTCTCACCACTCGCCATTAACCCACACTTTAAGCTGCGTTGTCTCTCATCACTCACATAATCGCCTCCCTTATACATGAGATCCATTCCAATGAAAATCACACTTCACATCCTGAAATAGGACACAAAGCTTCTTCTAACTAGGAACATTCGTCACTTACCTGAACATGTTGATGTTATCCTGCCAGGATTTATATAACCACTGGTTAGATTACTGTAAGATATTTTCTATTCTGATATCCAGGTGTCGACTTCGCTGGTGTGGTATTTTCTCGCGGACCTGATGGTGTGATGCCGGGTTAAATACTTTTTCCATTGAAGGGGCGATGAGTTGATGTACTTCTGCGGCTGTGGCTATGCCATTGGTACGGTCAATGCTAGGAGACAGGGGAGAGGAGGGATGAGTATTTTGGATGGTAGGTTAGTTTGTCTTGCTGAGCTATGGTGACGATGGCTTGAAGGGGAATGCTCGATAGGTAGGATGATGGAATAGATATGAGATAAGATGGTGTTGATGAAACTCTTTCATGTATCCTCGCTTTCAACATGATTGTATGTCTTGTCAATCCCGATTTCTCAGCAGGCTTTTCACTTCAGCCATATGATATTACCTTCCATCCCAAAATGGCGTCGCTACTCGAATGTTCATATCCATCATTCAGCCAGCCTAGCTTCACCAGATCGTAGTCGCGGTGACTTCCAAAGCGGAATATTTGGAAGGTCCGAAGCCTAAAGCCGAAAAAATTGGGAAAACGACGTTGCTTACTGCATCGTGAATCATGGGACGGCAATGCAAAAAATACAAATGGAAATGAGCACCATTTTAGCGCTCTAATAATGCAAATCTAGATGTGATAAGCCGATTAAAGTGTCGTTAGCAAAAAGCTATAGCTGGAATCTCGAATCGGCACTATGAGAAAGTCAACCGCGATGATTGTGGTGTGACTGTAACTTGCTCTTGTGAAGGGCTGAGCTGAAAGAAACATCTGCCTCCATAAATCTTTCAATGAAGGCTTATAGGCTCAGTCGGTTATAGTATTCGCTATTCAACGACTGGTATATTCCAGAAAGATTTCCGTATCCATTGCTCTTGTAGTCTCGATGTCTGTAAGCGATATTTTCACAGTAGCAGCACTTACAGACATCGCACTCAGACGTTACGGACAGAATATAGCTGTCAGCATGCAGCTCGCTACTAGCAAACGGATTTGCAAAATTAACTTAAACTATCAAATCATCAATCAAACCACACATTCGCTCCGCCCCAAGCACTTCTAACACTTCTCATGCCATAGCCACCGAGTGCCCAGCACGGCGAGTTCTACATCTAACTCTCCGTGCCGACATCGACTCTCGGTAGCATGCGTGGAGGCCTCAGTGAGCATATCTCAGGTCCTGCCGAGGAGTGCATATGGCTTCGGCCCTTTGACGGGCTGCATTCGATGATCTCGGGCCGGAATTCTCCTTTGAGGAATTACCGAGAGGAGACAGGATGAAGAAGCTGGGATTGAAAGTGGACGGCGGACGGTAGATCCTTGATCGTGGAACAGATTGATGGGAGGTCCTTTTTTATCGTTTAGGGAAGGCGCTGAAATACCAGTCATGGGAACAGTGAAGCGTAATGTATGTATATTTATATGACAGGAACCAATCCAGGTCTCAAGTACTGTACTTCGTACTGTACTTCGAGTTTGAAATGTATTCTTGATATCAGGATCTAGGTCTTTCATTGATGATGAATACATACGTCCGTGAAAGGCTACATGGCTACCTTACTTTGATGCGAGGCATGAAAACTTCCTTCGCTACCGAAACAGGAAAAGGAAGGTGGACGAATCATCGTTCCATAGGCGTTATGTGACAAGGGACCGGCCTCCATTATTACGAGAAAATGCTCATCTACTCAAGTGCCTCAGAGCGGAACATACAAACAAAAAATAATATCAATATCACCAGCACCTGCCACTGAAAGCTGTTGGGAGCAGACTTTTGAGAGACCCCACTTAATCCAATCTGCGCATGCAAAGAAGCATACGATATGCACGCAATGCGAAACATCACCAACAGGAAAATAATAGCAAGACAGGACTCCAGCCCAATTATTTGTTGCATAAAATGCTATGCGATGCCATGCAGGTGTGCAAGCGATGTCGCTCTCCCAATTCTTCACCCCAGCTTATTCATTCTCAAGAGCACTTTTTGGAGTGTATCGATCAACACGGGCCGGACAACTCCATACGCCAAAAAAAACGCCGCAACCCAAGTCCGTGCATTTCGTGGAGATCGTAAGTCGTTCGCTCGCTGTTACTCTCCAGTTTACAAACTCTTTGGCATCTCAACCACATGGTAAGAATCTACATCATGAGATCTCCCGCAGAATGATGATGTGCAGGAGCTGAAGAGGAAGAAGGACCTCCATCAGAAGAACCTGGAGGCAAGGCACCTGGAGGCAAAAGACCTGTGGACAAGACGACTAGAGAGAAGAAGTTCATTAGCAATCAGCCAGCAAGACCAAATCGCCGAAGAGACAGCGATCCGATAGAGTAGGCTAACTACTAATTCCCATCTTCTTACCCCTGTTCTTGTGCTTACCTGGACCCCAGGAGGTTTTCTGATTGACATTGGATGCACCAAAGCTACTCGACATCTCCTCACCGGACTGCTGGATATCAGACATCTTAAACCCTTCTCCATCATTGAAAATAGTATGGTAGAGAGACTCAATTGCCGAATTCCACTGTGACATAGCTCGTAGTCGTTCAGCATCACTGTTATCGTCGATTTCCACAGTTCCATCTTGCTGGTTGATCTTCCCGTTAACCTTCTTGTCGACAATGAGAAATCCCAGAATATCCTGAACTTCAGAAACCGGAATCTTGAGAGCCTTTCCTATAAAAGCGAGATTGAACCGGGTATATGGTGCAATGAGCTTCAGGACTGCCTTTGTTCGCATGTTTCTCGTGACCTCGTCAATATTCTCAGCAATGAAGGGGTCAGAGAGAAGGTCTCTATTGTTGTGAAGAACAGATTCGTATTGATGGATGTCATCTCTTTGATATGCATCGACAAGGTCAGTCATGGCGGCAATTCGGGGGTCGTTCTTGTAAGGTTTCGTCTCCTGAGACTCGAAGGGATTGATATCGGATTTCATCAACATAGTCGTAAGTACGAGATATTTGAGTACCTGTATCCTCTGCAATGAACCAGCTTCATCGTAATTTCGGAATGATTCGAAGAAATCGCTCTGCGCATCTTTCCAGTTCTCCTCGCTCATGTGCATTTTACCACCACACTCGCGAATAATTCCCATGATCTTCGGGTGAGGTACGGCCGACTTCACCTTTAAGGCTCGCTCGTAGAGTCTCTTCAACTGCTTATTGTTCTTCGTCTCTGCGTACATCTGGATTTCGAGAGCGTAAATTTCTAATGAGTATGTTCCTTTGCTGGGGTCATCTGAACCGTCTTCTCTCTCGCAGGCCTTATGCAGTTCTCTCAATTTCTTCGTAACGGTAGTGTAGTCCTTTCGATCTAGGTAGAGTTTTGCCAGTTTGATGTTCGTCTTGAGCCATAGGCGTTCGTTGTTCGTACTCTGGAATGATTGTAGGGTTTGTGAGTAAACTTCCTCCATACACCGGCCGGCAGCCTCATCATCGGAGCCTTTCTCTATGTAGTCCAAGATATTATTGATGGATTTCTCCGAGTAGTTTCGCGTCACGGCGTTCTTAACGTAGGTAAGGAGCTCGGTGTAATGTTCGACGACCTAAAAGTCAGATCATTATCCATGAACTACAAGAGTTGCGCATACCTTGTCATACTGTGCAAGCTTGAATTCCAGCTTTATTGCCTGCTTCAGACCTTTGAATCCCCAATCGCCTTTCTCCTCCTCTAGGGCTGGTACTCCAAGGAACTCTTCGATGGCGGCTTGAGGATCACTGGCCTTTAGTTGCTTGGCATTGTAGTACTTGTTCTCAATGTCTACATCTCCACCCTCTTCCTCGTCGTCTTCTTCGTATTCGAAATCATACCTATTACAGTCAGAAAGGCAATCGCGGGCTGGAAGCTTGACTTGACCTACCCCTCCTGATCCGAATCTTGCATGAAATCGTCGTCTGACATGATGATGTTGTGAATGAAACGAATGAGCTGAGATACCTGGAGAATATATGAGTTGGACTGTGCGATAATTTCGTTTTCAATGTCCTGAAGTTGTGTTGTGAGATTGAGGAAGTAGAAGGTACCTACCTCAGCAGAGTAGCAGGCAAACCATGCGATGCTCAGCAAGAGCAGGCATTGTCGGCACCGAGATTCTACCGGATGTGCTAGTTGACGCGCTAGTCTTCTTACAGCAGGGAAGCCCTGCTAATTGGCAAGGTGAAGTCTACTTGGCTATGGCAATTCGATTTTTTTGTCAAAGATATATCTCCCGACATTATGCATGTAATACTTAAAGTCACATAAATTTTTGATGACTTTACTGTAAGTTATAGAGTCTTAGATTATCAACTTATAACGAGCTTGCAAAATCGCTTCGCCGGAGACGAATTTCCTCAGCCTCGAATGTCAGCATTTGATGAATCCCATTTCTGAGCCGTCGTGTTGCCGAATACTTACAAATTATAGATATTTTTTTGACTCTAAATTTATATTTAATTAGCATTTAATACACTTGAGCTCCCGCAACACCACAGAATCGCAAAATTCAAGTCCTTCGGCATAATATTGTTGCCGTTCTCCGCGCTCAACGACATGCTAGCGCTAGCACATCGCTTCTGTGTATTGTTGAATAACTTAAGTTGTATGGCGGGCCACTTTTTTTTCCATATTCAGACGGAATGAACTTCAAACTCGCAAGTGTAGCTGGTTAAGGGAGGAAAGACACCGATAATAATATGCTAGACTCCTTCCTCTGGCCTCGGAGACAAGCGAAGTTTGTACTTACATGATATGTTATAAATAGCACCTCAAACTCGCAATTGAGAGAACGACTGGTGACACCTTCTTTGGAAGAGTGGGCTTTCGGATAGAGGGTGGCTTCTCGTTTATTTATCTGGACCGTGTTGCAGGTTGCGTCGAGGCGACGTGCTTGTCGACTTTGACGAGTTAAGTACATACTGAAACTTCCGCAGCCCTTACTCTCAGATCTATCTTGGGTGTATTCACAGTTGGATTGAGCTTGGAAAATTTGGTCTGGCTGAAGGTAGTTGGAACAATGAGTGGAGATAGGAAGAGATCTCAAGGCTTGTCTAACCGTAAACTGTGTTGAGAGCTTGGTAGTGTGCTATGTGATGGGTATGCCGTAGATTGCCCATCTCTAAGCTTTTAGACGCAAATTGCCTCATTAATTGTCATGTCGACAGCCAATTGCTGTAGAGCTCAAAGTCACTTTCGATAGTAAAACCGAATCTGTCAATGCTCTTCGGCAAACTGGGGCAGGGGATGACCGAAAGAATACCCAAGAAGGTGGGAGAAGAGAACCATACATGAAGTTTTGCAAATGGCAAGTAAAAGAAACGCTGTGAGTAATAAAGCTAACTGAATTTCGGTCTGAATTCTTTGAATCTGGGCTCGCCAACACAGAATACGGCTGAGTAGACCCCAAGTGATGATAGAACATGGCAAATGCCCAGACAGCTATGTAAATTGCTTTCGTGCCAATCGAAGACCTTCCCACCAGATCAGCATCGTGGCGCCGGCAGTGATTGAAAAGCTCGTAAAGAAGGATACGATAGATATTATCCGACAGTTGCGGGTTGGAGTCGGAACTGTAGACTGAAACACTGTTTCGGCGACAGCAGCTATTGGTATAATCATTATATAAGATCTTGGCCAGGGGGAGTCAACGTAGAAGAAATAAATATTGCATGTATTTGATGCTCCGTGAGTGACGGACGAGATTTATAGAAAACGAGAATGAAAACTTCAGACTGTATTTTAGAACTCACATATCCGTCCGCTATTGAAGTAGGTACCTAATAAGGTACCTGATGAGGTAACGTAGGTGTTGGACGGATAAAGTACCTGAAAAGGCATGATGTCGACGAGGCACGCTCGAGCCAAGCAAAAGCCAAGGGTAAAGGACCAGAAATTCATTTCCAGCCCTCGAGAATAAGCAATAATTCGATGTGCTCTATGAATTCATTCAAAATATAGTCTGATGCTCAGATGTTGTTAGTTGGAGATAGTACCTTGGACGAGGTTGCTCCAAGGCTATGAAGTTCTAAGGCGAGGCGGTCATTGTTCCCCTGGAGCTCGGACTGTTTATGATTGGTTAGATCCAACAGCGCTTACCTTAGCGTCTGCGCCTCGTGAATTTGTATGTCCCGATTCAGTTTCAGTTCCTTGCGATTGCTTCTCATCTTTCCGACCGGCAGACGTCGTCGTAGCAATTCACAGACCCTAGTTGCTACCACGGCTATTTCATTACTTGTGCTCAGAGTAGCTTTCAAGACTCAGTACCGGCAAGATGGGTGGCGATCTCAACTTGAAGAAGTCATGGCACCCCGTGCTCATGAGCAATCAGAGGCGGGTATGGGAAGAAGAGAACAAGGCCTTGGAAGAAAGGAAGAAGACAGATCTCCGGATCAAGGAACTCAAAGAGGAGCAGAAGAAAGAAGAGATTCAGCGAGAATTAGAGGCAGCTGGAAGCCGGAAACGAGTCGACCGTGTGGATTGGATGTACCAAGGTCCGTCGAGTGGACAGGCTGGAACGACCGAGGAGATGGAAGGATATCTTTTGGGCAAGCGACGAATCGACCCGTTGATCAAGGGCGTGGAGCACAAAAAGCTGGAGAAGCAAGCGGCGGAGGATAGTTTTATGGCATTGCAGCACGCGAATACTCTACGAGATACTGCGCAGAAAGTCAGAGAAGATCCCATGCTGGCGATCAAGCGACAGGAACAGGCCGCATATGAAGCTATGATGAATGATCCAATTAAGCGTAGGCAGTTACTTGCAGCCGCCGGGAAGGCTGAAGATGCGACAGAGAAGAAGGAGAAGCGGAAACACAAACATCACCACCGACATCGCGAGAGCTCGGAAGAACAAAGCACACGTAAGCGCAGGCGTAGGGATGATGTGGATGGGCACAGGAGTAGTAGGACAGAACACAGGAGGAGAAGATCAACTTCCCGCCGGAGATCAGTATCACCAGAAGATCGAGGAAGGGTCATGTCGGAGAGGCATGGAGACTCCAGGCGTAAGAGACGCAGGAATTCCTCTACGGTGTCTTCGAGTTCCGCGAGCCCACCTAAACGACGAGATAGCTTCGATAGACCCAGAATGCGATCCGCATCACCAGAAAATCGCGGAAGAGATCGTGCGAATCGGGATCGCGATTACGACCGTAGGAAGAGGCGGAACACATCATCTGGTGCCTCTAGATCTCCTTCACCAGAACGACGAAGATCACCTGATCGACGTCAATTTTACCCTGCCGGTCGAGAATCCAGATTCAACGGGTCAACCGGACGAGGTGGATTTAATAATCGCCGCGATAGCAACTTCGACCGGAGAGATGAACGTCGGCCAGCTCCAGCACCACGCGAAGCACCTAATGACGATAGGCAGGCTGAAAGGCAACGGAAGCTGGCTGCTATGCAACAGGATGCCTCGAGCTTAGACGTTGACCGGGAGAAGCGTCTGGCAGCTTTGGCGGAGCAGGAGAAGATCACACATGAAGCGGAAGATAAAGCCAGGGCCCGATCGTCGAAGTACGGAGACAAGGGGGACTTTGTTAATGATCTTCACAAAAAGGCTGGGAATATGGGCTTGGCGGATCGTATCGGTAGGGGTAGACAGGGCTTTCAAAGGGATGAGCAGGGAGTTTAGCGTCCGTCTTACGGGTTTGCACCAATCTACTCAGAATGCCCATTATATAGCGTTGAAATCATTAGCGTAATGTCGATAAAGGTCCCCAATAGACAACCATTCTTTTGATGTGAATCAACTTGCCTATGTAATGATTACACAAGAGACCAAAAAAACTGTATATCCATTTCATGAAAACATAGGCAAGCCTTATCCTTGAAAAAATCGGAAACTTACGTGCTAGGAGTGTATTGTTTGTGTGGAAGGGGAAGTGGAGTTCCCCATCGATTAGACTTACCACTTCGTGTACGCATGTTTGTGTAGATTGCTCAAAGATGACATGTATAAGTAACGCAGATCTCGAGATCTAGGCATCCTTGTGTGGATCTGCGTATATTTCTGGAAGTGAGTTTCGAGGTCGTTGAGCTGAGTAAGGCGTTGAGTTGTGAGGTTTCCTACGGACCTGCGCGAAGCTAGGTCCTGTGTCTCATTGTACAGCTGCCAGTATTTCAAAAATATTAGCTGGCTGATGATTAGGTGTTATTGATTGTGATTGGATGTTTTTTGATTTTCCGCTGAGGGAGGCAAAGCCCTTAGTGAAGGGAAAAGACTGGGTGGAGAAGGATTGACCTAAGCTGGTCCCTCAAAACGGAAAAAATCGAGACATTGGAATCAGATCCGGGGGAGATGTTGGACAGCTCTACTGCGAGAGGGTATGATGTTAATGGTTTCGGATGACGAGACTTGAAAGGGGGACTCGGGAGGGTGTGGATTGTTCCTCCTTCTGAAAGTGTTTGTATTCGGTGACTTGAATAAGTATGGCAGATTGCAGGCATTCCATAAGATGGTACGAACGCTCTGATCTATCCAACTATGAGAATCCTGGACTAGTAAGCATCCAGATAATAGTCGGTCACCTTCTGTTGCGCTCTCGCTTACAACTAGAAGTTGATCTCGAGAATGACTTTCAAGTTTTCCTCTAGGAAGCTTGATGTTCGGTGAAATGCGTGGCACAGCAGTTGGATTATATACAATTAGGACAAACGCTTTTGAGGGTTCGAAGCTCGTTATATACTCGGAAAAACACCAATGGTACCTTAGATGGTAGTCGGCGGGAAGAATTAATTGAAAACAATCTCGATACTCGTTTTCATGGATCACGGCTCGTAGACATCATACCCCTGAAGTACCTGATTTAAGTATTGGCACTAAAAATTCGATTCAAGACAGTGTCATCTAAGCATGTAGATGTAAAGTAGAGAGGCATTGAGTCATCATTTTCTGCCACATCTGTTTCTGAGAACAAGTCTTCAGTGGACAGACTCGCTGAAAGGAAGGCTTGAATGGACTCAATGCCGAATTTGATATCGAATGAGCATTGCAAAAATGACCATGGAAACAACACTGACAGCTCGGTGATCATCCCGTACATATTGATGACCTAGTGGTTTTCGGAGCTTTCATGCCTCTCTGACATCCTATGCTCACATCGAGGTGGACCTCATTACGAATCCACAACTACCGTTTTACTATGATCACAAAAGTGCGAATTATATACTTTGGGCTGTGTTCTTCGAAGTGATATGCCACTACGAGTACTAGGGCTTCGGTGTTCTTGGAGATCTCGAAGTGCATCGGATTATAGATTGCTTCGTGGCGAAGTGTGTTGAACGTATAAGGGAACGCGCCGCAGTATTTAGCCGTGTTGGCGAGCTTTCTCAAATTCTGGCGGTACTCGGTGAGAAATATGGAGCTATACTTTAAGGAGCTATCCTTTAGTCTTATTTTTGGCTGTCGGTATCATGATGCAGAGTTTGTCTGACAGTGTGATCGGGAAGTGATCGAAATTTTGCCGAGAACAAATCGTGAGAACTTATCACCTAACATCAGCTATACAGCGCATCAGTCCTACCACATAGATTCAGGGATGGCATGAGCCCTCAGATAGTCAATTGAAAGCGTATCGCCTGTGTAGAGAAGGGTGATAAGCAAGTGTTACCCGGCCCATCTCAGCTGTCAAATATCAAAGCGTACTACTATGACCACCAGTGAGCATACTTGCATCCTCAACATTACCGAGTAGAATTTAGAATAACCGAGTCCCAAATCCATGAATGTCAACATGGTCCAGGGCCACAGTACATCAACGTTCCACAGCATGGAAAGGAGAGTTGTTGCACTCGCACCAACTCCTGATGGGTCGCTCGCTTCGGGAAGGGCACTTTTTGATTGGGTGACAGAAAGCGATATCGATCACATCGTTATGATTAGAATTTTTGATGCGTGACAAGAAGATGATGTGTTTGTTGTGGAGGATTGTAAGTTGCCAATTTGTAGATGTGATGGAGCGGAATCCGCTTGGCTTCTATAAGTTTTCTTGCTTTGTGTTAGATCGAGAATTTTTGACGCAAGTAGTCTGGATGAGCCACTTCACCGAGATCCCAGCTGCTTCAACCATTATCACGTGACTAACAATATCCACCCCTCATCCAATACCACCTGCCGCGGTCTGTGTTGATGGAAAAAAAATTCCAATCATCTTATTGAGCTCCACTACCGCTCTTTGATCAACGACCTTTGAGCGAACTCCTTTGCAGTTAGGTATGTGAATGATTTCCTAATCTAGCACAGCCCACCTCCATTTCCAGCCTTGTGAGTTCATGAAAGCAAGCGAGCACTACACCCTCTTCATCAATACATCACTACCCGAGTTTCATGGACATTAACTTATCTAGTATCTCTATAGTCAACGCTAGACAGTGTTTAATCCTCCAAAAGTACTATCGCAATCTGCTGCGCGATGTAGCCTGGTCTTGACCAATTCATAGACCAACACTGAACCGTGCGCCCCTACGGGATCTCTACTCACTGCGCCCCCAGCATGAAGTGTTTGGGTTATCAATCACAATCACACACGACAAATACGTTGGACATTGTGATTCACGCCGACTGTGGTGCTTCTCGCTCTCTTAATTCACACCGACTGTCGTGCGAGTCAACGACGGCGGCCTAGATTCCACTACATAAGCGCGACGATTTTAGCCTCATCTGGGATGCGGCGACTCCTTGGAAATATCATGCCAAAACGTCAACACACTGAAATCACCATGGATAAAGAAATAGTTGACCTAGATAATGAGCTTTGGCCTCAGAAGCGACTACGAGCTCCGGATGAGAAAATCCCTACAGACCCGGCAAATCTCATGGACAACTGGTTCATCTCATCGAAAGAGACAAAGAGGCAACGAGATTCAAAGGATCCACGAGATCGACGGGCTTGGGAGGCGAGAAGAGATCTTCATCCATTATCGAAAGAGAAAGTTCAGTGGTGGTGGAAGTATTCCAGGAAATCCAGACAGCGTAAATGGACTCTACGCCGTAATGAGCAGCATAAGTTGAGTAGAAAGACGAGCAATTTGACTTTGAACGAGCCCACGTATAGTTTCCCTATCGAGTTTGGTAATTTCGAGATCTCGTGGATCTATCGAGATTGCTGGGTATGTGGCGATACCCAGGAGTTCCTGAATAAGATTTACAGGTAAGCCACTGATTGTATTCAACCTTTGTAAAGTCGTGCTGACTAGCTACTAGCAAATTCGAAGTCAAGGGTATTGTTCCAGAGCAAAATGTCTGGCAAATTTTTGCATGCCTTGTTTCGGAACTAGTTCCTGAAGTAAGTTTGGGGTCCTTTCCTCTAATGGTAGTTGATCCGCTGATATCAGACAGAACCAAGCTTGGCAAGGAGCGCCAGTATACATAATTTCGTCGCCAAACACGATATGGCAGATTGGAAAGTGTATGCTTCACATCGTTACCCGTGGCCGGTTTTGGGACGAGGACTACAATGCCCTCAACCCCGTCGAGAGGAATCAAAAATTTGGTCAATTCAAACAGGAAACACTTCAAGCTAATTACACCAAAACTCTGATGAAGTACATACTAGGCTGTTTAACCATCAAGGAATACGAGCGTTTCACAAGACAGCAATTGATGGTTCACTTCAAAACAGTGCAGGATATCTATGACGGCACGTATGTTCCACCACCGGTGGAAGATCCCCTCGATGGTCCACACACGCCTAAAGACTCCCGAATTCCAGCTAAGCTCACGCAAGAAGAAGGGTTGTTCTACGAGGGCCTGATTCAAGTATTAGAAACCCGGGAATTGCAGTCCAAGAAAGACGGTATCGATAGGAGACCACATATTGTTACTATTACAGATCTTGCGAAAGACTACGATGATCTTATGGCTATGATATGTCTGAAGGAGTTGGATAGGCTGGGAATAATCAAGATAGAGGGATTTGTGGCCAATTTGATGCCAGCTGACCGGCGAGCATTATTTGGGCGGGGTGCTTTGGATTCTCTCGGCCGTAAAGATATACCAGTCGCTAGAGGTACAGTTGGAGATGCCAAACGACAATTGAACAATTACCTCCATGAGTTCGATAATACTGAACGGTTCATTGCCGATGCGAAGACAGAATTAGAGGATGGCCAAGATCTTCTTGCTCGAATATTCACCGAAAGATCGCGGGAGACGAAGGTCACAGTGCTCACAATCTCGAGTCTGATGGATATTGCACAGTTCTCCAAAGACCAAACGGACCTGCTGAGAAGTGGTCTGGCAAATGTGGTTCTACAAGGTGGATATCGCATGGAGGGAGACAAGCTAGTGCCAGATCCTGCGGCTGCGAACAATAGATTCGACCTTGAAGGCGCCGAAATTTTCCACAAATTCATGCAGGATAACGAGATTCCTTCCACAGCGTGGACAAAAGTCGCCGCCAATGCTACACCTATCTACAGCTCCTTGTTTGAGTTCTTACTTAACACCGGCCACCCACTTGGCCTCTACCTCCACGCAGTACAGACAAGTCAAGAGCTCAACTTCTACGAACGGTGTTGTAGTGACAAACCTTTCGCACCACATATGACGCAAGACTGGGCTGTAACGACCAAGAGTACGTGGTTTGCATCTGGTCACGAGCCTGATGAGCCTTATCCCATGGGAGAAGCTATGTTACCTTTCTTCACAAAGGTTATAGGGTACGATGCTCTCGCGGTGGTTGGGGCTTCTGGCGAAGATGTGCTTCAACATTTCGGCATCGTCAAACCCCTGAAGAAGAGACTGGATGCGAATCATCCTCTGCATCGTCTCATCGGAGTCCCCAAGTCAGATGGGAAAGGTGATGACGATGGGCTACCTGAGGAGGAGAACTTTGATGGTAAGATGCTGGGAGTTGCCATCTCCGCGCTGATGAAGGGGTCGATTTTGTCGTTTCAGCAAGGGTTGTCCTGAGCCTTTCTCGATGCTTTCAATCGATCTTTCAAGGCTTTATAGTGTTGGTATCATCTCCAGCACTTCCACGAAGCCTTATTCACCTTGGATCATTGCCAATTTTGGCTTGTGTGTAATATTGATCTCCAAGAATAAACGATGGACATGAAGTACAAAGCCAATGCGAGTGCGCGGTGGTGAGGAATGTCCTCCAAGAATAGGCGTTGGTTAATATGGCGTTGGACTGGACCACTACATATTTTTCTTTCTTCCTGTGAGTCAGGTATGGGGTTGAGCGCGCGTGCGATGGAAATGGAGTTGAAGGGCGTGGCTTCCCTGGAATCATGATGGACGGTAGGACTGATATGAGGGACGGTCTGAAACTGGGATGGTTTGGATTGGGTAGGATCTTACGGGATGGTATGGGATGGCATGGGGCGTTGCGGCAGAGAAGCTATCTATGGCAACGGTGGAGTTACACTCTCTTTGGTTTCTCAAGTTCCCTTGGTACAGTCTGGCACATCTGCGTTGGAGCCAGCATTGGTACTGGTATCGAGGATCACGCTTTAGTGTAGCAAGTAGTAAGTCACATAGCTCATTGGCTTTCCAGAAAGATGTCTTTTCGTCATCTGTGGGTATAGGGTATCTGGTGAGTAGACCATTACACTATACCTTGGTCCTCGAGTTGATAAAAGAGACCACCATTAGCTTGTAAGAAGAGTGCTTTCTCACTGCATGAGATAGCCAGCTTTACCAATCGATCAAGATATAGATATAGTCTCCGCTCGAGCATGACATTTGACAACTGCTTTCTTTTCATTTTGAGTAAAAGGGAAAGCAAACGCGTACGATGGGCTTGCGTCTAAGTTGAGCTGCTGTGGTGAAGTGTAGCGAGCATTATGTGAGGCAAGGCAAGCGGTGAAACCGTGAGAGATCCATCTTCCAAGAGTTATCAGTACAGGAAAGTCATCAAAAGGTTCTATGGCTGCGAGGAAAGTAATCTAGCAACATCTTCTGATATGTATCTCAAGTGAAGTGGAGACAGAAATCTATAACGTGGAAAGCGTTACCTAGGCAATCTTCTGATAGTTTCACAGCTTGAAACCAGCGTAAAACTTGACTTGGACAAGACCTGGCCAGTTCACCGGGTCACCCGGCGAAGACCAATTTGCTCGCTGTACTATAGCCTCAACGAGATGCTGTCTCCTCTTGGCGCAAGTTGAAGGCAAATGCTTGACTTGTAAAAAGCTCTTTCCCTTTCCATGGCTCTATCCAGTGCACTTCCATTGAGGCCAACCCCTGAACGCATATGCAGTGTCGGAGACTTTAACCAGAAGACATTGTTTCCAGCCTGAATAAGACATTCCTAAAGCTGCCAGTGCAGTCTACAACTCAAACCCACTAGCCTCTCACCTCGGCCCTCGCACATAGTCTAGTCGAAGTTGAGTTTTGCCTCATCTACATTCTCCCAAAGCAAGACTCTGCTATTGCCAACGACTTCGTTAACGACAGGCGGTAGCTTAGGAGCTCTGTTAGCCATTCTCTGCGATATGGTATCGGCTCTCTGGATCGAAAAGAGGCCAAGGTTCAAAACCACGACGATTTTCTTGACACTTGGAACAAAAGCATTGTTGAGCTAAGCAATATGGTGGTCATTGCGGTCGAGACCATTCTCATATATCCAGCCGGGAGCAGAACGATTGGTGCACCGGATGCAGGTTGGAGATTCGGTGGTGAGGTTAGTAGTGATGCTTGTGATGTTATTGTAGGAGAACGAAACGGATCCGAGAAGGAGAAGCGAATTGTTCTTGCTAGAAGAAAAGAGGGTCAGTGAAGTCGTCAAAAGGTTTGATGGCTTTGAGTTGCAATAATAGTACTGTATTTAAATGCCGTGCAATATTTCCGGACGACGAATGGCGAGACTTCTTAAAATTCCTCGCTTAAATTGTCGTCTGGTCCTAGTGGGGCATTGTGATTCGGAACGGTCGAGTGTAGAAAGAGCTTTACCAAAAGTAAAGAGCTTACCTAGGCAGAGAATCGGAAGTTGTAAATAACAGGCCTCAATTCAGATCATCCATCAGAGCGGATGTAAATTCCGAGCGAAAGCCATAATCCATTAATTACTTTATTGCGAGCTTTTTGGCTCTCCATCTAAATCACATCTTCGTGCCTCAACTGCCTCCTTGGCGACATCACCTGTAGGGGAATGGTCGGATGTATGTGATGGTCCCTCGTAGAATTGAGTTCATCTGCAGATACTCTTGCAATTCTCGTTTTATTCAAAGCCGACAACTCAGGAGGTCTCGTACCCCTTGAAGCCGCATTTGAGCCACCTGAGGTAGTCCAGCTTGAGGATAGGCGACTGTTCGAAGAGGAGCCGCATTTCCGTCTGAGTGATGAGATAGTGGCGCTAGTAAGCTTGATGACAGGTCGGAGGGTTGGAAGACAAGCGCAGATAATGGCTGTACATACGTGTACTGCTGACCAGAGTTCTGCTCGAAGAAAAGCGACGTTTTGACTACCTGGCTTGTAGCCAGTAATGACTCGAACGAGACCTGTCAGGATCACGCTTGTACTGTGTCAGATAAATGCAAGAATAATCGTACAGGATGTACTCACAACCCTCCAAGTGCAAAAATACCCACAACTAACACTTTCTGCTGACGAGACAGCTGCAGTCCAAGGACCATCCGTACTGGCAATATGAGAAGCAGGGTATCAATCACAATTTCCACAGCGCCCATAGACATCCAATAGATATTGAAGTTGAAGCAGTACCCACCTGCGCTCGGTCCGATCCAAAGCCGTTCGACAGGTAAGCAGCTCACGATTGTGAGCCCACTGCCGACGAGCCACCAGGCCAGAACTAACGCACCGACTATATGAGAATGGATAATGGTCTCGTCGACAGGGAAAACACGTCGGTACAGATGGAGAATGGATATCTTGATAGACGTCACAACTGAGAAGTATAGTGTTGCCGTGATGAAAGAGGTCTTCAAATATGTAGCGTGCGGCGCGTAATCAAAATCTGGATCGTCACGGTTGATGCCTTGACCGGCATCTGGATCTGCTCTTACTCCTGCATATAATTAGTTAATGTGAAGTAAGTTCGAGAGAATGAGGTACCATAGAGCAGGACAGCACCCGTCAACAGCATACCGAGGAGACCCACAAGGATCCACCAGTCATCGGGACCAAACTTCGTGCTCGTGATACGGCGAGTCCAGAATCTCAAAGCTACAGCAACAACAGCCAAGATGGACAATATTGTAGATGCTGTATCTGTGGCTCTCGCTTGATACGAAGGATGCTGTTCCATGGTTTGATACAAGGAACCGAGTGTGATACAAGCCCTGCGAATATGAGCTTTAATTGCGAGGTTGGAGATCAAGTAGCGGCATGTGATGGCTGCTGCCACCACTTCTATCCGCCCTCCTCAGCGTCGTAGGAGTCTATGGGGCGACGACTGTGTATGGAATACCGGAGGCAACATGGAAAGAAGCATCAGACGAGGCACAGTGGGAGTACAACACGGACGAACTTTCGCCAGCATGGCGGGGAGAACCGAATATTAAGGTACAACTTCCGAACTCATGTCAGGGTTAATTGTTTTGTGTAAAGTGCTTGCCGGTCTACCTTTACAAAGCTCGGGAGCCCCCTGATTCGAAGTAACGGTTGATCAATAAAGTATAAATAAAGTACGCGCAAAACTCTAACTGGGACGCGAGGAAGTACAAAGTATGTATACCCACGTGCAAGTACTTCTCAGTTCCAGTTCGGTGGTAAGCAACACTCTGACACGTTCGCTTGGTATCGGGGAAAGCGAATGTAGCCAAGAGTCCTGCGTTAAATGGATTTCAAAGTAGTATAACTCTACGATATTTATTTTGTTGCTTAAGCTACGAGACTACCTACTTATAATATAAGCATATTAGACTCTAGAAATGAATGTCTTATTTGTAAATACAAATCTAACTATCTACATCTATTTTTTGGGGGGGAAAAACATCGATGCTGTACTGTAGTATAATAGTCTGTTAGCCTTCTGTTGCGAACACCACCCGACAGCGCAACAGAGAGAGAATAGACTATTAAGAGTACCATGGAAATACGCGAGAACATAGACTTTCCTTCGAAATCGGCGATTCAAATATCAATCTTCCACTGTGCAGTATTGTGAAACAAAAGACTAACGACAATAAAGTATGCGACTACCTATGAAGATCGATTGCTTCTTCACCATAACGTTACCTTCGCTTATTGAGTTAAAATGGGTCTTGTTTAAAACGAGAGACATTGCTTTCGCGGGACCTACTTCATCTAATTCGGTTTCGGGACACTTGCTTCTTTCACTGACTCTAAGCGACTTCCGAGCCAACGGGAAGGGACTTGACTACTACGATTTGAGGCTGCACTTTCTTTGGCTTCTGAAATGAGGGGTACATTTCATCATTAGTCAGCTCACCTTAATCGGTGAATTACAGAGGCTCAATCTTTTGGAGTGCAACTTTGGCAGAGAAGAGGTATTCCTGCTTTTCGTAGCTGCAATACATCCTGTCGACAACCACGAGGAGGAGGAAAGTGACGGATGCAAATATGGCTCTCAATTCGCTCCTAAACGGAAGTACTCCGGATAAAACCTTGAAGATCATCATTGTATGTACTCGGTAACAATATGCTAGATTGATCGAATTATGATGCTGAGATTCTTCAGATCGGTGGTTCCAATACTGGTCTCATCAATGGTATCATGCTCAAGCATCTCGGCCACGACGTCCACATTCTCGAGAAGAATACTCAATCCGAGCGGTCGGATCTTGCTGCTGGTATCACCACCCATGCAGATTTCGACCAGTTCTCGAAAGCACATGACCTTGTCGACGGACCGTGGTGTATCGACTGTCCTGGCATCCATTTCTTGAACAAGGAGGCTGCTGTCACCCGAGAGGTGGCGAAAGATTTCAAGATGACTTCTTGGGGAAGCATCTACCATCGTCTGCGCGCAAACTTTGATGGTCTCGCCAGTGGTTTCTGTCCTAATCCACCTCCCAGGAGCGAAAAGGATGGAACAGCCACCTTCGATCTTGGAAAGGTGGTTACTAAATTGACTGATACTGCGAAGGGTGTCCAGGTCCGTTTCGATGACTTAATCAATCCTCAGGGGCATGGAACCCTGACTGCCGACTTGGTCATTCTTGCGGATGGAGCTAACTCCAATTTACGAGGTACTCTTTTCCCCGATCTTAAGCGCGAATATGTAGGATATGTTGCATTTCGAGGAACTGTTCTCGAAGCCGAGTTATCTGAGAAGACCAAGAACGCTTTCTCATCCAAGTTGACATACTTTTGCTGGAAGAACAACTACATTCTTCTGTAAACTTCCTAGAGTTCTATGATATGGAATCAAAATACTTATTAATAACCAGGTATATCATTCCCGGAGCAGAGGGCTCTCTTGAACCAGGCAGCCGACTGTATAACTGGGTCTGGTACCACCCTCTAGAAGTCGCATCACCAGACTTCACCGAGATCATGACCGACACTTCCGGCACCCTACACCGTAATACCCTTCCAGCCAGCAGCATGAACCTCACCGCTTGGTCGAAATACAAAGAAATCGCTACCTCCGAAATGTGCGCTCCATTCGCAGACGTCGTCCAGAAAGCGACCCAGCCATTTATAACCGCTGTCAGCGACCTCGCCTGTCCCCGCGCTGTAGCTATGGGAGGCCGTCTCCTCATAGTAGGCGAAGCTTTGAATCTGGTTCGTCCACATCTAGCTCTCAGTACGACTGCGAGCGCGAAGCAGGCTTTGTTACTGGAGAAGGTGTTCCGTGGTGAGATATCGATCGAGCAGTGGGAGAGACAGGTCTTGTACGAGGGGAGGATCAGCAGGTTGCAGACTAATGCTTATGGGATTTGGCTGCTTTATGGAGCCTGGTCTGCTGTCGGATGGGTTGTGAAGTTGATTGGAGCTATGATTGGTGGATACATGCCTTTCTCTACACTTCCTCCGATCCCAGTCAAAGAGGAGGTGAACAGCAAAACGGATCCAGGCGTGTCTGATATACGTAATTAAGGGACTCACCGGGCGTTAATTACTTCATCAATAATGTATATTTTTTGTTTCCAGCAGCCTGCTATGAGAGTGAGACAGACAGGTTCCGTTACTGCTTTCCTGAAACTAGCGAAATAGACTTTCCAGAGCCCTAATCAGATAGAAATGAGAGGAAATCAATTCTTGAGAGACCATAGAGCCATACACATGGGACTTCTCAATGACCACTTCTTCTCTACACAACTCCATGCGCACCTCGACCTTTCCGGAACATTCCACACAGCCCCGAAGCTACATCTTGTGGACGTTCCCAAGCTGCAAAATGGCCACCTTTGCCGGAGGATTTGGAGAATACGACGGGTGCTTAGTACCAGGTTTGTACATAGTTCTTCGTCCGACAAGCTTGGATGTAGATCCAAAGGGTTCTTTGCTCATCGCGAGAACACGTACTCGTGAGCCCCCAATCTCCTCTCTGAAAAACTAATCTACATTAACCGGAGTAAACAAGACGTTCTTATCAGCTCCACATACCATCTTCCTTGTATCCTAGCTTATGCATGAGTTTATTGCATGTTTCTGCGTAGTGCTTGAGTTCAACAAAGCCAGGCTATCACTGTCAGTATACTAAACCTGCTCATCATTTATTTCCCCTGGGAGACTGAAGGAGTACCAGAGAGGCAGGCTTACCTTTTTGACGCCATCACTAAAGCAATAATTGGGCAGACTGGGCGCTACAACTTTAGATGCTGGCCTCCCATCACCGCCTACACATTAGAAGTCAGCTAAGATTCTGTGTCTCAATATGCTCAATACCATGGCCATTCTCCATACATATCTCCCCTCAAAAATCCTACACTTAGCTATCTGTTCCCCGCCCACAAACAAATAGACTCGCCAAAGAAGACAAAGGAGGAAGAAGAGAAAAGGAACACTAACCACCCAAACTCCTCAACATCTTTGTAACGTCCACAAAGCGTCCCGGTCATCCATGAATAAAAAGCAAAGGAACAGCATTCTCCTTCACATTTCCCGTAGCTTCCTGATGCAAGAAATGGACACCCAGCTCTCCAAAGCCATCTTTTGCGATCTTGGTCTTGAAGTGCGGGAGTTCGTTAAGTGTTGCTTCTTGGTAGCGCCAGTTGTAAGAGGTTAGCCAGTGGTTGACAAGGCGTTTGGTGTCGGCTTTATGGAAATTGTTAGTGTTTGAGGATTAGAGGAGAATAGGAGAGGAGATGAGGGGCATGTACACAGGAACGCCATATTTCCATCCCGCGCCTTCGGTCTCATGTCCTGGCAAGTCGGCTACTTCCAGCTTCTGCTTCAATTTCAGAATTTTGGCATCTGGGACTTTTATCGTATACTTTTCGGTTCCAGACATCGTGTTGTATTTTTCATTACTAGTTCGTATTTGTCAAAACCCTGCTCTCACAAGCTTGTTTGTGTACGTAGTCGGCCGAGGCGAAGAGTGAATGACTGGTTAGAACCTGTCTGGTATGAGAGATTTGATTTATCCAAAAGCCGGCTTGTACAAGAGGTAGAAATAGCTGAAATCAATAACAAAGAGAAGTTTTGAAGGATGAGAAATATAAGGAAAAGGATGCCAGGTATACACGGACGTATATTTAAGCTTCAAGGAGGTTAAGCTTCATCTCGTGGGGTTGAAGATCCCCCTCCCCCTCCCCCGCATCCTCAGCCCACCTAGTACTTCCCCGCATCGCTCCCGAGGCTGAAGATGTGAATATGATCTACGGAAACTAATTAGTAAAATCCTTGGACGGTATTACATTAAGGCTCTTAGAGACAGACATGGAGAATCCGAGGACCTTGGGAATCTGTTACACTTTACTACCGACTTCTCCTTTCTTACATATCTATCCACTGTGAAAAGATTGTATTCACGGAGGGAAGACAAAGATGTTTTCTTTAGATCCATTCATCGAAGCAGTACAGTATAAACTTTCTTCAGCAGCTGGCGAATCACATATTCGACATCAACCAGGCCAGCCAAACAGGGGACCAAGTAACGTAAGGAATGCTAAGCCATAATCATAAGAATCAAAGGGCAATCCTTTCGTTTTCAGACGTTCTGTCCTCTCAGTGCAACACCGGTCTTATTATAGTATATGTGCAGAAGTGAAGGGAAACGTGGTGAGCATGCGAGTTGTGGCTCGTGTCGGATCGTGCAGAATTGCAAAAAGGAGACGGAGGGCGTGCTGAGAAGATCTGGAAATCCGAATGGAATGAAATGGGGTATATTTCGATTCGAGGTGCAATGAAGAGGCCGAGAGTTGAAGCTTGTTAGGTGTGAGAATCGAAGATCGAGGTAGACGGTAGTATCTGGTAGAATGTTTCGGGGTCGGCTTGAGCTCCAAAATACTCCAAAATTCCTCTGCGCACAACCTGACCTCGACAACATTTATTACAAAGAGAAGTATGTACTGTACGCAAGCGCGCACTCTGAGAAGAAAGATCGCTCGCCGTCAACGCCAAATCCAGCTTGTCTGCCCCCTTACATAACATTACACTTCCCATCATCCTTCCCTCCATTGGGCTTCACACTCAATGCCACTCTAGCTGCCTCAGTGAACGCTTCATTTACACCCCGATTGCGCATGGCCGAGCACTCCAGATATCTCAAGGCATTGATCCGCCTCGCGACCTCCAATCCCTGGTTATAATCGATCATGTCCTTCTTCTCTCTAACTTGTCCACCTTCGGCGGGCGCCTCATCATCGGCATTTTGTTCGCGGAGATCGCACTTCAAGGCCACGAGCACCAGCTTGACACCCTGGCAGTTCTCGGCGATTTCGCCGACCCATTTCGATTCGACGTTCTCGAGTGAATCTTTACTGTCGACTGAGAAGCATAGCATGATTGCATGGGTATCATCGTAGGAGAGGGATCGAAGTCGGTCAAATTCTTCTTGGCCTGCTGTGTCCCACAGGGAGAGTTCGATATGGACGTTGTCCACGAAGATGTCTAATGATACGTCAGATTGTGCCTGCCAGATAACAATTGAGACGAGGTTGCTTACCGTGGACGTAGTTTTCGAAGACTGTAGGTTCGTAGACGGTTGGGAAATAACTGTCACGCTATCAATCTTATGTCATTCAATGGGGACATTAGAGCGTACCCCCTCGTGAACACGTTCAGCAATGATGTCTTTCCGCATGCACCGTCGCCTCTAGATTGATCGTCAGTTCTCCCCTTGTGTGCAATCCTTACTCCATTCTTTTGGCACTTCTCACTGCCAGCGCCGGCGCATCGACTCAACGTACAATAACACCAGCTTCCTCTGCGTAGTCTTGTTTCCTCCGAGTCCGCACGGCATCTTGCTAGCAGAGTATGTATTCGCTTTGACGACGGTTGCTCGTTAGAATATGTCGGTGCAAAAGATATTGACGCTGACCTGGCGAAGACTATGGCGTTGGAGAGGCGCAAGGAGTTAGTGTGGCTGGTTGTTGCAGATGGTTGTGATGACGTCTCGCAGGCTGCTGGCTGCTGGCAACGAGGTGGTTTAGAACAGATCGATATCTCCTGAACTGATTGATTGATTGATTGTCTGAAATGACTGAGACCAAGAGCCGGTGTATGAGTCTTTGGCTGGCGATGAAGATTTGGGTTCCAGGTTGGGTCGAGTGTAACCAACCGAGCTAAGAATGCCATGAACTTAACCAAGGCTCAAGGTTCCAAGACTCCAGGCCGTCGGTACCTATGATGGCGGAACTTCGGCTTGGTCCGTGAGGTGGCTGTTGACGATCGCCAGGCTTAGCCGAGGCTAGCGAGGTTGCCCATGTGTTCGGATTGCGCTGCATTATCTTTCGGTTTATCTGCATCTTGCCGGATTTTACTAAAATGTTTTCAATGAGACACTCATTTCACATCCGACAAAGCGGACAACCGGGTACCTACTTTGGAGCCTGTGTTTATCTGTTATCCTTAAGCATTGCGAATTATCTCCCCTTTCCCCCCCCTTTCCTTTGCTTCAGTCTGTACTTGCTTAACTACCCTATCTGTTCCCAGAACTCATGATGTTTTTTCCTTCGTTCCATTCTGGCATTCTAGACTCGGTTTCTGCTGAGTTTCGAGGAGAATGTACGGCAGTAGTGGAATGCAGTATCGTGCATGAAAATCTTCTTTTATTGCGTTTAGATGCTCGCTTGCTGGGCCAAGGACAATGACCGACTTTATCTGTCCGCATAAGCTTACGGAGATGCTTTGCAAATGGGGAAATGCGTTGCAAGGCCCAATGAAAAGTCAGGCCCAGTGAAAAGTCAGTCCTTGTGATGTGATGTGGGTGAACTGTCCTCTAGAGACTTATCGTACAGGACATACTTCTCTATTGTGCCTCTAGAAAGGGAGATAAGACGAGCGAGATGAATCTGCAATGTGCAAACAGGCCGCGTATTTCTCTCCTTGTCGTTGCAGACAACCACTCGGGCAATCCAGTTAGCTGTCGTAATATACTCACCCTATACTGGTCCATACCTATCCGACGACGGTAGTTCGGTATACCACCCTTCGATCCCAATTAGGACGTTCCGTTGATCGGCACATCTGATTTGGGAAGTATACAAGGCTAATCTATCCAATGATCTCCAGGACATAAATTTGTATTCAAAATGGCAAATCTTATTTTATCTGACCGCTGACAGTCACCGATCCATGACATGAAATAAACTCACGAATATTTCAAGTTTTTATTGGGCTCCTTCGAGTATTTTAGGACATGTACTTCAATTTATCCAACCACCTCCAGTCAAGGTAGTTGAAGGTTACGAAATTATATTACTTCGTTAATACATAGACTGGAACCATATCAAGCAAGTTCGCCAGCAGGTAAACTCTGATGGGATCACGTGACTGGATTGTACGCTGTAAGAGGTGGTATTTTTGGAAGTAAAAGTCTTATGATCACCGTAGATATGCTAGATTTATTCATGTATTGAGATTTTAAAGTGTGGTAACATCGGTAATCAGCGGATAATACATGCCGAGAACAGCAGATCGAGTAGAAGATCATGCTAAGCTTGTATTGCTATTATGTTGTCTCAGCAGACCGCACAAGATGCTTGTCTGGTAGTGCTAGGAATGCTCCTGTATGTTCATGAGACTTTGAACAGCCATAAATCAAATTCGCGAGCATTCTATATTTGGATTACCTATCCCACAGTCCTCGAATCTACGGTGTTGTTGTCTGCCCGTGAATGGTGGTCATGTCGAAAAAGACCAGGCAAAGAAGTACTGGCGCTTCAAGGTCGTCGACGGTCTACCCGACTGGAAGAACCATTATTCCGTTTTTGATACTGATGCAGCACTTCACTGTTCAAGCATCTATCTAGTCTCCCTCAAGTCCTCAAAACGCCTATATAAATCTACTTGGTTGTTCAAGCGACGTGACTGTAATGGCTTTAGCTTTTGGCAATATCGACGGTCAGATTGAGGTGAATAATCACGTCGTCTCAGGTCGTTCTGTCTCCTGCCTCTGTTACCATCGTTCCAGGCCTGTTTGGACTTTGGAGGAAATTGCATTCCGTTATTCTTCTTTGTTGATCTTCTTACCTCTTCATCAGTCTATTAATGTCGGACGTGGCTGTCGACAGAATCAACCGTACCATACTGATGCTCGAGTCATCCACGCTCCTCTTCCATGTGACTATGAGATTCTTCCTCTTCATTTTTATCATCTGCTATCCTTTCGCCTGGGCCTTCCTCGTCTGAGTCTGAAGTACATCGACTGGCTGGTTTGGGATCAGGTGTTGGACTTCGTAGAGAAGACCAATAGGAATGTCCAACAATAAAAAAAATGATTCATGTCAGCCTTGCTCGTGAGGGGTGTTCGGAGGTTTCGGGACCCTGAAAAGCATGTGAATTTGGAACAGCACCAGTTATGATATCATCCGGAACTTTGAAGTATTTTTAACAACACCAAGACTTACTGTGGTATGCACACTCGCCGGCAAAGCAGTTGTCGACCGCTGTCAAAAACTCCAAAAGCATCCGAGGCTAGAGAATCAAGATCCGCCTGATTGTAAGACAATAAATCAAGCCAAACAGAAAGCTTTGACGACCGTAAAGACGGCACAGTTATAGAAAAATCTTTGCTCTAATACCGTAGGACTCTTATTATTCGTAGCCTTCAGCCTTACACCCCACTGAATGTACAATAGCCACCCAACTGCATCATCTTCGCCCACTTGTGAGCGAAGAATATTCATCACCCCATCGAAAGGCGCTGTATGCACGGAATAGCTTAATTGAAGAGACTATCAATGGAGAATGCGAAACGCTGTTTCGTGGCTATGCCGAGTAGTGCGAGATGACCATCGCCAACGGATGAAGCGATGAACAGGTAGTCCAGATTCATGATATCCTCCCCAGTACAGCCAATCCCCCGTAAGACATCAATGGCATCTTGTGTTCTGTGCACGTATGGATAACAGCGTTCAAACTCGCCAGATTTGATTGTTTTGCAGCTCATGAACCCTTTGTTAGCGCGGATCTGCTGCGGTCGTGTAGCGTAGCAGGGTTCAATCTCGCTCGGAACGAGAGTTACAGGATTTTCCGTGTGTCGAATCTTGTTTGCATAGCTGCATAAGGTCTTCATATATATCCTGCAGTACCAACAGGTGATGGTGGAAATTTATCCCGTATCATAGTGATGTCTGCGGCTAGGTCAATATCAAGTAGGGCTGACATGTGGAAAGGCAAGACCGCCGACCATAGTTGCGGCACGTTCGTCCGACTGGTGAGGCTTCCCAATGGCTTTCTTCTGGAGCATCAAGCTGTAAGCTGTTTCGAACCTTTTATGTTGTGATGCATTTGATGTATTGAATGGTTGCCCCTCCAGATCTTGCTGCTCTCCCAGCCACAGGCCCTCGCGGGGAAATATTCTTCCTACCATCACAGTAATATGGATGGCTAAACATCGAAAGCATCTTTTCGGTGAAAACTAGATCGCAACAAGGTACTGAGAATATACATGTCGTGATGATTGTGACATGGCGGACCTCTGCAACCGGTCCGAGTACAAGAACAAGCGAGGACCAAAGGTGGATATGTAAACAAAGAGACTAAATTCGTCACTCACAGCCTTATAAAGAAAATATGGGTCTGACTAATTTTACAAATAATATCTTAGGTCGGATTCCTAGATCTTTACAGTAATGGCATAAGTGACCAGCCAAAGTTGAGGAAGAACGATTGTTCCGACCTTTTAATCATCATCGAATCTATCTGTTTCACATCCCTATCTTGTCGAACATACTTTAAGTTCCTGGAAGTTTTAATCAAGTATCTGAAAACAGTCCTCCAATGGTTTGACGATTTTGAATTAAATTATTACATGTCGTCAAGTCGCAGACAAGTGTCATAAGCGAGCCTTCCCGTTCATAAGCATACCTTCTGTCACTTCATGATCTTGAGATTAGAAGGTAATTACCTAACTTGAACCTTCGGGTATTTTAAAGTGGAGAATCTAATTCAATTGAATGTGAGAATCCTTTAGAACTTCTCTAGGAATATCAGCTAAATGTTTTTCAACCGCTCGAGCTACAGCACCTCAAACCGGTCGACCTTCAGTGGTTGCCCACACCAGGCAGTATACGATCTTACAAACCTCTACCCTCGATCAAAATCATTTTCATCTGAGGTCAAGCCCAATTTTATAACATTTGGAAACACAGGAAACACGGAAACACAGGACATACTCCTGTGTCTCTTTTCCGTGGGCATAGAGGAACCCGCGCATATTACCGGTAGATATAAAAACACAACGTCGCATCCTCACCTTTAACATTCTCTAGAAATCAAATAATGTGAAGGCCAAAAAAAAAACAACTGCCCCGGGCCCAAGAAGGCCCGGGGCTGAAAGAAACCTTCTGCGAAATGAGGGTTTCATTCTTACAACTCGGATGCGTTGCGAATAATTATCGTCGAGCCTGGAGGCGGAGGTGGAGAGGAGGTGCTGTAAAGATGTCAGTTGTTGATTTGATGATTTGGGGAACTGCGAGTACTCACGAGGTAGTCGTTGGCGATGGACATGTTGTATTTCCGCTCAAGTGTTATCATAAACATGCATAATTTTAGCGAGGTGAGCGACGACCTTGAAATGAAAGTTGGGAATGACATCACTTTTTGAGCCACCATAGAAAGTAAGCTAATCGTGAATAATAGAGCGATTGATTGTTGTAGACTGCCTTCTGTATTTGCCCTTTCGTTATTTAGCAAGAGGACAAATTGGTGAGAAAAGGAGGGTGGTGTATAACCTCCAGCACAAAATAAAAACTTTCTCGAGGGAGTGCTTCAGCTCATAAAATCCATCGTAAATGGAAATTGTCCTAGTAATTTTGTACACGCTACAACCTTCAAACACTTTTGACCTGGAGAAGGATCAGCTCCAAGTAATGACAGACGTGAAGCCATGGAAGCAGAGGACAAAGAAGAGGCAGATCAGATCAACCTCATTGACTAGGACACGGCTGGAGTCATGCAAACCTCAACTTTCACATCACAACCTACGCATATCACGTCCTTGGCAGATTTCACAAGTTTCCAGAGCTGCCGAATGAAATCAGATATGATCTGGGGACAGGCTTTACAAGGTCCTCGATGCGTAGTCTCGGAATTTCAGCGTATGAAGTCGCGCCGTTCGCGCGTACTGTTCGCACCGCCAAGTTTTCATACAATCACAACTCGCGTATACATGACGATTATCGGGCAAGATGTCAGAGACGAAACTCGATTCGTTCAGAAGGAGGAGATCGTGGAGAATGCCAGAATAATTCAACTGCATTCCGCTTCCTGCGGGTATCCCAACGTTCTCAGCGTGTTGCACTCTTGAACTACGATAGAAGCTCTTCTTGAATACTCGATCCGAGGACACGATTCAAAGACAAAGGCCACAAACATGGACTGTGCGGAATCGAATTTTTTTGGACCGCATTCTGGACTTCTGCAGGAGCATTATTTATGCTCCGCCGGTCTGGTTCCGAACTAGTATCGACACGATATACCTCAACGGTTTACTCGTCCTTGAATACACAAAGCAAAATCTATGACCCGGCCTCAATGTTTCAAACGTCAAGAAATTAGCAGTTCGATTCCTGGAACAGCTATTAGCAGCGTCTTTCCTTCGCTCGTGCGTAGGAGAAATTTCATCATACGGTCATGAGGACCCTCCCCCTATTTCGCAGCGCTATTTAGGGATGTTGAAGAGCTCACTGTGGGTTGGGTTTTGTTGGGCGACAAGAGTCACAAGACAGCATGTAATCTTGTAAAACTGGTTTCAACAATGGGAAGGCGGACTGGGGTGTTATGTCTCCGATGCCTCAGAGATCGAAAATTCCCCGAACCACAGAAGAGGACTTCTTACGCAGACATGTGTATAGCTGTGAGAAGGTACATATCTATCTCATACTCTTGGCAGGCCAGGATTATATATATAGATGTACTTCCAAATGCTCAGTGTGACAGACAGACTCGAAAGGTTTTGGTGTGCCCTGGTATTCTTGTGTGGATAACTTGTGGCATGATATAATTTCGAACTGAATCCAAATTTGGAACAGCGAAGCGAGACCTGTCTGCTATACCGAATTCGACATCATAATGCCAGAAAATTTTAATCTTTCGTATTGGATTGTCGCCTTACTAATAGGACCACATTCAACCGGATCTTTGTCGGATATATATGCTCATCACAACCACATAGTCTATATGGTCAGACGTTCCGAACACGAACGTCATTAAGTTGTCGTCATAAGGCTCAGGACAGTACTTTCAGGAAAATTTAGAGGAAGCGGATTAGCTGATTAGCTAATACCCCTTACATAGTGGAAGATTCTAGTAATACGCACAGACAACAAATGGTTGATCTTTGGGCAAAACTTGTATACTACTTGCAAGTAGAAGATTCTACTGTACATGGGGTTTCACCAAAGCAACTGATTCGATTTAGTCGTTTCAATCCTAAATCTAATCTTAAATATGTAAAGTGACTAAAGTCTGGGTCTCGGATCAGCGTAGTGATTGAGTTGAGTTGAGTACGACCCCGTATCCAACTCAACACAGAGCTATATTTAGCGGAAAGTCAGCACAATCGTACTTTGAGTTACTTTAAGTATACTTAGTACTGCAATGTACAAAACCAGTATCTCTTTAAAGTCTTGTTTGATACTAGTATATAAGCGATAAGGCTTCACTTCCTTTACTTTTATACCTGAATTATACGTATTTTATACAGACTTAGATACTCCTAGTCTACTCTTGAGTACAAACAGCGAATACTCTACTCAACTCAGAAATTAGCGTACTCAACTCAACACAAGTTAGGTGTACTTAGAGTTACTCAGAGTATACTCAGAGTTTGTTGAGTCTTTGTTATTACGCTGGGGTCTCCGAGCATGGACGAATAATCTTTATTTGAACCTTTCCCCCTGCACGAAGTATAAGAATCTCTCAAGTATCAGCATCTAACTTAGTACTACCTACAGCTAGAGATTGGAAACCCCGAGGGTGATGGCCTGCAAGAACTCATTTTGAACTCTTCTTGTACCTTCCGTTCTAAAGTCAGGTCATCTGACAAACTCATATCCCAGATAGGCTTAGTTAGTCCGTCCTCCCGGGCCTCACCGTATTGCAGAATCTAATTGCCGGCTATCAAAGAACTCAAAGAGGCTGGAAGTTTCCCAATTACGTTTCTTTTCACGCCCCTGACATATTTCCCATACCGGTACGAGTACCTCGATTCACGATACGGCAAACACACATTCCGATGTACAGTACCGAGCTAATGCTGAAATACAGCCCAACACTAAAAGGGAGAGCTCCTGACAGGGCCGCATAGACACCTGCCAATCTTTTCCCCGGACTACTGCTCAAAGCCGATGATGCTTAAGCGAGAAGTATCCATCCACTTATACCAGCAACACGAGCGATCGACGACTGGTCTAAACTTGGTTAGTTGAGCCATCGGAACGGCGTTGCTATTTCGGGAGACTTTTCAACTACCGCACTGACAAGTGTCACTTTCTGTCATTGCTTCTCGTCGGCGTATGACGTACGGTGTGGGTGCTGGCCAGGGCTGAAATATGGCTCACCGCTTTCTATTCTGCCTACACGAATGCATTTGTTCTGCCGTGCCCGGTGAGCCACAATCTACCCTCCCTACACCTCCATAGTTTGGAGTTGACAACTCAACCTTGCTGGCTTCTTTCTTCGTAATTTGCTTTTTATCGTATTGCTAGGGTTTAATTACTGTACAACGCAATGGTGTTTTTGTTGAATCGTCACGTTTTCTGCAAAAGAGAATAGACTCGTCCACTGTAGGCAGGTATAATTGCAAATACGATCTGGTAAGAGTCGGTAACGACCTGCCCCAGTGGTGAGCCTCCTTTTACACGGAGCGGCGACGGCGGACAAGCTTCCAAATAGAAAAAAAAAGGATTGTAAATCTGGGGTCCAACCCTGTCGGCAGCCACAAACTCCACTTCGAAGTACAGGAGGTGGCTCGAGGGTGGCCACATGAAATGCATACTTTTATTTGTAGTCTGATCTACGGAGTCAGAGGAAAGAAAGGAATTCTGTATACGAAGTTACTACTCGGTTGTTGCGAACCATTGCGAAACGAGAATAATTTTGCCTGTTTCATTGGTCAACAAGCTTCCTGGCGTGGCGGGCGTCCTTTGGGTATTTCAAGTGAACTTCAACTTCAACTTCAACTTCAACTTCGTCTGGCATTTCATGTGACCCTCTTTACATGCTAGTCCCAAGATTGGTAGATCCGCAGCGCATCATGGCCCCACGATGGTCAGAGCAATACGAGAAGATCAACGTTTACCAATTACCTCTAGCATCATAGCCGAGCTTCGCTACGATACTTCGGCTCTCAGGATGCCATATCTTTGCCCGGGGTGTCCAAGTATATAAGTCCTGTCCAATTCCTCTCCCAGACGTCCATCTCATCAACCCAATCACTTTCATCTTCATCTTCATCTTCATCCTTACCCCATCTAAGAACAATATCTATCTCGCTTCTCCAAACTCACCAACATAAATTTACATCAAGATGTTCACCAAGACTGCCATCATCGCCGCCCTTGTTGGCCTCTCTTCTGCCACCCCAGCCAAGCGCTTCACAAACTACTTCCAGGCTGACATCCTCGCCGGCGGCACTCACATCCAGCATGGCAGCATCCGCGCCAGCGGAGAGCGACTCTTCATCAACAAGGAGGCCGCGGCGTACTGCGAACCAGAAATCATCGACTGCTCAACAGGTACACACTGAAATTCCTTGCCCAACATCACACCTCAAACTAACTATTCTCCAGTCAGCAACGCTACCACCTTCTTTTACAATCCAGCAACCACCGGTATCAACCTGAATGTCCTCTCACCCGGCGGCCAAGAAGTTTATGTCACAAACACCGGAGAGCTCGGCTACACCAGACCTCACACCCTTGCGATTCCTGAGCTTGCTAAGATTCAAGGGTTCCAATACACTCCTCAACTTGCAGATGGAACTGTCGGTTCATTGACCTTCGAGAACCAGGGCTTCGATGCCTGCCCAACTGGCGAGAAGAGCAACCTTGGTCAGGATGTCTACCAACTCTTTGCTCGCTCTGTTGCTGGCCACACCGGCTGCATTGCTGTCACCGTAGCAACGGGTGGCTACACTGGACTCCCTGCATGGGCTTTCAAGGAGAAGAATTAAGCTGCTGTGAAGGATGTTTATGACGAAGTGTGACGTACGGCATGGCATAGCATAGCGAGTTTTATTCACGACTTTCCTTAAAAGCATAGCACGGGCGGATCTGTACATAACACTCATCCGCATAATTTGATAATGGCAATTACACAAACACACAAACATTGCAAGGCCAGAGGGTTCATACCTGCCCCCATCCGTCCTCATCCACGTCCACGTCCTGTAATCAAACAGTACTCGCAACTAATAAATTGGCCTCAAACTAGATCAACCAGGAGTCTTGATGTCGGGAGCAAATTTTCCAGCCCGCTAAAGCTCTGCAAGACTTCGATTAGTTTGATCTCTGTCTACGTGGTATTACATATCTACTTTCATAAAAATCTAACCTTCTCAACCTGACATTCGTTCTCCAATTTTACTACATCCCGTGACCCATCTCGCTAAGTGTACGCTAACACAATGTCCTCCTTTCTGCCTGCATTCCTGCATAACCAAATCGCCTGATAACAAATATACAAAATTTCACTACGCCCTGTAAAGTCGAAATCAATCAGAAGTCTCCGTGGTAAAGCTAATGGAACTCGGTTGTCGTCTTCAAATCCGATGGAGAGCGGTCGAGGGGATAGGCAATGTCCGGAATGCGAAATCGAACTGCCTAGATACGCCATTTCTTCAGCAGGAGCAGGGTTGCTGATGCCGACGAATATGATGAGGGATGACGATAACGTTTCTGTGATCCGGACAGGCGTAAACACGAGAATTTCACATGTGTTTGATATGCAGCACTTCGTTGATTCGCTTCGACTTTGAAGTCCTTCTTTGAAACTTTTTCGACAGTAGCCCATGTGCAAAATCACGAACTCAACTTGCACTTGCAGTTGATCTCCTCACCCCTGGAATTATGTAAATTTGAGGCGCATCAAAAAAGTCAGAAAGCACAATTCGCGTGGGAACACAATCTAAATCAGATCTCTGTACAGAGGTCCATGTCCTAGTAATCTAGGTTCTCAACAAGGAACCACATCGGATGAGTACGACAAAGATAGCTAGAGAGGCTTCCTGTAACAAGAAGGCACAGTGAAGGACAAAGAGCAAGCTTTGTTGTCTGTCACAATGAAGAGAACGTGCTTTGTTCCATTATTAAAGCAACAACAGCGTCAACAACGCCTTTGTTTCCTCTGGTAGATATCAAGCCGATTCCTTCCTGCGGCTCTAACTCTCCTCCTATTCTACTCCAAGTACCTAACCCACTCTCAAAACGAATGTCCTGCTCTACGCGAAATCCCAACTTTCTCTTCCCACTTCTGTACCTTCCAACACAACCCTTCCAATTCCTCCCCAGCCATCAAACCCAACCCCATTTATCCCATCCCATCCCATCCCAGTAATGTGCGAACACGCCAACACCCAGCACGTCAACTGCTCACACATCACCGGCGTGATGTGCTGCTGCGAAGCACAATCCCTGTCCAACTACAGCCCGGAAAAATGTCCTATTCTTCTAATCTGTTTCGTGGAGCCGCGCAAGGGCTCTAGTGGGTTTTGTGAGCATTGTAGACGCTTTCAACGGAGGAGGGAGAGGAGGAGGAGGTGGAGGGAGGAGAGGGTGAGTGGTGAGTGTGAGGATGTGAGTGTGGAGAGTAGGGTGGTGGATGGAGATGAGTGAGGTTGATGAATGAATATGTTTCAATCCTGCACTTGATCTGATGTGTGAGCCTTTGGAGGGTGCTGATCTAAGTGAGAGGTCAAGGTATTGGAACGTGAGATGAGATGATTGTTGCATGGGACTTTGATTTACGTGCGCCCAAGCACTCTCATGCTCGCTCGCTTGTTTGTCTGTTGACCTCACGGATTCTCAGCGAGCCGGGCGATTGCGTGGCGCTTGAATTGGTGCCACGCACTGACTCACCTTCAGGACATGCTGCGACACGTAACAGACATCTTCTGTAGAATTTTGTATTATTCTTTATGATCTCGTGCACCTAGAGCACCGAGAAGCTCAATGTAGCCACTTGCAAGTCTATGGCCCCAAACCATATCCGCTGAACCATCCCACACATGCGCCCATGTGAAAACCAAACTCAGCCCATTCAGTTATCTGCAAAGCAAAACATCAGACCAGGTATTCGCAGCAGAAGCTCAAAACGCAGAAGGGAAGTATCGCATCGTCAACGCATCATAGCATCATAAAGAAATCCCAATTCCTCTTCCCGGTATGCATTCGAAGAGCAGAGAGAATTAATTGCCACCTCCATGTTGCTGCTCATGGACATCAAGAAGTTCTCCATCTTCCAAGTCCAGGGAGGCTGGCGTATCAGTGGCGTTGACTCGCTTTCCATCGGGGGTGAAGAATCGAAGGGTATCGGGTGCGCGGCCTTGCTGCTGGCAAAAGGCATCCATGAGCCTTGGGGTTGAACGTCAGCGAACATCCTGCTCTGGATTCGAGAAGCATTCTCTGAAGTGACGTACTTACGAGACACTTAAGAATAAGAAAGGAAGGCCGCTCATGGAAACAACTTACTTCTTCAAGACCGTGGTACGCTTGCACTTGAACTCAACCTCGCGGCCAGTGGTATCCTTCACTCTGACAGTCATCTTGGCAACCTCAGCCTTTGGTCCTCCACCAGCCTCTCCCTCAGCGGCGCCACCGAGTTGCTCGAGCATTGCATCAATCATGTCTCCGTCTTCGATGTCGAGGCTCTCTGGGGTATCGTGATCTTGAATACGAGTACCGTCGAGGAGAAATCGGACAGTGAGACGAGCGAGACCCTGGCGGATGCAGTATGCGTCAAAGACCTTGCTAAACTTGGTGTTTTTCTTGATCTTGAATATAGTCTCGCTCTCATTCTGGTCCTTGATCTTGACTTCCAAACTCTCGGCCTTCAGGTCTGGCTTTTGGTCAGCGGCATAGGGGCCCTTGGTATTGCCTGCGGCAGCACCTGCGGTCTTCTTTTCGGACATGTTGAGGATCTGTTGGTGTTAAGCGGGGAGCAGGCTACAAGCTGTAAGTGTAAGTATTGAACTAGATCGAGGGGGGTAGATAGAAATATAGTCAACGTGCAAACATTCGAACTGTGAGAGAATGGCCAGTTGAGAGATTCGAGCGCCCCTGAGGCTAATGATAACACCAGACTTACGGCTTGAGAGAAGGAGACTTGGCCGAGATGATGGTCACAAGGCTGGCTTCGTTAGGACGGTGCGCTTGTAGGTCAAAGAGAGAGTATTGCTGAGGTTTATTAGGGTTCGCAGATAGAAGGTTCAGTTCAGAAGCTGACTCGAAGATCAAAAGCAGATTCGAAGATCGTGGAAGTAGGGGGAAGGGTTTGCTTCGAGGGCAGGTAGGGGAACGGGCTATGTTCATGCAAAGCGAGTATTGATTAGTGAAAGCAAATATTGAATAATCGGTTTCACCTTTGAGCTTATAATTTATATTGATTCCTTGCGTGCAAAGGTGCGATTTGCTCGCTTCTCCGGCTTTCACATGTTATGTTGATGATCTGAAAGAGAGTTTTTAAGTGAAATTTAGTTGTCGCGGAGACGCGTTCAACACGAAGCGAAGCGCGACTTCATGTGACTCGAAGATGAGTCTGCTATTTGTAAATTGTGTCCGCATTCTCTTCGACTTCACTATCAAACTTGCTCACAAATGATTGTATCCAGCTTCGTCTCGGCTGTATATTATTTCTCTTCTTCCGCTCTCCGCAAATGTTGGTTCGAAAGCTAGTTTCCTAATGCTTTTAAATAAACGCCTGTTCATATGACGAAGAGCCTGCTCACTTCGCCGGGTGTGTTTCACTGTTTATCGTCTACTGGTCAGGTATATTGAGATGAGACACGTTGGATCGCTGAATCAGGGCTCTAGATCTGCCTGTAAAACTTCAATCAATACAATTGCACAATAGCCTTCTTCCCCTGATCCTATTGAGATAAAGCTGATAACTGGCAGAGATGAGCAGGGTAATAGTATATACGTGAGACCGTCATTAGATAACGCAAATCTGCGCTTTTCCTACGATAAAGCTATCGGTTTCATACACGGACATGATGCGGTTTATCCATTGATGAACAGAGCCTGGGCCTCCCAAGAGTGGCTTCTATATAAGCGTACAATTCATTTTCGCCCAATGGAGATGATTTGAATTTTATACGCAGCTTGCTTGTGAAAGCTTGTAAAGCAAGGTGGATTTCCAGGGCAGCTCTGAGGACGAATTCACTTTTTCCAGTGGCGATAGTACTGAGATAATTATCCACCACCATCAGAGAAGGGATAGCTTGTGATGCCAGTCAGCCAAACTCAGCGATCTAGCACAATCAGTGAAATCAGTGATGAGATTTTGTGATAGACTTAAAGTAGCATACTGTCCCCTGGAACTGGCCATTGAAAACGACCTGCCGCCAGCCCTTTCAGGCATCGGTAGTATATTAGGTGAGAGACTTGGCACACGATATTATACCTAGCGAGAGCTGGGAGAAGGATCTGCCCCGGCAGCCTTTATGGACAAAGCATGCAGAGAAAATCAACCGCCGATAACCGGTCAAGACGGTTGAGCAAGAGAGTGCCCCCCACCCCAACTTGGTCCTGGGAATCGAGCACATGTGACTTCCTGTTATTCCTCAAGTCAGGAAAATATAGGGTTGCTGATGACCGAGTCAGGACATAAGAAGCTCGCTGTGTTGTCTCTAGGGAAAACAAGCTCGAAGCCATTGACTCTGGTTAGATCAGGTTGAGTGCAGTGGTTATCAAGGGAATAGCAAACTATGACTAGTGAAGTTTTAAGGGTTGGCAGATCAGATTCTCAGACGGCTTAAGTGGCAGATATCACCCTGATGAGTTTGATGAAGATGATTCATGTGACGGAGTCGCAGTCCATCGCTTGTTTGTTGCGAGAAACACTCAAAATGGCGAACCTTATAACATTACGCTTATCATACTGCGAGCGAGAAGAAATACTGACAAGGAGGAGACGTATGAGCGCGTAGGCATTTTCACTTCATATGCCAGGGACGATGTCTTTGGTACAGCAGGAGTACTTGAAATGATAACTGTATTGTGGAAGGGCTCGAGGTCTAGAAGTCGTGGCGCTTTTCAGGACAAGGAGGCATATTTAAGTGCAATTTTGAAATCAGTCTTGGATTGCAAAATGGGCCATAAGATGCACTGCTGAGGATTAAGATCAGTAAGAGCAAGATATCGAGATGTCGTCGAAAAAGTGGATCTCACGTGCTATTTACATCTCTAGCGCACCTCGCCAGGAGTTTTGTCCGGCGGACAAGAAGCTCCTAAGGATCCACGACTCCACCGAGAACCATCTTTCCACAAATCAGAGCCGCAAAACAAGGATCTGAGAACACGGCGCAACGTTCCTCTCGACGTTCCCATTTTTTTTCTCAAGATTTCCTAGGAAATGCTATCAATCAAGTCACCGTGCTTCCCCCGAGTCAGTGCAGAAAATTCAGCATGACGCAAGGCAATCACTATTCTTGCCAGAGTTAAATGTAACAGGTAGGAAGTTCTCTATTTATTCTATTCTATTGCAGTATTTCGTTTCATTTCTCTTGTACTCGCAAGTGCGAATCATGGCGCAGATACACAGTCAGAATCGAGGGGACGATGGGCAGAGAATGGCAGATGGTACACAGCCGCCCCAAAATCCGCCAGCAACTCCAGCGACAAGTTTTGCGCGCCCTTCTCCGCGAAGGAATACACAGCAGAGGGCGTCGCAGGTTTCGAAGCGTACTCATGTGCCCCAGCAACCCTCTCGTGGACCGTCCCGACCACCATTCTCTCTCGCGGGCGGCAATATTGTTCCAACACATGGCATGAGCTATATCGACCCAACATATCTTCAGTATAATCCCACGTACAGGAAAGAACAAAACACGCCGCTATGGGGTTTGGCAAAGCCTCTGCCAAGAGTTGTGCGCCAGGGAATGAGGAGGAATCGTGACGGGAAAGGGACTGTCGAGGATGCCGAAGCAGAGATACAAGGACCAGGGAGCTCGGAGGCGATACCGCAAGTTGGTATGATAAATGATCAGCGAGATGATACTGGGAAAAATCCGGTCGGTCGTCAAGGGGAGAATAGCGAGCGTGGCTATGGACATCAGAAAGACCGAAGGAGGGGCGCCGAGAACACAGTCCAGAGGGCTGGGTCGCGAAGAAGTGATGCCTACTCCAACATTTCTGCGTTACAAGAGAAGGCAAATCCTATGGAAGATTGGGAAAGTCCGGAAGACTCCGCTCATCGATCTGAAACTTTCGAACACGGGGACTTGGGAGAACCCAGCATGAATCGACTGGAAAGTGTGCAGGAAGTGCCAGCTAACCGAAGTTCCATGTCCAACATCGCTTCGTATGGTATGCGTAGAGAACATTCTGACCCATATGACATTGATGTTGAAGCAGCTGAGAAAGGTGATGAATGGCCGATGGAAGAGGGAGAAGAGCAACAGTATCTCCAAGAAGAACGAGATATGCACAACTCCTGGGCAGAAGTCCGAGCTAAATTTAGAGAACCTCTCGCGGAGTGCCTTGCTGTAAGTCCCCCCCTGTCTAAGTGCTTTAACCCTAATCTAATCACCTATAGACAATGGTAGCTGTCCTGCTTGGTCTCTGCACCAACCTTGCTGTCCAAACTTCCAACGAGACCTCAGGATCCTACCAATCCACGAATTGGGCTTGGGGTCTCGGAATCACTATTGGCATTTATATCGCTGGTGGTATCTCTGGTGGCCATCTCAACCCTGCCATTTCTCTAATGCTATGTCTGTACAGGGGCTTCCCCATTCGCAAAGCTTTCATCTACATTACTGCTCAGGTTTTTGGAGCCTTTCTGGCTGGTCTGATCGCATATGGCGTCTACAAAGACGCTATCAATGCATTTGACGCGGCCGGTGGTTCAGTCAGTGCACATGGCGGTAGTAGCTCCTCCGTCGGTCTGTTCGCTGGCGGCACCGGGACCTCTTTCTTCTCTCAGCCTGCCTCATACGCTGGAGCTGGAACTGGCTTTGCTAACGAGTTCGTTGCTACCGCCATACTTGCCTGTGCGATTCTAGCTCTAGGAGACGACTCCAACGCTCCACCTGGAGCAGGAATGCACGCTCTAATTGTAGGCCTGTTAGTCACTGTCCTTTCGATGGCGTTTGGCTACAATACAGGTGCCTGCTTGAACCCGGCAAGGGACCTGGGACCGAGATTTGTGGCTGCAGCTGTAGGATATGGAGGACAAGTGTTCACTGTTAGCAATACCTGGTGGATATATGGTGCTTGGGGCGCAACTGTTGGTGGCGGTCTGTTGGGTGGGTTCCTGTATGATGCTGCAATTTTCGTTGGTGGTGAGAGTCCGATTAATTACCCAAGAGGGAAGAGGAGGAAGGCGAAGAGGGAGGTGAAGGCTAAGGCGAAGAGGAATTGGTGGGGGTTTAGGAGGACTGTTGGATCGCAGAAGTAGTTTCTGCAAAGCACATTGCCACTAAACTTTCTGGGTAATTATTAACATATTATTTGACAGTAATGTAAGTGTAAAGCCTACGTCAAGCTTATTGTCAGCGAGGTGGTTACATGCATGGGCCATATCCTGCTCCCTCACATAGTACCCATGTCACTGATATTCACAGGTCTCCGAATCTGAAATTCATTGGATCACGAAGTATTCATATTGTTCCTGCTTGTCACTTTGTTCCTGCTTGTCACTTTCGCGTTTACGTTCATATTCGCATCTCCCGCACACTAAAGACCCGCGAGCTTGTCTTCCTGCCGAGCGCGATATGCGTTTGTAACTTCCAGATCGTCGCTAGCTAATGTCGGTACTTGAGAAGTTGAGATTTTCATGAAGGAGCTAGATTGAGGTGAAAATCAGAAATCAGTACTGCTGTGTCATTCACTCGTTCGTTTATTCTGTGCCTATCGGCAAGTCTATAAGTTGAGGCTGTGAATGGTAGGACTACGTCAGTCTGCTGGTATAAATACTTAAGCTCCCTTCCCTGTCACCACTTCTTTTCCAAACAAATACAACAACAAAAATACTTTATCACAACCAATATCACGAACACTTACAAACCAACTCCATAGCACCATCTATGCAACTCAAGGCTCTCTTCTTCGCACTCAGTTTCATCACAACTGCCCTCTGCGCCACTATCATTATCATCCCCGTCGACCCCCTCCCCTGTGTCCCCAGCAGCTCCACCACCACCTGCCTCCTCAACTACTCCACCAACAGCGGCGCAGTTCTCGACCTCGCCGATCCGAAAATCTCAGCCTCTGCATTCATCTACTCCAACACCTGCTTACAACTTGGCGGAAAGAGCGTCGCCGTCCCCGGACAAACCACGATTCTGAGCTGGGGTCTAAATTATAGGAACCCACCTATTTTGGGCTCTGAGAAAAGAGAGGGTACAAATTGGTGGACACCATGGTTCGAGTATGATGGCCAGAGATATAGATATGAAGACTGTTCGTGCTCGGGTGATGGGGCGACGGGCGGACATATGTGTTCCTGTCTGTTTCGGTGCAAGCTTTGGTTGTATTATTGGGTCTGAGCGTGGTTTATCGAGCTTGTGAGAAGGGAAGCACGCGAGAGGGTACGGTGCATGGCGTTTTTGCCCATAAGCAGTTCTCGCAGTATGATTGCGAAGGTTATGCGAAATTTTGAGCATCTAAATTAGAAAGACATCGTTGGTTTATTTAGACACGACACGATATCCGCAACACAGCGTTCATTTTGTGGTGCGATGTTGATGTTTTATTTGTATATACTCTACTACCATTTGATGACTTCAGTTTCGCGAGCACTCCACTACGAATATTCTCCCACGACTTCTGCAAGGTGAAGCTATTTGAACGTTGAGTTACGCAGCATCCTTGCAAACAGACCTACATCTTATTCTAGCACACGTGTATTCTCATCATGAAGCTATGTCTACATATCATATTCAAGGCCTCAGTCGGACATTCAACCCATAAGTAATGCTAGGTAGAGTCATCTTCGACGAAGCAAGAACCTCCTTACCTACCTAATTCCGGTCATCAAATGTCTTTATGCCTCTGACTTATCCTCGTCCGACTTCATGAAATATCATATTTTTAAAAGTAAGTCACGCTAAAATCACGTGATACTGGCCACACTAGCAGATCAAAGTTGCGGGAATACATGCTGACATTGCGTATATGACAAATATAGCTAAAGAGTTTACATCTCTCCATGAGGATCTGGCTAGCTTCGACTGTTTACATGTGAGGCGAGCTCGGGTAAATCGGGAAGATCGTACTTCCGGGCCGAGAGCTGGACCAGATCTCCACTTGAAGCTCACATATCGCGAGGCTTCAATTTCCCAACAATACTTCGTTACTTCGCAATTCTAAGACAGATCATCATGCCTTCCTCCATCAGTATAGGATCTTCAGCAGAGTTCAGCAAATTGCTGGGCTCGTCAACCATCGTCATCGCAGATTGTACGACCCTCACCCCTCGTTGCCTGCTCCAGCTAACATTTCGCAGTCTACGCAGACTGGTGCGGACCGTGCAAGACAATCGCGCCTACCTACGAGTCCCTCGCAGCGAAATACTCGAAGCCAAATAAAATCACATTCGCGAAAGTCAATGTCGACAATCAGCAAGAGATCGCGCAGAAATATGGCGTTAGAGCGTACGTTTTGCGCCATCGACTCTCGGGGTCTGACTAACAGAGAAATATAGCATGCCGACATTCATGATCTTCAAATCCGGCAGCACAATCAACACGATTCGCGGCGCCGATGTTCGCGGACTCACAACTGCCATCGAAGCCGCCGTCAAAATGGCTGGTACCGCTGCTACATCCTATTCCTCAGCCGGCCGAACACTCGGCGGACCTACTGGAAGCTCGCGAACATCGTTAAGTCGGGGCTTTAATTTCAAGGGAATAGTGGATGCGATTATTGGATTCTTAGGACTGTACTTCATAAGCTTGTTTTCGTTCGATGCATATGTGGCGGCGGAAAATAGCCCGTTCAACATTCATAGGCCGGCGCAAGCCCAGGTTAAAATGGCGAACGGGAGGAATGTTGAGAAGAGGACGGGAGCTGCTACACAAACAGGCAAGAAATTGGGGACGATTGCTGGTTTAGCGGACATAGATTAAGGGAAGTTAGCCTGCGTCGGTGCGAGGAGTTTGAGGGCTCTATCGATATATTTTATTGATTATAGGGGATTGCACAATGGCCTTTTATCGTAAAGATGCCGGACTACAATCATCTGCTCTGCGAATGATGTATCTTTCTTTGGCGGGTTGAAATTCATATAGCTGCGTGTTAGCAGCTACAGACTGCTGATTGTTTCTCATCAAATTCATTGAGCCCGACCAAGGTCCCATTCCTTCCAGGTGGTTCTCTTATCATGGTTTAGGGCAAGGTTTCTAGAAGTATTTGAATGCTTGAATTGATATTGAGCAGGTGGTCACGAACCTTGGCGCGCCTGGGCAGATTCTTCCTGTGTGAGTAATGAGATCCTTGAGAGATAATAAATACCCAACATTAATTTTTCGATCCTGAAACTCCCTTGCTTGCACATATGGAGCCGAATTCGATTTCTTGTCCGAAGCCCAGATGAACTCAGCCCCGTGCATTGTTCTTCTCTGCCCCATTCGACTAGAGAAGCGTATCTCTCTCTCAAGGGGGAAGATGAGAGGTCTCAGAAGAAATCGAAAAATCAGATACTTCATGCTTTCCAAATCTCCAATGCTTCGAGGCGCAGCTGCTGACTATTTAGAAGATTTGCGTCTTACCAAAAGTCCCCTCTCCTCAGCCCTAGCATCTGAACATTTGGCACTCTTTTACGACACCATGCAGAATTATTTTCAACCATTGCATTTTCAAGCATTCTACACTCACTCGAGCCTCCCATCCCGTCGCTCTCATCCCTCAGCCGAGAATTAGGACATGAAACTCTGTGGAGTTGCAAGATAGCTACAAGTCTCGCCGCGGAAGCTCTACAGTCACTTGGATCTCGATACGCTATTGTGGATTCGTCTCAATGGATCTTGAATGCTTTGTGGAGACATCGAACGCTTTTCCAGTTAGCGGGGTCTGTGGCTGCAATTTAGTTATCTACACAAAATTTCGGAATCTTATAACGTCGAGCATACAACGAGGAATTGTATTATAGAACTCGAACTGGTGGTGGGTGAGAGATGCTGAAGATCGTGAATGGTTAGTACAGGTATCTCATCCGTCAATTTGATGTGGGAAAACATTGGATTAGCGAATTGTCAGATGAATGGCGGAGAACGGGAATAGGCGGGACGGTTTTCGAGGAAGAAAGAGAAGGTGTGGCTTTAGACTGATGGCGGGTTAATTGATGACGGGTGGTTCTTCCTCTTTCTTCCTAGCGATGGGTCAGTGATACACTCCTTTCGAGCTATTGCAATTGACATCATGCTGTGCGTGCTAACTCGATCAATTTGAGAGCAGGAGCTCAGGATGTCATGTATTTGACCGTAGCATTCCTGGCTAGGTAATTACAAGAGTATATAGAGGAAGGAATAATGCTATGTAATTCCGTGCGGTAACAGACCTGCTGTTTCGATGTGAATATTGGTTATTCAAACTTTCGAAATCTTCATTCGCTCGTTATCGATTGCCTCGGATAAGTTACATGTTAGCATGGCCTCCTCCAAACGCGGCTTGATCGTGTGGATATAATATCAACGTGACACTGTTCACCGAGAGCTGAGCTAGAAGATAGGTAGCGGCAGCGGATCACGTCAGCGACCGACTTGCCTCGTGGTTCTGGACGAGTACCCACTTTCCTCGCTAATGTAGACTAGGTACCCGAATGTAAACAGAACCTTTCGTGATCAGAAGTAAAACGACATTGCAGCACAGAACAGATTCGGTGGTACAACTTCAGAGGTCTGGATAGATAGCTTGCCAAGGAACGGAAGAGGTTCTCAAGACATTGTAGTTATTCTAAGATTCGCAGGAAAAGTAATATTTACCGGGCGGTTGGGCATTGGCCAGTCATGAGCCTCTGATACAATTCAAGCATTGGTAAAGATTTTATAGTCCCATTCAGGACTCCGTTCGCTTGAAATACTTTCACATTCCATCATTTGATCCGCATTGGATCAGATCAAATTCAAGAGATTTCAGATGCGAAAATAAGATCAAGTTGCCCCACTAACTTTAAAAAGATTTCGAAGCTTAATCCGGCTGTGCCAAGTTTCTTTGTCAGCAGGTAACGAACGGCGCAGCCTCTTTCATGCGTTGGTAAAATTCCCATTCAAGATCTGCTGTGTGTGGCCTTCTCGTCCTATTTTTCTTTTTCTTCTGATGGAGCCATCATGATTTCACGAAGCGTTTCCCGCAGGCCGTTGAGAGTTGTTGCACTGGTTGCTATTACTATCATACTTTTATGTTCTTACCATAGCTCTACTTTTGCCGGCTTTGGCGAACGAGGCTACTATAATTGGCTTTGGGAGCCGTCAAATGGCGTCTCTCCCTGTATGTAAATCCCCGCCCCTTTACCCACAGTGTGTTTCAAGAAAAGTTACTCGCCGAATTCTTGGTATCCCTGGGCTTCGCGATAATTTGCCCACTAGACCTCTGCGCTGACTGACCTTTCTAAAGTCGACAAAGCGAACAAATCGCAACGCGCCGCAATAGCACGCGATGTGCTAGTAGTCGTCAAAACGGGAGGGTCTGAGCCTCTTGGACGCCTCAAGACGCAGTTAGCGACACTATTCACCGAGGTTCCCAAGAACAATCTGCTCCTAGTTTCCGATCTCGAAGAGGATGTCGGGTCTTACCGCATTCAAGATATCTTGAAGGATATACCGAGGGAGGAAAGGGCTCTTTATCCGGACTTCGGCTTATACGACCAGCAACAAGTACTGAAGGCAGAAGGAAAAGACACCAGGGAACTGAATGGCTGGGAATTGGACAGGTACAAAAATCTGCCGTTGAAGCGCATGATATGGAATTCGCAACAGAAATTGAAGGAGGAGCAGCGCAAGAAGTGGTTCCTGTTCATTGATACGGACACTTGGGTGGAATGGGATAATGTTTTCGAGTTGCTGGGACATTTGGATCATACGGATAAGTTGTATATGGGAAGTCCAGTGTGGACGGAATCGCAGTTGGAATTCGCGCATGGTGGCAGTGGCTACGTTCTCTCGTATGGCGCTCTGAAGGCTCTGAACAAGCCGGATGCACATACCATTGGCACACCATTATACAGTCAATTCGGCGTCAACGTAACATCGATTTGCTGTGGGGATCTAGCAGTTGCTCTGGCTCTGGATGATAGGGGAATTAGTATGAAAGGATACTGGCCGATGTTTAGCGGGGAAATTGCGGCAACGACGCCCTACGGTGATGACCATTGGTGTGAGCCTGTGATTTCGTTTCATCATATGGGAGAGTCGGAATTGGTTGACTTTGGGAAATGGCACAACAACTGGAAAGCCAAAACTAAGGGCGTGGTAAGTGTTTACCAGAGGTGCGTGAATCATTGTTAACAGCCAACAGCAACCCTTTCTGTACAGAGACGTCTACGAATACGTCGCGAATAGATTTATGGAGAGACGTGAAAACTGGTTTAATATCGAGGACCCTGACAAACGACTCAATACTGCGATATTCGAGGACTGTAGAAATGCATGCGAGGCTGACAAGCATTGCTATCAATTCACCCACCATGGTGATAAGTGCGATTTGGCGCATTACTTCCGCGTTGGCCGAGCTAAAGAGCAGGAGGCTGGAGGGCAGAAGTTTGTTTCTGGTTGGCATATGAGCCGGATCGAAGCCTTCGTTGCCCGGAAGAAGTGTAAAATCCCACATTGGGTGACGTCGAATCCTTGATTATTGCGCATTGGAATTGATGTATTGGATACCCATGTTGATGTTAAATTATTTTGGCGACGAAGCTTACGGCGATGGACGATAAATCATGAGTAGAGGCACTCTTGGGGAGACAATAATCGTTTAGAGATTGTACGATGTAATGAAATGTGTATTACATATATGCCAAGTTATACAAATGTATCTGAAAGATGTAATTCTCACCCAGAACCTACAGAGATTTGCACGGCCATCTCTCAACTTTGAAAAGCCTATATCTCCTGCACCTCACAACCTGTAGATTAGGATGCTTAGAGATGGACATAGTAACATTTTGACGAGTTTCCGCTAGGCCTACTCGCTGCTTTATCATATCCGATCTCAAATTGCTAATAACAAGGTGGAGTTGAAGAACCACGTCATGAGATTGCTTTCGCCAGCGGTGGTACCGAGCGATATCCAACCTTTCAGCGCTAGATATTCAATGCATTTTTGATAGTTCCGTGGATGTAGCTATGGTTTAAATATACCACGGAGAGCCTCAGGCCTTAGCTCGCTGGCCAAAGTGTAGATACCCTCCAAGCAATAAAGTTGAATGTCTCGATACCTCTTCGTTCGAGGAGACGTCGCATCGCCGATAGATGAGTTCTTTTCTGATTTGCGCGGTTCTAATCTCGTCCACTACTTTCCAACCGTGAGCTGCATGATTCGCTACTCACCATCCGTATTTATCGCACTTAAGTTTCTTATCCACGGAAGCAGCCTATGCTCGCCAAAGCTACACCAAAGTGAGTACGATCATCACAGCTGAAGCGGAAGCATGAGCAGATGACATAATCCGTTATGAAAACACCTACACGCCGAGCTCACAGGACTCGGCTCCTGTACACACGTCGTGAAAACTGGTGGAAGGCCAGGTTAGAGTTGGAGAATGAGCAAGAAACTTCTCTCAGAAAGCAAATGCTTAAGCTTTCATCTTGGCAGCAGTTGAATTCGTGAGACATTCTTTCCGTTTTCTAGTAAAGTTGAGCTAGTGATTCTCGTTGTGAGATTAAGGATTCACTTCCTGGACTTGGTGGGAGAGGTCCTGTTGCCCATCAGACAGGATCTGAACCAAGTATAAAACTCATCGTTCCACAATTAGCGAACACATCGTCCCAGGTTAACCAGTCCTTAGTCCATGGTTTTTCATTAATTTAAGGCTTGGAACGTAGAGATTTGATATCGCCGTTGCCATCTCCACCTATACTGGTGACTTTGAGCCTCTTCCCGGTTCCGAGGTCGATCGTCATGGAACCATACCATGATGGGTGGATGAGGAGCGTTATTTGTCCTGTGATGTGGTAAAGTCCGATCATGTTCCAGAGCGGCTAGGTCTGCATCGCGCCAGTATCGCTGTTTCCCGGAAGGCTGATGACCCTCGTATTGTAATTTTGTTACTGTAGGCGATTCCGCGAGCTTGAAAGACAGATCGATCTTGACGACCGACATAGTTGAGCAGATAGGGGACCTTGAAAGGTCTGGGAGCTTTAGCCTAAGTCTTGTGTCCATCGGCGGTAGCTTACAGTTCGTCTGTTACCTCAAGAATGGTAGCATTGGGCTGCTTGGGATTGGCACCATTTTTAAACATTGTCACGAGACGACGAACCACAGTTTCTGGCCCACCCATCAGACTGATCATTTTTGAAATTCGTGAACATCAGTTAAAGAATATGCCTAGGCGCTATCCTCATAGTATGGCTCATTCCAATATCCTTCAGCGTCCAAGGCACCTACAGCAATGAAACCAGTCAAGTTCCTAGCAACAACGAGGCCTGAGAAGCCGAGAGGTTAGGCATCTGGATATCAGTAGTTCCCCCAGTTTCGGCAACGATTGAGATATTTCGTTGCATCGTGGGACTTCTTTAGACCTTTTGTATCTTGGTAAAGCAAGAAGTCGTTGTAGGCATACTGTACAGCGCGCGATATGGCTCGGCTGAATTTTGGAGTGATGAATCAATACTTCAAACCAATCTGGAAAAGCTCTTCGACCTTCCTTGGTAGATGAATCTAGCGCCATAGGATCTGGAGGATTGATGTTCGGGGGCGTAATCTCAGCATCTTTGACCATAGCAGCGTACACGTCTGTCCAGTTCACCTGAGCACTTTTATGTATGCATATGCTCAAACATTATCTGCATTAGTCCCGCCTTGGGTGCGGCCTTTATGATTTGATGATCGACCGTCCGGCATATACCCGTCGAATCTGAGCATGTCGATCATGGCACGGAGATACTCCTCGTAGGCAACTGGAGAAATGACATGCATTAGTGCTTTCGAGCATCGGCAAGTCCCCCAAAGTGTGAAGATATCCTGATGGTATGGCCCTGCTGATTTCCATCCTGGATGCTCGCCCGTTTGATTTGTTGGTAGAAGATTCATGAAGTAGAGAGATGAATAGAAGAGGTTCAGGTTGGTAGTATTTGTAGGAGTGGTTGTAATCTTTGAGAGAATCTCTGTATTCTAGACTATTCTGGTATCTTCAACCACTTTTGAGACCACTGTTCCTTCCAGAATCTGGCCGTTGAAGTTCTGGCATACCTTCTCTACTGAAAGCCAGGAGATACTGGAGGTATTGAACGTATGTAGGCCACCAACGTAGTCGGAGATGAGGTTGATTTGGCCAAACCGGATGGCTGTCTCACGCTTCCCCTCGCAGCAATTCCGGAAGATACACTTACTGTAGAAGGTGTACCGTTGAAGTATCTGCCTGTAACGTTGTTGTCAGTTGAATTTGAGTCTCCGGACTGAATCGCGTTCAGGAGTATATTTCCCAGTCCGTATATCTATTCTAACCATTATGGTAAATACCAGACGCTTCATAGTGACCATCGGGCTTAGTAGTGAAGTGACCACTAACATATCCTTGGGAAAGTCCTTGCCCTCTGAAAGATGGAAGCACATCAATCGAGATGGTGTTCTCTGTCCCAGCAGGAACGTGTACTGATACATCCCAGCACGGCTTGTAGCTGTAAGCTCGACAACGATATGATCGCTAGTCTCAGCTTGGTAGTGTCCGACAGATCCCTCGTCAGGTAATGCTATCCCTACCGTAATGTTGGAGAGAGGATTGGTAATTTTCCCCACCAAATGGAGCTGAGCAACAGTGCCATATTTAGGAGCGCCTCCAGAACCCTGCTTGGGCATCAGACTGAATTCTGGAAAGCTCCCATTAGAAAGATAACCATTGTACGAGTTGACACCAGTGACTAGAAGCTCTGGTCCAACTTCATCAGACCATATAGACGAGCAACCACTGGGGATTTGTGTCCCTTACCTTCGGGTCCAGTCTAAAATTATCGGAAGTCGTCTTTGAGGAGGACCTGAGAAACTTTCAAGACGTTAACATAACGTATCGACTGTAACCTGTGATCTGGGCCGAAGTGATAGCAATCAGAAGCGGCGAAACTAGCAGCACTTTTTGCAACATGGTGAATATGTTCAAACAGCATGCGATCCTCGAATACTTCAGCATAGCAGAGGAATGGGTTTATATGAGGTCTCGGACACGACTCACAACCAAATCGAGAGCGGGGGCTAAAACAGACCACTCATACCAAATAGGAGGAACCATGTTCAAGCATCTTGCTGATAGGAGAGATAAAGAGAGGTAAGATGTCGTCCACAAGATGGAAGAGCGCTGTGCTTGTGAGGCACATATGCTTTCCAACCAAGTAGCTTACGGGCCAATGCTAGACGCCTCTTTGGGACGTGAGCTGAGATTCTTGGCACGTGATCAGGCGCCAGTGACATCCTCTAGACGAAGGCGGCTCTGTTGTCTTCTGGTTTTTCTTGGAAAGATCCTGTTTCTGCAAATCTTTGTCAATGGATATCACAGTCAAATGCGGCGTGACGTAGACATCCCTCGCCTTCGCGAAACATCACTGGAAGAGTAGCAAGCAGAATTGATCGAGCTGCACTACCAACAGATGCATTTGGAAAGAAGCAATCGGTGAGAGCTTGAAAGGAATCCACCAGCCAAAGTCACTCACATCCGGCGCGAAGACCTCACCAGATCTTGCACATTATAGCAAACCAAATCCATCAGTCCGGGATATATCGATGGTCGGAAACGTTCTCTCGTGTCGCTTTTCCGAGCTCATAGTATTTCGGCGTAACACGCAGCTTTAGCAAATACCACACACGATAACCCGTGTCTGCATACCAACAACATCTCGGCTGAAATCGACTCTTGACAAGAAAACAATTTCAGCCTGCGGTATACCAAAAGAGGAACCCTCATCAAAATTCTGCAGGAAGACGCCACAATAGGAGACGCTGGGCGAAAACAAGAGTATGAGCGTGACCGTGTGCCTACTCCAGCACAATACGATTGATGGCCTTGCAATGCGCTTCTATTGCAATATCCAGCTGAGTCCTAATTGGCCGAGATACACGGATAGATAACCTCCACGCAGTCGGGGACGAATTGAAGTTCACTTCTTTTGGGCTTCTTTCTATTCAGGCCGTCGCAAGCAACGCCAAAGGGGCCAGCTTCCTCTCTCTCGTCGGTGTCGTCGACAAGATGCTGAAATAGAAGGACTCGCTAACAAGAACCGATACCAACCGCGTGAATTAGTACTTTGCCTGAATGTAGGCGCTTCAAAGGCAGGAAACAAATACAAGAGTGCAAAATGCATAATATCACAATTTCCCTGTCGTCATCCTCAGCACACTCTTCTCCGAGCATCTAAACTCTCCAGATCGACCGTTTGAACATCTGAAGATCCTCATTTCGCGGGGAAAAGATGAGACGTGACAACGAACATGACAAGTCGGGATCTCCCATCCCTCAAAGTAGTATTCAGACAAGGAAACCTGGCGATGTCAAGATCACGTGCATGGATTCAGATTGAACCTGGAAGGGAATCCTTGATGAGGTGCTTAGAGTCTGGAGTGGGGAAATGATGACATGATGAGGATTGGGCTTTTTAGGGGAGGGGATGGATTGAAGAGGAAGGGGATAGGGAATGTGTATTTACTTTCCTGCACGCACGCGCGCGCACGCAAGAGGAGATGTTGGCAAGATCACGTGCGAGCATGGGAAGTTGACTAGCTTATTCTCTTCACCCATTTCATCACAGGTCTCAGGCCATCCATCAGCACATCCAACATATCGTCCGATTGCAACTCAATGCAACCCAGCTTATCATTATCGAGATCACGTCGCCTTCCCCTCTCCCAGAAGGATTGATCTGATCTGATCTCGCCTGGTTTCGTCTGAAGCGATCTCGCACGAGCCGCCCACCTCTTCCCTGCGAAACAAAAAGCATGAAGCATCGTATGTTTGAAGCCAATCCTCGCGTTTGACGATCTCTACGCGCTCGATGCACCGCGACGCGCGCGAGCGGTCGCATGATTTGGCCTTTGCTACGATGCCGCGCCTTGAATGAGGGAAAATATCTCATGGGACCTTGCGGAGATACCGCGTCTCACCTGTCAGGTGCTGAAATACTATTGTAAGTAAAATTGGGCTATCTAGTTAGTCATAGCGCAGTGACCCTTGGAAGGATTCCGTGTGTACTTGGCTGGCTTGGTTCACTTTATCGTGCTGAATTGTTGGGTCGTGCAATGTTGATTTTGTTTCGACGGCTATTTGTCTGCCGACCGGGTTCGGTTTCTCGCGATCCAGCATTTACCTCTCACTTTTTTTCCTTTTCCTGCTATAGAATGTGCCGACGTATTTCTTCTCTTCTTCTTCCTTCTCTTCGTTTCGTTTTGTTTCGGTTCTATCCAGCTCTTACTTACCGGCTGGCATGATAGCTTGGCGCGTAGATTGGTACGGTACATAAGAGTACAGCAGTTGAGACATGAGTACACAGGAGAAGCGGAGCTGTGAGACTGTACTGAGGTACTTTTGAAAATTCAGTGCGTGGCCGGAGAGGAGAACATGGACTGTCATGTCAAATCGGGTGTGGGAGATATGTCTCGGGAGGAGGAGCATTTGTGTACAAGTATCAAGATGACAGCTCAGGGACAAGGTAGGTCGGACGAGGATTTCTTTCTCAGGATGCGAGCCCTTTTCAATCATACAGTAGTAACGGCAATTCTGCCCTCAAGGAATCCGGAGAAGCTGAGCTCGATGACTAGGATTACTTTATGATAGGTCTGATTTTTAGCATTTTGCGATGAGCGCCTAAATAAGTAAGTGATCTCGAGCTCCTACCTAGCGATTCATTAGCTGCGGCTATTGATATTCATCTCGTCTGATCTCATCTCACAAGCGAAATATCGTCCCAATCTAGGTACATAGTGATCAAGTAAGTGACCTCTTCCTTCCCCTCCCCGGCTCTTCGATCATCCACAGTCGTGTGGATAAGCAGGGACACTTATGATATTAACCTGCGGGGATATCTCCTAGATGGGCTGGTAGGGAGTTGATTGGCTACGGATTTCGTACTTGGGCACTGTAGGTCTGCTGTTGTACTGTGTTGTGTTACTGCTGGTTCAACAGACAGGAACAGGAGGGAGAGGATGCAGTGGTGCGCTCGCTGTGCAGACTACTGCTGCGTAGGAATGGTGGAATTGGTGGAATTGGTGGGACGTGATAGATGCATGTAGTGGTTTTCGACTTGCGATGGGGGCTTACACGTGGCGTGTATTGAGAAGTGAAGTATTGAAGATGCCTGTTTGTGCTTGAGATACTTATTTTCTCTAGGTATTGTCATCACTTGAGCTTTTGCGGTGTGAGATGGAGGGGAGATGGTCATTGTCTACCTACCTAGGTAGATGTATCTATCTATCTGTCAGCATTCATAAGGAGAGCTAGATTGTTGCTCGCGCCATGGATGATTCTGCGATACCGTCACTTGTCGTGTTTTACCCCTCCCTCCTTCTTCATATTATAGTTTACAGTATAGGTAGAGTACCATCTCGACTCATCAGATCAATCTCTCCAGGGCAGAACGTCATAGTCTGGTCATGTTGTGATACTCTGACCCTTACCTACCTACCTACCTTATTAGGGTATCCAATAGCTTGACAGGCGATTGACAGGTGATTGACAGGCGATTCGATCCATTGATTAGATAGTTCCCCGCCCAACACTTTCATCACTTAAACGAAACAGACCAACCGACCCACCGGGCCGTCATATCATGTCATGTCGGCGGAATTCTCTTCTCTGCATAAAATTCTGCATCTAACAATCGAAAAAAATAATTAAAATTTATCCCTCACGCACGCACGCTTGCACAAGTACTTACTTACATTAGCCTAGCTCAGCCCAATCCAATTTGATCAAGCCGCCCCGCCCCGCCCTGCCAAGCTCATCTCCCGCTGCGCTAACTCAGGAACCCGTCTTTAGCAGCTCGGGCCAGCCAGTGAGACGTGGAGGTGTTTCGTCGTGGGTGGAGTGACCTGGCCCGTTTGACTGGGATGAGACAGGGGCAGGGGCAGGGATGATGCAGGATGCTAAGATTGCGGTTGGGAAATTGCTGTGTGACGTGACTATTTCGTGACTATTCCGTGAAGATTGGGTGGGCGCTGTCAGGTTTCATTTGTATTCTTGGGGAGGTGGGATCGGGGACAGAGGAGACAGAGGAGACAGAGGAGGGAGGCGGGTTGGGTTGGAGTGGTTACGGCATTTGGAGAGCTGACGGGGAGATTTATATGGTGGTGGTAGTGGTGGTGGTTATAGAGCCTGAATGTGTGGCCTGAATATTAGACTGAGTATCTGAGGGATTTAGGGAGATTGGGGCCCTGGGATCTTGGTGGGCATGACATATCTGTCAGGGCTTATACTCTGTGGGTATTTTCATGCGTTTCAAGGGATCCTTCGGCGGCAGGAAACAATCGAAACTATATGACGGGGGAAGTTCATCTTATGATCGGATTAGAGTTTACATTTTACATTTTAAGGTTAACGTTGGTCTCCTCTTTTTCTGGGAATCATTTACTTCGTACATTCGTTCATGCAGTTGATCTGTCAGTCAGTCTGTCTGTCTGGTCGTCTCGTATGTTGTCATCTTGTTTGTTGGGTTGTCATACTCATACTCATACTCATACTCATACTCATCCTCATACTCATACTTATACTCATACTCATACTCATACTCATACTCATACTCATACTCATACTCATACTCATACTCATCCACTCGACCACCCAAGCGACCCTGCTACTAGAGACCTTCCTTCCTTCTAGTCCTCCCTCTCATTGCCGCTCAGCTTTCATCCTCCAGACCAGACCAGACCAGACCCCGACCCGGGCTAGGCCTACCTAGTCCTAATCAATCTCCACTTTACTCCACTCCTCCCTCCCGGTCCACGCCACTCCACTCCCACTGCACTTACGGCTGGTCTCATTTCAGACCCTCATCTAATATTACCCACACTCTACTCCATCTTCCCATCCCTCCTCTCCTTCGCCCACAATCATCACTTCACCTCACATCACGTACGCACATACATCCATCTCACTTTCAGACTTCGTTGGCAAAGTCTATCCTCGTCTTTGAAAGATTCCATCAACATCAACTACGAATACACACCCACAATACTACTTCAAATCGCAATATCCAGAATATCGCCTATTCACCACACTCACTGAGTTTATCGCACAGTCGTTCAACCACACGAGCCTCCAAAGCCTATTGTCCATCCCATACAATAGCTCCAAACACTCCCGCTCGACCTATCTTGTCGATACCATACATAGTATCGACTACACGACTACACAGATCTTGCGACAACTAGAAACAAGCAATTACCTGCCTCGAAACACTTCATCCATCTGATCACCACGGTCCCTCTCATCTACAAAACTATCTGGTCGCACTCATCCGATCAACACATCAGCTCAATCAACACTTCAAAATGCATCTCTCACTACTCGCCACCATTGTCCTACCTCTACTTGCCTCTGCGCAATCCACTTCCGTATCTACAACAACCGCTACCTCTACCGCGACCCTCACTCTAACAGTCACCCTCTCCCAAGTCGTTGCAAGCGTCTATTCCACCTACCCGACCTATAACACCACCACCTCCACTTCCCCCGGTCCAACTGCCGCATCAGCTTCTTTCTCTCCCACTGCTAATGGAACTGGGTCACCAATCGCATCTTCTATCCCGACAAGCACTTCAAGTCCCGGGCCGCCTCCGAACTTCAGTGGCGCATCGAGTAGTCTGAACGCATACTGGGCGGGCAGCGCTGGATTGGTTGCCTGCGCTGTTGCCGCGTTGTTGTAGATGGTGATGGCTGCATGGGTGGGTTATTGATGTTGATGTGTGATGTCAATATCGGGACTCAAGAGTTAAAGGAATGCGCTGGCAAGTCAACGGACTCTTTAACTCCGAAACAACATCACCAACTCTACCCTGCTCTTCTTTAATCACTCTACAACCAAACCGAAATCTACGATGCGAACATCCCTCTTGATCTTCCTCTCCTCGGGAGGACCTAACGGCTTGACGACTACATATTATTGCATACGATTGAATAGCATACCCAACTTCTTCTTCGCCGATACCCCGTATCCAACGCACGTCTTTTCTCCCCTTCGCTTTTCGCTTCTCGACGTGCATTGTTGGTTCTGAATCGCTTCGTTTCGGTCAATCGTATCGTATTACTTGTCACAGATGCAGAGATTGTACGCCGGCTTGCGCTGTGCTCTTCTTTGCTTCTCCTGTCCGTGCATACGATGCGATATACCCTGATTTGATCGATTCAGTCCCATTCTACTCTTCTCAGCTGTTCATATCTCCTACTCATAATTTGGCCTTATGATTGGGCCAGTGTGGTTGTAGTGTAGGTGAACAGTCTATACCCTTTTGATTTTTGCTCACGTGGAGTGAGGTGGTGGTTGATGGCTTGGTGTCTTTGTTTGCTTGGCTGGATCTAGGTGTGGAGAGGTCTCGGTTTGAACTGGTCGGTGTTGGCGGTGCTTGGTTATTGCACTTCAGCGATGGAGAGGGAGAGGGAGGGGGTGGGAGTGAAAAGGAAGAGAAGAAAAGAGAGAGAAAGGCAGGGCCCTTTCATGAGACCTCGTGGCGAAGGTCGATTTGAGGGTATGAAGGGTGGATTTTGTCATGTGACATTCTCATACAGCACGTGCTTGGGGGGGGATGTTGGGTAGCTAAGCTTGCTTGATGATATGCAGAAGAGAGAATTGAATGAAGAAATGATTGAAAGTCCTAATCTGTCCTGCGAGTTAGTGAGGTGTTTGTAATTTTTAAGACTATTTATCAACAATCAGACCTGTGATAGATTCGGCATATGTTCAGTGACTCCCATCCCAGCAAGACTTGAGCAGATTTTTTTCTTTCTTTCTTCTTTTTTCTCTTCAAAAACCTTGGTGTTTCATATCAACTTGGTACATGAATATTCTCGCTTCCGACATGTCACATATGGTTCTTTGAGGAGAGTGTAGAAACATGTGACTAGTACTGCCGCTTTCATGAAGGCTGCTCGCTCGATGGGAATGTCATGCCAAGCCATATTCAACCGGTGTGTGTAGTTGTGTATCAAAACCAGACCCATCACAGCTCTAAACAATCCCAGCAATCCATCCTCACCAGGTCTAAAGAGCACCCCCAAACCGCCACACAACCCCCACCACACCAGTCCTCCCAAACCCGCTTCTATCCAATCTCTCTCTCTGACTCTCACTCGTCAGCGACTCCCGCGATGGCGACATCATATCCCATTCCCATTCCCGCTGCAGTATCTCCCACTCGGATGCGAGGATCTGACCGATTTGTGGCCATCAACCAAGCGGTGACAGGCATCGAGGTCTCGGAACGCATCAGTTCAGCAGCACGTTCAACCGTAATGTGATTCATCTTATCATTGCGCATCGAATATTCCCAGAATACGAGCACATTGTATGCGAAGATGAGGTCTGCAGCGGCTGCCTCCTTGTCCTTAAGCACATTATACTCAAGAGGCCAAGGATATATGAAGTGGCGGACGTTGGGGCGGTAATCGCTCCTAATCGCGACCTTCAGCATCTCTGAGGCTTTAGAGAGTGACTGTTGCCCGCCTTCTGTGAAGCGCTTGCGGGTTTCGGGATCTGCAGGAAGCGAGACGCTGTAGACATATTTTCCACCTCGCATAGGCTGAAGCTCAGAGATGATGGTCAATGCCTTCGTTCTCTCCTCTTGCGATAGCGGGTGTTCCAAAGGACGGTGGCTGTAGACGTTCTTGAGGTTCTCCTCACCGTGTGCAATCTTTGCCGCCAATATTCGGACGTCAAGAACGGCATTGAACCTCTGCGAGATGATATCCTCTTCAGACGTGGCCGGGGCAGGCTCGCCCACCTTCTTTGCCCAAGTATATTTCTTCGAAGTGATGTCCGAAACCTGTGATATCAATGCGGTGATACCGCCATCATCTGTGGCTGACGCATCAGAGGAATGTGGTGTAGATTCGACTCCTGAACCTGCTGATCTGGAAGCTAATGTATTCTTGTTTTTGGAGGCACGCAGAGCGACTAGTTTGTCCATTCTGCGATCGGTGGTCTCCTTTTCGTATTCCTCCAACGGTGCTTTGTCACCTGGGAAGTCACTTTGTTTTTCTGGGACTGGAATTTGTTAGTTACTTCTTCAAGAGTATAACAGAACAGCCTTACATAACGAGCACCAAAGTCTGATATCAAGCCAGCACTCCTGTTGAGCGTCCGACATGAACTTCTTTGCGGGATGAGCACGAAGCTCCGCGCTGATCTCATCCATGATGAGTTCAACGAGTCCCATATCAAGTCCTTGCTCCTTGGCAATCTCTTGGATTACCTGGAGGCAAGGCGGATAAGTCTCTTGTGTGGTATTTTCTGCCATTTTGGTGCAAGTTTTTTGTTTGTTGTGGAAAGGTTTTCGTTTCGTGACGATAAATAAATATATATATGCAATGGTGGGCCACTTTTCGCGCTAGCGAATTCTTGAACAGGTCAGGCGGCAACTTCATGCACATCAGCCTTACAAGAACCTTCTGGAAGCAAGGTGTAAGGCAGTCAAATGTATTGGTTGCAGGGCGGGTAACATATCACTTTCCACTGCTCAAGTACGGTGTCAAATGCCCCGTCTTGGATGCGGTCACTGACTTTTACATTTAATATTCACCCCACATCGAATACCATGATACCTAGCAGAATCATCTCTGTAAATTTCTTGATCCCTTACTAAGTACAGTTTTGCTATTGCATCATGGAATATTGTCGTTGCGAAGTGGGATGCAAAATTCTGTGCGCTTCAGGCTATAGTATCAATGAGCCTCCAACTATCTCAAGATCACATTTAATAAACATATGATATTTAGTGACAGAGTAGTACATTGCCTTCGTAACTTGTATTACTAGAAGTCCTGTGACATAATAGACATCAGTTATGGAGAAAAGATAGCTTAAAGAAGGGGTCTCGAGAGAATCTATCAACAAAATGGTGTTTTGCAGTGAAGCGAGACCTGGCGAGGGAGCCTGTAGCGTCCAGACTTCTGCACCCCTCTTTGTTGATTCAACCAGCAACAGGGCTTCACAAATACAAATTGATGCCATCAAATAGCGAAATTGAATGAGCAATGGGAAGACGATTCACTTTGTTAGAAGGCAGCGTCGTGAACGCGCTAGTGTTAGGCGAGGGAGATCACGTGACAATGTAAATAATGAAAGGGAACTGCGTTGTAAGGCGCTTCACAATGCTTTCATGAGTAGATGTAAGCTTGCAGACAACGAATATCTAATACTGACAGCTATTACAGCCGTGAGAGTAGTCAAATATGTCCACTTTGTTAGCTGTACTTGGTCATTTGGCATATTGAACAGACTTTAGTACAGATTGGCTGCCTGCAACTCTATGGAACACACTTCAACCTGCACTTGTCATACGTAGAATAGAAATTCTAGACCTAGCTATATCATTTTACTTGTTTGCTCTCTTCTGCTTAGCAATGTGTACACGGAAAGTGTCACCACAAACATACCTACTGATGAGTCAAATTGTCAGACAATGCCATCCTTCTAGGCTGCGGCATGGGGCACCATGGGTGGTAAGCCTAAAATAAAACCCACCCGTACACTCCACGAGTTTTAGAGAGATTTTCCACCCTACCCATTGGTCATGGGGGGTGGCAAAACCCGTATATCTTTCATGTATTTCTTAGAAAACTATAAGAGACTAAGGATAACTAGGGATATAGAGTTTCTATTATTATTATGAAATATATGAAAGATATACGAGTTATGAAAACTAGAAAACCCATGGGCACCCATGAAATATCCATGGGCTTTCCTCTTTAGTACAAACCCACCCATGGGTTTAACACTTCTCATAGAACCCCAGAACCCATGCCGCAGCCTACTATCTCCACACGGCTGAGGGGAGAGCTTAAGATATGGAAGCTGTGAGCGGTGCGGATTGGTGGGATGGAGACTTGATCAGCTGATATTTGACAGAATTTTTATGTCTTCGGAAGATTCTAAGAAAGTCCGTGAACAGGTGAAGAAGTAAAGTGGGTTTGAAGAGGAGTGTAAGTGTAGCTGGGGCGCCTTGAAAGAATTTGTGGTTTTTACTACGGGAGGGGACATGAGCTTGATAAGATGGTCTGGCCTGATCTGTTCAGCGGCATGAATAACGATAATATAATTCTGAGATATGGTAAGTTCGACGAGTAGGTAGTTTATCGTCTGTTCTAGGCGCGTTGATCGAAGTGACTAAAAACTAGCTTGTACCAGATTGTCGGCTGGAGATTGGTTCACAATTCCCTTGTTAGCTCGTGGTGTCACGATAGCACTTGGTAAGACCAGTTCAGTGCACGGATTGACTCCTTCGTGTTCAGTACCTGCTATAATCGTATGAAAGGGATGTGAATGGAGCATGTATATAGATGGAAGAAGGTAAAACTTTGATTTTTGATACCTTAATAGAGGCCTTAAGGAGAATCTTCAATGCCCATCTGTCTGTGCAATTTGGAATGCAGACGAAGATCTCTGCAACGAGCCCGAATATTGATCCATTCTCAGTGTTCAAAGCTATGGGCGAAGAACTTTAATGAGATGCTCAGTGTAGGGACTCTGCTGAAATCTCCTTACCTGGTATCCCATGTTGTCCCAATTAATGGAGAATATCCACCAAAAAGGTAATGACCCGGCATCTGATCTTTACGCCATGTCTCTAGATACCAGGGTCTACAATTGCAAATCTACGAAAGACACATGCCCTCTATGAAGCCAAACATACGCAGAAACTAAACGGTGAGGATGAAGGTATTAAATCAATCACTTTTCAAGAGACCAGTATCACAAATGCTCGTCAGATGTAGTAGTGCAGGCCTCTGATTTCGAGAAGAAGTACATAGATCTTGTCAAACAAATCGAGAATAACACTTCTCGGACTTTTTCTGAGGTAGAACACGGCCTTATTTTAAAGGGTTTCATAGTTCGTAATAATATTTCTATCCTCCTACTGAAGTCCAGACCAACAAATAGTCAGATTAGCTGAGAATGACCTATTATAAGGCTAGCAGCAGCTAAGGGGCATACTACTGACACGTGATACTCCTCGAGTTATAGTTCCAAACAACTAGCTCTAGAAGCTGATAATTAATAGGTGTTTCCAGATGGTTATTTTTTTCAGCAATAAGTCTTTCTAAAGAAGCCGAATACACGAACTTGATCGAGTAATGTTCATAAACCAAGACTACTTTCTAATAAAGTCGAGTTCTTTTAGTCACGTGGGAGTGGGAGTGGGGGCCGAAATAATGCGAGCCCTGTACCTCCAGCATTCCCAGATGCCGCTTACAAGGATAATAATGAAATGAGGACGTCGAGGCCAAGAGAGTTCCGTCTCATGTCTAGCACCGTAGTAGTTCCTGTCATTGTTACGACTATGAATTCTAGACGGAGAATACTTTGCAGAGTGGTGCGATTATGTCACGTAAATATTTGATCATTTTGGCAAGCGCCTCGCCGGAAATGAATAGCCCAGCTTCGCATATGTCACATCAAAACCCACGAGGAAATCTGAAGAAACAAAGAACCTGAATTTTTGCGAGATAGCCCAACTCCCTAAACTCAAGCCAACTTCGTCGTATGGATCATACTCTGTAATCCCCGATTGTCCTTACAGCTCGAAGAACTCAAACAGCACATCCGGAAGGATTTCCCTGTTCCTGTCAACCATTCTATCAGGGAATCAGGGAGTGCGAAGTTCGGAGAAGCAGCCTTTTACACATAAAATCTTGTATTATTACTTGGGAGAGTCCATGGGACGTATTGAGTACTAGACGCAAGAAGATCGAGTCGCCCTGGTGGCAGCCTTGGGATGTCCTCCACTGAAATCTCTTCCAACAAACCGACCACGTCTCCAACAGATCGAGAGGAAGATGAATTTCCAAGGAGGCTACATCACCCTGGTGGTAGCCTCGCAACTTCCTCCACTGGAGGTTCTTTCAACAATCCGACTATGTCTCCGATAGACTGAGAGAAAGATGAATAGCCATTTCCGGGATCGGCGAATGTCTGCCCCTGCCCTCCCTCAGAAACGGATTCATTAGCAGCTGGTAACTCATTGATGACACATTGAGATTCAACGGCTTCTAAGGCGCTTGACTCTGCACGAGGAGGATCCGATGCTTCTTGCAATATTCCTGTAAGAACACCTCACTGAGGAAGCCGAGTCTTTATGATGGCCATGCTATTAACCTGAGTCGAGGAGATATGTAAGATTTCCTGGTCTTCCGAAGCAGGAATCGGAATATCATCCTGTTGCTGTTCTATACTATTCTGAAGCAAATAATTCGCCGAAAGTTGCTTAGCAGATGTACCGTATAGATCTTTATCGTCGATCATGACATCAGCGGATTCTGAGGGAACATAATTTTGACCGTCATTATGCAGCATATCCTTTTTGGCTTCTGGTTGAGCTTTTGTTTTCTCTCTCATGCTTGGACGATTGTCATCGCGAAGTTGGTGCCGCATTCGGGCTAGCATCCGTTGTCGTTTCAAGGAAAAGAATTACTTGTCCCGGGAGTTTTGACTTTCCTCCTACTTCGCAACCGGGCTTGGAATATTGGGTATTGAATATGTCGGGTATTGAATATGTCGCTGTATTCCATGGTATAATGATGATAATGATAGTCATTATCGTCCAGGGTAGTGGGCTGAAAGCCTATCACTAAGCCTCCCGAGGGGCATAGGGACGTATCTAGCTAGGGACTTAATCTATATATAAATATAGTACCTTTAGTAGATAATATCAGGCCTGAAGGCGCGTTAGCTGTAGCTATTCTTCTTCGCCGATCTCCGACTTTTAAGATAGTGCGCTAATAGTAGTTTTAATAGTAATAAAATAATTTATAGTTATAGTATAATAATAGTATAGAGAGAGTAGTATAAGGGCGCTAGAGGTCTTTATATCACGAACCGGCATGGTTCTTAGCGCTAAAGAGTTAGTACTATTAGAAGAAAGGCACTAATATAGTTAGGTTATAAGCGATCTAGGATCATATAACTTTAGATCATTTAGATTATTTAGATCTAATTATAAGATCGCCTAGATCTAGCTATAGGATTATTAGGATCATATAGATCTAGTTAAGGATAAAGTTTCTATATAAGACTAGCACTTCTGCTATTAGATAGGAGCTTCATGATCAAATTTATATAGTAATTAATACTTACTTATAATATCTTAATTCTAATTAAGAACTGAACTTCTTATTTACTTTACTTTATAGTTAATACTAACTAATAAGCTTATATACCGAGTACTAGTTAGAACTAGGAATATTATACTTTAAGTATCTTACTTTAAGTATTATTAGTAAGAACGAAATAGCTCCTAAAGAAGGATTAGTTATAAGAGAAGGATCTTAAGTTAATAATATAAAGAAGACTAATAGAGTTACTAATAAAGTTATTCTACTTTAACTTAACTTACTTAATACTTATTATAGAAACTATAATAACTTAGGATAATTTATCTTTTAGTACTAAATATACCTCGCTTTTGATAGAGATAAGTTCGAAGTAGACTTATTTAAAGTCTTATAAATTACTTTATTCCTTTATAATACTATAGTATTACGGCAGAGGCACAGGGGGTCGATAACGAGTTGTATTCGCCCTTAAGGGTGCGCTAAGTAAAGGGAAGAAAAGATAGAGAGGAGGTTTCTACTCTCGACTCTCTCTCTAGGTATAACTATAGAGCTATACTAACTAATTATTCTCTAGTACGTACTAACCGCATCCCGCTAGCTTTACCTGCTATAATACCTAGGAGCCTGAGGCCGTTATAGTATGGACCGTAATATTATAAGGAGAATTAACTAAGGAGGGAAGGGAAGAATAAGAGTCTCCCTTCGAAGAAAAGATAATACCGCGGCCGCTAATAGCAGTAGTATTAGAATACGTATAATAATACGTCAGGTACTAGCGTAGACGCCTCAGGCGTTAAGCATACTAACGGGTGCAACCCGTCATAATATTAATATCCTTAATATTAATATTAAGCCCTCTATAAGCTATAAGTTTATAACTATAATTTGCGAAGAATAATATAACTTTTATTATTTCAATAGTAGAGCTATTATGTATAGATTCTATAAGAAGTAGTAGTTCTATGTAATTATTTTATTAATAGTTAATATAATATTATAAATATACTTTAACTACTTAGTTTATCCTTTCGTTCTTTTTATTAGTCTAAGAGTTAAAAGCTATTAATAATTTCCTTTTTATTCCTAGGAAACTTATTAAAGTATTTTAGAACTTTAATATAAATAACTTATCTCGATCTAATACTATTTCTTCAGGTACTTTATACTTAGAAACTACTTTCTTAAGGTATACTTATATAAAATATTTAGCTATAAGAGTAGATAAGACTAATACTACGATTGTATATTTAATAAGTCTTACTATAATAATAAGTATTATATTATAGCTAACTCTCGTAACTAAGTCCTTCGATAGTAGTAATAGCTCTATAAAGTCTTATGAAAACGATTTCTAAGAGGTTAGAGATATAAGTATTATAATTATCTATTTATAAGATATATATTAAAAAGACTTATTTCTAATATAAGTATTATAATCAGCTAGTACTTCCTTAATTACGCGTTAGAATCCTTCTGATTAGTAATTTCTTAAAATCCTTAGATATATTCTTCGTATCCCTTAGTATCTATACGCGGGAACTATGACGCTTGCTCTAGAAAGGTCTCACGCATTACCTAATAAGTAAGACCTCATATTGCATAGAACATGAAGTAGTAAGAATCAACTTAGAATCTACAACTAAAGAGCTAAGAAGTAGAAGAGAGGAGAGAAAGTATATATAAAAGGGGCTCTGCGGAGCTCTCGGTAATCTCGCTTAGCATACCCGATTAGGAGTACTTACTAGTCCTACTAAGTCTATACTAGTTACATACTATAACCGTCATATTACCCCCCCCTCCGAAAAAAAGCTCGCCCTCGAGCGTTAGTCTATCTCCTTATTACTATTAAGGTAGTCGTAATCGTTAATTCTATCGTAGAAAGCTTTCAGCTAATCAGGTAATCTAGTAGGAGATCCAGCTTATATTAAGTTATTAAAGTGGAATTATTATAGTTTAGCAGGAGCGTATTTAATATCTGAAGTATTATACTACGTGAGATCGATATCTTAATTCAACTAGGAGACGCAGTAAGAGAGGTTACCGCGCTACTTATAGCACGCTAATATATCCTCTATTTCCTATTCGTCGTCGCTAGTGATATTAATTAGTAGTAGTAGTAGTAATATTTATCCAGGTAATAGGTTATTAGTATACTTACGTAACTTCGATATAGGGAAGACGTTATATACTTTCATACTTATAAGTAGCTCTAATCAGTATAAGCTACTTACCTTTTCAAGTACTCGGAACAGTCTGTTAGTCGGGAAGTCGAGCTTTTTACTTAGTCGTATAAATATAAAGTAATATATATCTAACTATATAAAATCGTCTTTCCCGAAGTCGACTTCTCTATAGGTACGATTATAAGAGCATAATATCTTTACTTAAGCGCGAAGGAGATTAGACTAAGCTATAGTCCATATAGCTCGTAGACGGCTAGCGTACTTAATAGCTTATTAAGTATTCAGCTTATCAGTAGAAATAGCTAAGTCAAGTAAATCGGATTTCTAATTCTAGTTAGCGCGCGGAGCGTAACTATATACTACCTCGAAGGGTAAAAGACCTCCCAGAGAGTCGTAAGGGAGAGTCATTTAAGCGTAGTCTATAATAGGTAAGAATTCCGACTAGTCGTCTTAATAGTAAGAGATAAAAGGTCGTAATTAGCGCTAGAGGTATTAGTTATAGATTTCTATCTAGCTATCTGTTTAAGAGTAGTCTACCGAAGAAAGCTATCTTTTAGTACCTAGAATCGTGCAAATAGCTATCTAAAAGTATAAAACGAATTAAGGCCCTCTATTAGATATAATTATCAGTAGAGCTCTGAAATAGCAGTATATATAGTATAAGTAGAGCTTTATAAAGTCACGCGTATCGGAGGTTTTTCAGTATAGAATACTAATTACTTATTTACTAAAACGATCTATAAATACGAGGACGTTATTATAGCCGTGTTTATCGCGATTAAAACTATAGTAATCGACTATAATATGCTCCTATAAGCGTGATAGTACTAGTAAGAGCTATAATAATAGGAGTTATAAGGTCTTCTTTACACTTAGATAGGCAGTTTCTAATCGATCGTATACTTCGCGTATAAGTAGCATGCGAAAGTATAAAACGTTAAGTATAATTAATCTTCCTTCGTAGAGTAGAAGATCTTTTTCTATAGTTAGTTTTCTAAGAGTAGCAGAGAGAGCTTATTTCTGTAGTACTTAGAGTAATAGCGTAATATAATTAGCTTCAAGTACTTACTATACTATAGAAAAGACTAGTAATAAGTTAGCGACTTCTAAGGCGTTAATAAGTTTAAAGCTATCTATAGAGTCGGAACCGTTCCAGAGGTTACTTATAAGTAGTACTAGATCGATCTAGTTTTCGCGTAGTAATTATTATAAACGTTAAGCTCTCTTAGCGTTATTTTAATCGTGCAATTTATCTGTTCTGCGAGAGAGAGCGTTAGCGAGTGGATTATACTTCCTAGGTCGATAGGTAATTATAAAGTTATAATCTGCGAGTAGCTCCGCTTATCGTGCTTATCGTACGTTCAACTATTTAGAAGTTATAAAGTACTTAAGAGCTTTATAATTAGTAATAACTCGGATTTAATATAATACGCCTACGAGCTCAGATCTCTAGTTACTAAAAGATTATATAATTATAAGTATTTCCTTATTATAAATAGCGTAAGTAAGCTCAGCTAGTAGTATAGTCTTAGAGAAGTAAGCTACTAGGAACTACTCTTTATTATATTACTATAATAGCATACCTGCTACTACTCTATTACTAGTATCTATTTTAATCATATAAGGTAGATATTACTAATAGTAGTAGAAGAGAGGTGCTGAAGTGAGAGCGTGCTTTAGATAATTAAAGGCATCTTTATACTCTTTAGTAAACCGAAATAATATATTATTTTTAGTTAGTTATATAAGAGGTTTTACGATTATTCTGTAATCTTTAATAAATCGCTAGTAGAAGTTATAAAAGCCTAAGAATAATTATACGCCCTTAACTATTATAAGGTAATTCCAAGATCGTATAACATTAACCTTTTCAGGGTCTACCTCGATCCCAGAAGTAGAGATAATAAATCCGAGGTATTTAGTAAGAGTAATATTAAATTTATACTTCTTAAGGCTAGCTTATAATCCAGCGTCTTATAATCGTTATAGTACCTTATATATATATGATTAATAATAAAATAAGTTATCTGAATAAATAAGAATATTATCTAGATAAGTAGTATAGAAATTATCTAAATAGTCGAATAAGATATCGTTTATATAGCGTTAGTAAGTTATAAGGCCGTTAGTTAGGCCGAATAGTAGCACTTTATATTTATATACTCTATAATAAGTCCAAAAGGTCGTATACTCTTCAGAGGTTAGATCTATCCGGATTTAGTAGAATACCTAGCGAATATCTAGTTTAGTAAAGATCTTAGCAGTAGAGATTCTAGCTAGCGTTTTATCGATTAATAGAAAGGGATATTAGTCTTTCCGTATAAGATTATTCAAAGTATAGAAATCGATATAAAAGCAGAGACTTCTATTCGCTTTCTTAATAAATAGTATAAGTGCTACGTATAGAGCTTAAGATAGCTCGATAAAAACTTTAATAAGTTATTAGAAATATATATCTTTATAACTTCAAGTTCTTCTGCTAATATCTTATATAATAGAGAGTACTTTAGACTCTTTTTAGCCTCTTCCTTAAGCTTAATTCGGTAATCGCATGAATAATAAGAAGAGAGAATATTACTAGCTTCCTTAAAGAAGACGTATATCTACTAGTTATACTCGTAAGGAATCTATAGTTCTGAATCTAATTCGCTTAAGCTAATAGCAAATTACTAAGCGGTTTTATAGCGTTCCGTAAGATCGATAGTTAAAGATACGATAGTAGTATTATATTACTACTCTGCGATTCGATTATTAAGAAGCTTATCTACCTCGTAGAGAGTAGTAGAGAAGATCTTATTATTAGAAGACTTCTAGCGTTTATATAAGAGATAAAAAGCTAAGCTGCTAATTATATAGATCTCTAGCGTAGGAAGCTCTTAGAGAGGCAGGAGCATATAATAAGGTAATCTTTATCGCTATTAGCGCTTCCGTAGTAGCGTAATAGCTATATTCATACTTAGATTAGCTTCTATTACCTCGTGAGATAGTTTTACGAGTAGTTTTAATTATTAATCTATCGTATGAATTATATAAGCGTAATCTTATATATAGGTTTTTAACGTAGAGACTTCTATTTAAGTCTAAATTAGAGATTCACACGAGATATAAGTAATAACGTTACTAAATTATATACACTTCAAGCGTATATCGGTAGCTTTTCTAGTATATAAAGACTTATCTCTACTACTCTTTTCTTATTCTTCAGATAATAAAGACTTAGGCTTAGCGTATCTATAGGAAGTAATAGAAACACTAGGGAAATAGTTCTCCTTAAGTAGCGATAATAGCGGAGGGTTTATTACTTATAGAACACTCTCTAAGAGAGAGTTTTAGATATTCTTATAGCTAGAAATCTCCCTTAAAATACGTCTAGCGTTCGGTAGTAAGTATTTAATAATAGAGAGAGAGAGTTAATAATAGCTTAAATATTAATAGGAGAGTTAGCTACGCTTCACTATATATCGTACGCTTCTCAGAACTAATTAAGACGTTCGTTTCGTTCGTTAGCGTTATATTAATAGCGCTAGTAAATATAGTATTTATATAAGTCCTTGATTTCGATCGGAGAGCTATAAACATTACTAGGAGGAGTATTTAGTAGCTAAATGATCTATCGTTTAGAAGTATCTAAGAGTACTTAATATTCCGAAAGCCAGGTCCTTTCGAGTATAATACTATAGTTTCCGAGAGTAGTAATAAGAAAAGGGGTAAATACCTGGACGCGGCGATCTACTATTAAGTTAAGTATCGTATAATAACTGATTATGCTACTATTAACGCTATCGAAACCTTTAATAGGAATTACATTTAGTAGAGGATAAATCGAAGGTTTTAGAAAGAAGGAAAGAGATTTAAGAAGAGAACGATTAATAAAATAATATCTATTAGCTCTAGAATCAAGAAGTGCGAGTAACTTATATGAAAGTCTATTCTTAGTAAGAGTAGTACGTATAGTAAACGATTAACTACTAAGAAGCTTCGTAAGATCAAGATATTATATATCTCGTATACTACTTAAGAAGGAGTCTTTCCCTAGGCGTAATCTTTTACTAGTAGTTTTAGGGTCTCGTTAGTATCTTGAAATACTACTTAGTCGTCACCTGACGATTCGCTATTAATTCTATCTCTAGTATTAATTTCATTAATACGTTAAGGAGTATTTAGACGAATTAATAATCGATTAAGAGTAAAGTAATAAGTAGTATTAGAAGGCGATTATATACGAGGTATATCGCTTCGTGCAGAGTATTAGTATAAGGAACTGTTTTCCCGAGGGGGTATATTAGTAGTAGTAGTAAAAGAGTCTTTTAGACTAAATTCAGTATAAGTATAACGACACAAGACTCAAGGCGGTATACAAGCAAGGATAAACAAGTAGGGAGGCTAAGAGCGATCTTATATAGTCTACTACGAAGGAAACAAAAAGATAAGAAAGGAAGAAGAAGAGAGATAGAGTGCAAGGCACCTTATATATATATATACCGGTACTAGTCCGATACTATACCGAGTCGGATACTAGTTCTACTGGGATATCTATAAACTTAAGCCCTATTATCTATCCTTCTTCTTATATGATATTCAAGTGAACTATTATTATATTACCCCCTCCCTAAGAAGAGCTTAACCCTAAGCTCAGAAAGTTATAGTTTATACTAGAATTAATCTTTATTATAACTATTTTCGTTGATATTCGCGTAATAGGCGCTAGCTACTCTTTAGTAGTAGTAAATTCTTTATCAGGTTCTGACTAGTTACGTCGCTATAATAGTACTATATTAGTTATAGCTTCTAAATCGGGCGGTAAGTAGTATTTACTTTATCTATTTANATAGTTCTATAGATAAGTTAGCGTTTAATTATCTCTCTTCCGCGAGCTTCCTTTCTGCTTCTTATAGCTAGTAAGCGCAGTCTTCCTATAAGTTACTTATAGTTACTATTAATATAGGGGTATTATCAGGGAGGTTTAGCGACTTAGTGAGTTCGTTAATTATAGTAAGAGTTAAGGAGCTTAACTCGGACGAGGCGTTATCGTAAGTACTTTCTACTATAGAGAGAGGTAAGTTACGGCAAGTATTACGAGTCGCTAAAGAATAGGAGATAGAGGGAGTCGAAGAACCAGTAGTCGATTTATCGGACTTAAGCTGCTTCGGTTTAAGTACTATTCTTTAAGTTTATACTTAGTATAGGCCTTCTCCGTATAGCGTAGTCTCTTGCGTTTAGTAGCTCTAGGTATAGAGGTATAATATAAGTAGATATTTACTATCTTCTTAGACGTAAGTAAAAGAGTTATAGATAATATAACGCTTACTCTAGAAAGGTCTTAAAACTACCTAAGTAATAAGACCTTATATTACTATAAATATGAAGTAGTAAGAATCACTTAAGAATCTATAACTAAGGAGTGAAGAAGTAGAGAGAGAATAGAAGTATATATATGAAAAGGGGCCCCTAAACTCTACTCGTGTAATCTCGCTTAGCAGTAAGTGTTTCTACTAATAGGGAGAGACCTCCAAACCTGACTAGTCGTCACAATATAATACTATTCTTAATTATATTCCTTATAATATATTCCTTAGTCTTATCTAAAGATATTCTATCCTTCTTCCGAGCCTCTTTTAAGGTATTATATTAAAGTCTCTTAATTTCTTACTTAATCGTAGTAGCTTCTTAGATATTAGTAACTATATCTCTATTATCTAACTATTTAAGTAAGATAATCTTATTATAGACCTTATTATTCTTATAACCTAGTAATCTGCTTAGAGTATCTGCTTATATATTATCTTTTCCTTATATATACTTAATAACTAAGTTAAAAGAAGCGAGTTCCTCTGACTATCGAGCTAATCGACGATTATCTAAGACCTTAGTACTTATAAAGGTTCGAAGATTTATATAATTAGTATAGATAATAACTAAGAACTTAGCTCCTTATAAGTATATTTTCTAGTATTTAAGTACTTTAACGATTACTATAAGTTCTTTTTTATAGATATTATAATTCTATTTAGCTAGAGATATTTTCTCTAAAAAGTAAGCGACTAGGTATAGTTATCTTTCGTTATCTCGCTATAGGTATACTATACTAGTATAAGTATTAGAAATATCTATTTCTATTATACTTTCCTTCTTTTTATCGAAACTATATAAGATTAGTTCTTTTATAAATTCTTTCTTAATTCTCTAAAAAGCTTCCTTATACTAGCTAGTCTATATAAAAGGAACGCTCTTTCTTATTAAGCTCGTAAGTAGTTCGGTAATCTTAGAATAGTTTCTAATAAACTATTAGTAGAAGTTAGTAAAACCTAACTATAATTATATATCCTTAATATTCTTTAGTAATTCCTATTCCTTTATAGCTCTGATTTTCTCTAAGTTAATACTTATCTCTTCTAAGCGAATAATATATCTTAAGAAAGTAACTTACTTAACTAAGAATTTATATTTCGATATCTTTAATCTAGAATCTACCTTATATAATACTTTTATAACTTAAGTAATATAGCTCTAGTATACCTCGATAGTCTCCGAGTATACTAAGATATTATCTAAGTAATATATAGCGAATTTCCTAATGAAATCTTTAAGAATATTATTATTCTGCTTTTAATATATAGCTAAGGTATTAGTTAAGTCGAATAGTATTATTATATATTCCTATAGCTCTAAAGATAGTATAAAAGTAATCTTCTACTTATATCCCTCTTTAATTCGGATTAAATTAAATATTGTTGCGAGGATATGGGTCTTGGCATGGATCAGGTGACTGTAGTCACGTGCATAGTCCGTGCGGATATTCCTAGATAATATCTTCTGTCGACTCTCTATAGCAATTAGTACTGCAATATAACTAATATTATTTAACTACTCTATATCTTACTCTGAAGATTAACGTAACCTTACGATAGGTTATGAGCCCCGATAGCTAGAAGTAGAGTAGTACTTAACAGAAGCAGTAGTACTATGATTCTTAATAGTAAGCTACGAACTATTTCTTAGTACTAAAGGGTAGAGATTCAAGTTGCGTGCTTCTGATTAAGGTATAGTATACGCGTATAGTCAGTTAAACTAGCGCGTCTTTCTATAGTAAATACAGTCGCGCAGAGTGCTAGTAGAGAGATTTCTTCAGCTGTCGCACTTACGCTATCATTAGAAGAAGTCGAAGAAGTATACTCCGATAACTCTAGCTCTATTGAAGAGTCTTTACCATAAGTAAGCCGTATAGTACTCAATACTCGTACTCGTATAGCAGTCAAAGTCGACGATTCCGAAATTATCGCATCTCGAGGTGCAGAGTTTTCCGCGCTAGCGCCGGAAGCTACTACCCAAGTCCCTAGGACTTAAAATATACCCGATTTACCCCCTGTAGACGCTAATTCGATATCCTAGGACTATCTAGAGGAGGATCCGAAAGACCCGGAATCGGAACCTATCACTGCGATTACGCTAGAGCCGTATAAACGTAAGAAGATAAGTAGCTCTACGTCTTTGAACTTAGCAGATAGCTATAAGCTTAAGGGAGGAGAGAACTATACAGAATAGAGAGATAAGGTACTAAATATTACTAAAACTAATAGAATTAGTAAGTTTCTTAATATTAAATCGCGTAACTACGTGCCTAAAGAGGTAGACGAATAGGACGACGAGGTCGACGATAAAGCCCTTAAGAAGTAGTAAGATTAGGAGTCTAGAGAGAGTTAAATAAAGCTAGTAATTACGCTGAATTATAAGGCCGGACCTCTCGCGTATATAACTAGTAAAACTACCGTATTAGATATATAGGAAGCCTTATAAGCGCAGTACGAAAGAGGTAGTAATATACTAGTATATAACGCTATATAAGATTATATCAAGCTCTAGTATAACGATTTCAACTTCTTAGAGAAGTTTATTATCGCTTTTAAGCTCTTAATTATTAAATTAGAGACTTTAATAATAGCTCTACCTCCGGTATAGTATCTAATTATATTTATTACTATAGTTTCAGAGAAGTAGCCTATATAAGCTAAAAGATAACGTTCTCTCTTAAGAGTTTCTTCTAGTAATAACCTAGAGACGAATAAGAAAGCTAACTCAGGAGTGACTTTAGTTAGTTTGATCGAAGATATTACTAACGAGGTAAGAGCGAGTGACTCTACCGGAAAGATAGCAGGTTAAGCTCTATATAGTAATAAGTCTGTACCTAATTCCAAGAAAGGAAGTAGCGGAGGAGCTACTAAGCCGGCTAGTAAAGATCAAACTAGGCCGACTTATAAGCACTATAAACAGACGTCGCTAAAGTATACTCTAGAGAACTATTTTGTTATTAATAAGCAGAAGAAGAAGGAGTTTAAGGAGAAGTCTAGAAAGAAGTGGATTCCGTATGCCGAGTAGTTAAAGAAGAAGGAGGGAGAGAGTAAGACTAATAAGACTGATAAGAAGAAGACTAGTAGTAGAAAGAAGAAGGAGAAGGATAACGATTCCGACGATAGTAGTATCTTCGGCGCAGCTCTTTTACTATGTTTCCCTACTATTACGGCTTCTATAGCTATATTCTCTTACTATAATAAGTCACGATAGCTCTTCGATACCGGCGCTACGGAGTATATATCTAACGACCTTTCTAAGTTTACCTTATATACGCTAAGAGACGATTTATAGTATATACTTACTATTAATAGGCTATTACGCCCTACCGGGATTAGGAGTTATATAATTAAGGCGATAAAGACCGATAGTATAATGCGCACATTAGAGTACTATAATACACTATATATCCTGTAGTCTCTAGTCTACCTATACTCCGGTTCTAAATTGAATAAATTAGGAGGTTATTTACGTAGTTCTGTTCTCTACACGTCTAAGGAGAAGGAGATCTATATAATTAACGAAGATCTATTTATTATTAAGGAGACCTCCGGCGCAGGGTACGCTAGCCTTCCGGGTTTAAGCTTACCTGTAGCAGTAGAGTAAGCTACAGTCGATATAAAGCTTTAGCATAGACGTATATATTACGCTAGCTTTAATATAGTATAACGCACTTAATCTATAGTTACTAGTATAAAGTTTATAGAGCTTAAGACTAGTAGAACTCGCCTTTATATACTATATAAGAAAGGCCGATCTATTCGGAAGGTTAATAAGGTATTAGTACGTGCACGACCTACTAGATCGATAGATAAAATCTATATAGATATAGTATACCTTAAACCTAAGGGTCTGAATAGTTACTCTTACGCCTCTATCTTCTTATGCGCCTATTCGACTAGAAAGTAAGCTTTTACTTACGCTAAGAAATCGGATATATACCTAGCTAATCAAAAGCTAATTAAGTTAGCCGAAATATAGTATTACTATAAAATTAAGGTATAGAGATATAATAAGAGTAAGAAGTACTCTCCCTCTCAGATGAAAGAGCTTACTGACTACTTTAGAATACTACTAGAGGAGTCTACTTTATATACTCTAGAGTAAGATAGAAGAGCTAAACGCTCTATACGTACGATTATCGAGAAAGTACATATAGTTATAATAGACTAGAATATACCTGACTATATATAGCCGGAAATTCTACTCGCCTATATATATATCGCTAACCTTACCTCTACTTCTAGAGTAGAAAGGAAGACTCCTTTTAAGTGCTTCTAGGACGATATTGAACTAGGGGTGAACTATACTCCCTCTATTAAGTATTTTCGTATATTAGGATATCTAGTCTTTATACTAATTAATAAGGAGAAGAGAATCTAGAGCTATAAGATAGCTCCTAGAGCTGAAAAGGGTATTCTAGTGGGATTTAAAGGTTATAATATCTATAGATACTTAGTTAATAGAAAGGTAGTTCGTACCTCTTATCTATAGTTTAATAAAGACGGTTTAGTTATAGAACCTTATGAAGAAGACGCTATAATAGTACCTTAAACTAGGGGTAATTCTATCGATAATTTAAGTCAAAATCAAGACGTTAAGGTTACTAGTATTACTACTCCTAATATAGGTATTATAAGCTAAGACGAGGATTCCGAAGTCGAAATCGATAGTACTGAAGATACCGAGTCTATAGTCACGGACGAAGTTCTAGCACTAGAGGTCGATATTCCGGAGCAAATTACTATATAAAAGAAGCGTAGTCAGCCTCCTAGATCTAAGAACTATATGCTAAAGTACGTCCCTAGGGCTATACGCTCTAGCCGTAATAATCCGACTCCAAATTCGGCGCCTAAGGTAACCCCGGAACTAATTAATAGCTACTCCTATATAATTCACTACTTTAAGAAGTATAAGAGAGTACTAGTTAGTATCGACTCGCTTTTCATATAGCTTAAGAAGAGTCTCTATTCTTAGATAATCCGACTACTTTAGATTAAGCTATAAAAAGAGCTAATTAGCTAGAATAGAAGAAGGCGATTATTAAGGAATACCGATCTCTTAAAGAGAAGTCGACTTAGAAGACTATAAGTCGCTCTGATATACTAAAAGAGTATAGAGTACTAGGTTCTCGTCTAGTTTTTAAGACTAAGAGAGATATAGATAGTAAAATCGATAAATATAAGGTCAGATTTATAATCTAAGGTTATACGTAATATTTTAGTTACGATTACGATTAGATATATACCGGAGTCTATAAATCTTCTACTTAGAAGATAGGCTTAGTAGTTATAGCGAAGTACGACTTAGAAGTCGAATAGTTTAATATAGTAATAGTATTCTTATATAGTAAAGCTNGTCGGATACTAGTTCTACCGGGATACCTATGAACTTAGGCCCTATTATCTATCCTTCTTCTTATATGATATTCAAGTGAACTATTATTATATTACCCCCTCCCTAAGAAGAGCTTAACCCTAAGCTCAGAAAGTTATAGTTTATACTAGAATTAATCTTTATTATAACTATTTTCGTTGATATTCGCGTAATAGGCGCTAGCTACTCTTTAGTAGTAGTAAATTCTTTATCAGGTTCTGACTAGTTACGTCGCTATAATAGTACTATATTAGTTATAGCTTCTAAATCGGGCGGTAAGTAGTATTTACTTTATCTATTTACAGCAGGAGTCGAGTTTAAGTAGGGCGTAGGGTATATAAAGGAAGGGGTTTATTAATATTAAAGCCTTTCCTTTTTAACTGCGATAACTACTTCTACTTATAAGTTTACTCTCCTTAGACTACGATATAGTTTCTAGAGTAAGTATTATTACTAACTACTATAGTAGTCTACTATAATCTTAAATATTAATCGATCTAATTAACTCTTCTCTTATTATAAGTAAGTTCCTCGTCTTAGTATTAGAGATAGTCTTCGAGTGCGATACAAGATTTTCACGGATCTATAACGCTAACTCCTATAGTACCTTTACTAGTTCCTACTAGTACTCTTTCGGCAGCGTATCATATATATTACCTATGATATATTCGCGCTTTCCTTAAGATAAAGTATAATAATACTCCAATTCTAGAACTTCTATATTCATTTAATAAGCTTAACTCTAAGCTTTATAAGTATTATTCGGCGTTAAAGAGCGCTTATAAATATATAAGTTACTTGAACTTAAATATAGTTATATATACTAACGTATTATAGTTACTTAACTATATTAATATAGAGTATACTATTTTATCCGGTTTACTTCCTAGCAGCGAAGCTAAAGACGCGGAGCTAAATCGAGGTAGTATTATAGCTACTTATAAGGCTATTAATTAGATCTATTATCTCGCGAAATCTGCTACTTCTACTATAGTATTAGAGATTACTATTATATAATTAGTAGAGACTTAAGCTTTAAGGCGATCTATAGAGAAAGTATTTAAGGAGTTAGAGTTTATTAAGGTAATAAGTTAAGATCCTTAAACCTTTAGATACTAGTATAATACTAATATAATATAAGATTTAGATCTTCTAATAGTAGATTCAGCGAAGTCTAAGTTAATAATATAAATAGTATTAAAGTAGACGAAGAAGTTAAATAGTATTATACGGGAATTTGTGAAGAAAGCTATATTTAAAGCTACGATATCTAATACTAAGGGAAAGAGGAATTTACTTTCTAGTTCAGAGATAGTATCAGATCTAGATACTCCCGGACCCTCTCTAAAGAAGAAAGCGCGTAAGATTAGCTATTATACTTAGTCTACTACTAAAGCTACGTTAGTAGATTTAAATAAGGAGTTAAATATAATAGTTTTAGTTCTAGATATTCTAGATTTACTAGAAGCTCTGAAGAACTTAGAGGAGAAAGCTAGTAAAGTAGAAATAGTAAAGGAAGTAGAGTTTTAGATATAGCGCTATTATAGAGTATAATCAGGGGATTATCCTTAGTAATAAAATCTTAATACTAATAACTATAATAGTTTATTATCCTTTAAGTAACTATAGTTATCTATTCTATCTTCCTAAGCCTTAATCTACTAATCTAGTTTATACGGAGGTCTAGGTTTACTTAAGTTAGTAGTATAGAAGTCTCTAAGCTTATACGGAGTACTTATTAGATCAGAAGTATTATACTAAGTTAAGTCCGAGTTATAGCTTAGCTAGCTAACTTAATACTTTAGATTACCTCTTAGAAGCTATATAGCGAGTATATCTTATAACTCCTACTCTTCTTAAGTAGCGATAACCTCTAGGGGTAGGTTTAGTAACTCCTAGCTTAGTAATAAGTCGTCTAAGTTCTTAAAGAGTAATTCGAAGGCGAATATATTATATATAGAAGATCCCGGGAGTAAATCTAGCTTATAGGAGTATCCGATCTTAGCTAAGACCTAGTATAGTCCTACCTAGAGACTAGATAGCTTCTTACTTAGCTAGTAATTCTTAAGATTCCTTATAGAGAGAAATATCTTATCTCTAACTTCTTAGTCGATACTGCGCCGTTTCGGGTCAGTTATAGCGCTTATCCTCTACTAAGTAGCTAATATATTAGCTTTTATAACCTCGATAGCAGATTTAGTACGTTTAGCTAAGGATTTAGTATTAGTATAGTTAAGCTTCTCTTACGGTATCGATCTAGTAAGTTACTTCTAATCTTAGCTATTCTATAGTAATATATCGTATTTAAGAGTATATAGCGCTATACTAATAGAATCGTAAGGTAAGGTTACTTAAGCGCGGTCTATTATTAGTAGTAGTTCGCCCTAGTTACTCTAGTAGTAATTAACGAAAGGTCTAAGGCGTTAGTTAATATACTAGTTCATAATCTCTATTTATCTGTCAGTCTACTAGTAGAAAGAGATAGAGAGCTTAATCTTAACTCTAATTATATAATAAAACTCTTATTAGAAGGATAAAATAAACTAAGCTTCTTAATTAGATATAATTAACTTAGAGGTATATCCGAAACAATATATCTATTAGATAAATAATATCGCTATCCCGCGGGTATCGATATTATAGTAGTATAATATCGATATAGAGTTCTTTCTTAGGCAGTCGATAAATACTAATATCCTATTAAACCCTTAATTATTAGGTAAGAAGTCCTTAAAATCTATAGCTAAGTACTACATAAAGTAGCTAAGTACTAGTAATAGATAGAGGAATCCTTACTGTTTCGTCTGCTTCGGATAAGAGTACTAATAGAGGCGATAATTACGAATATACTATTTCATATCCGATATAAGTCCTTTCTAGTAGTAATAGGTAGAAATCATCTTAGCGGTCTTATAAGTATTTGGATAAGCGGAGGAAACTTAATTATAGATTTCGCTAATTAAACAGGTATATAGCGGGGTATAGCGTTATATATATAGATAACTATTATAAAGTAGTAAATTATTATTAATAGTATAGCTGTTTCCTAATATATTCTGTTTATTAGAGAACGATTCTTAGTTAAATTAATATAGTTTCTCGATTAAATTAAAGGAGTTATATACGGGTTCTAGTAGCGTATTAGTCTTTAGCGATATTAGGTATATATAACTAATTTAATCGATATAATATTTAGCTAGTTCCGTATTAATCCTAGGATCTAGATAATCTAAAAGTAATAAAACCTGAGATCTACTATCCTATTTCTATTATTCTTATATCCTTAGATCTTATTCTCTATAGCTAAGGATATTAGCTTTAGTATTATCTTTACTAAATATATATATAATTTGAAAGTTAAATTAGGAAAGGAATTCTATCTATCTAGCTTACTTACTAGTTAGGACCTTAGTAGTTATAAAGTATTTTAAGGATCGATAGTCCGTATATACGCTAGTATAATATTATAGAGATATAAGTTCCGATCTTTATTTCCGGAAAGACTTAATAATAGTATATAATTCCTTATTATAGATCTTCTAGTTTAGTTCGTATCTATTAAGAATATAAGAGTAGAATCTAATTAGATACTACTAGTTATCTTTATATAATTAGGAGATAACTCTAGCTATTATACTATTAGAGGTATTAGTTTCTAGTTTAGTTTATAATTCAGAGTCGAAATAATATAGTTTCTATACTAATAGTAGCTATTAATATAAATCGTTAAAGGATTTCTTATAATCGTTAGTGAAATTCTATAGTACTATAGGCCTAGTAAATATTAAGAGAGGTTTAGTAATAAGGCCGAAATTCCGAATAAATTAATAGTAGAAACTATAGGATCCTAGGAAAGATTTCATAGCTATTACTATTTCGGGGTACTTCTAGTCTACTAATAGTACTATCTTCTCAGGATCTAGCTCGATTCTATTAGTAGTAATAATATATCTAAGGTATTTAATCTAAGTAATATAGAACTCGCTTTTCTTAATATCTACTTAGAGTCTAGTATCTATTAAGTATTATAATACTAATTTAATATATTCCTTATATTCCTAGAGCGTTTCCGAGTATATAAGGATATTATCTAGGTAAGCTATATAGAAATCGTCTAGGTAATCTAGTAATATATTATTTATATATTATTAATATATACTAGGTCTATTATAGAGCTTAAAAGGTAATACTTTATATTTATAGGATCCGAAGCAGGTTCGGAAAGTAATATACTCCTCTGATTCGGAGTCTATACGGATATAGTTAAATACTATCTAGATATTTAGTTTAGTAAAGATTACTACTTTAGATATACGAGTTAAGAGCTTATCGATCCTAGGTATTAAGTAGGAATTCTTTCGAGTGATCGTATTAAGCTTATAATAATCGATATAGAAGCGTAATCCTTTATTAGCTTTCTTAATAAATAGTATAAGTAATACGAAAGGACTTTAGCTAGATTCGATAAATCCCTTATCTAGGTTCTCTATAAGGTACTCCTTAGTTACTTATAATTCGTCTATAGATTACTAATATAAAAGCGAATATATATTAAGTAATAATTCTTCTAGAATAATTTTATAATTATATAAGTAATATAATAGAAGAATATTAGAACCCCGCTTAAAAAAGGCCTCCTTAAAAGTATAGTATTATTCCGATAGCTTTTTAGCTATAAGTTATTCGATATCGGGATCCTTAGGGGAGTCGCTATTTAGATAGTTTTATAAGAGGCGGTCTATCTTATAAATACTAGTAAAGAATAATTCGGAGCTCTTATATTTTATATTAAAGTAAAAAGCTATAGTACTAATTTAGTAAATCGGAACTGTTTTCTAGATCCTTAGAGGTCGAGAGGAGTACTTATAGTAGGGTTTCGGCGTAAGTACTTTTCTTAATAAATTCAGAGCGGAAAAGAGTTCGGGTTCCTTAGCGATAAGCGGAAATAAGTTAAATAATAGGAATAATACGTTAATATACTATATCGCTACTATTTAGTATAATTAGTATTAGTCTAGCTAGTTTATAGCTAAGTCCTACGTATTAGTATCGATTTAGTAAGATTAATTAATACTAAGTTTATAAAGTAGTAAAGTTATAATTATCTCCTTATTATATCAGAGAGTAGCTAGATATTATTCCGGCTATAGTAGCTTATAGTAGAGCGTATCTAGCTTAACTTAGAATCGTTATATCTATTTAATATTAATAATTATATCTTATTATCCTAAATCGAGGAGAATAAAAGAATAGTTATAAATACGCTTACTATTAATAGAAAAGTATAAATATATAAAATAGATAATATAGGTTCTAACGGACTATTAGAACTTACGTATTTAGAATAGAATAGAGCAGTAGCTCGATTTTAATACTAAGGGCCCCTGATAGTTATCTAGTAAGAGTGCAATTTGTGACGCTTGCTCTAGAAAGGTCTTAAAACTACCTGGGTAATAAGACCTCATATTGCTATGAATATGAAGTAGTAAGAATCACTTGAGAATCTATAACTAAGGAGTGAAGAAGTAGAGAGAGAATAGAAGTATATATATGAAAAGGGGCCCCTAAACTCTACTCGTGTAATCTCGCTTAGCAGTAAGTGTTTCCACTAATAGGGAGAGACCTCTAAACCTAACTAGTCGTTATACTACCCCCCCCTCCGAAAAAAGCTCGCCCTCGAGCGTTAGTCTATCTCCTTGTTATTATTAAGGTAATTATAATTATCAATTCTATCGTAGAAAGCTTTTAGCTAATTAGGTAGTCTAGCAGGAGGTCTAGCTTACGTTAGGTTATTAAGGTGGAATTATTATAGCTTAGCGGGAGCGTATTTAACGTCTATAGTATCGTACTATATAAGATCGACGTCTTGATTTAACTAGGAAACTCAGTATAAGAGGCTATTACGCTGCTTACGGCACGTAAGTATATCTTCGATCTCCTATTTATCGTCACTAGTGATATTAATAAGTAGTAGTAGCGATAAGGTTTATCTTAGTAAGGGGTCGTTTAGATACTTCCGTAGCTTAGTAGCAGGGAATACGTTATATACTTTTATACTAGNAGGAAGTACTAACTAAGAGAGAAAGGAAAATAAAAGTAAAATTCACTAGGAGTATAATCGCTAAGTACTCCTACTACTATAGGTAACTCGAACCTGATCTGTTCTCTCTTATAATAATTAGTAGACTAGGAGGAAAAGAATAACTCTCTAGAAGATACTATAGATAAACTAATCTCTATATAAGATAAGTTCCTTATAGGGGTCCCTCGCCTATCTTCGACTCTCCTATTAGAACTAATACTATAATCTCCGCGTATAGCGGAGTTTAATAACTTAATAAACTCTATTCTAATATATAGTACTAAGAGAGAAGATACTATTCCTAATAAACTATCTCCTTCTCCCGGCGCCGAATCAGTAAAGTTATACTCTAGGAAGTCTTATCTTACTAAGAAGATCCTGCCTCTAGATAATAGATCGGACCTTACCTTCCTCTAATAGAGAGTATCGATACGAGACTAGCTAGCTGTAAACGCCGACTACTACCCTACAGACTTCTCCCGGCGCGTTCTTATATAGGAGCTAGTTACTAGATTAGCTAAGGAGTATCTTACGCTTTAGTACCTTACTAATAAGTTTAAAACTAGTAATAAAATAATCTCCTTATTAGAGGAGAACTTTCTTACTAGTTTAGAGGAAGATAACTATTATAACGCTTTCTACTACTTAGAAATATAATAACCTGGCTATATACGCGAGACTTTCGCTAAGTTTCGTAGTCGATTTCAAAGCGCTACTATCTAAGGTAAAGTTAAAAAGAAGAAGTAGTTCTTCTATATATAGGATAAGATTATATTATCCTTACGCGCTTTAACCCTTATTATTAAACTAACGTAAAATAAGGATTACGCTTCTATAGTTAGACCCTTACTTTCTTTTAATACTAAGCGTTACTATAACTCAGAATATACCTATCCCGAGAAAGCTACTGCCCAGGTATAGCACCGTAAGCTTACTATTACTACTACGACTACTACTAGTTCTACCTCTTACCGGTCCTTAAGCTTAGCTTCTCGATAAACTACTCTCGCACTATACGTATATACTTCTACTCTTATATAAGCTAGTACTCCCTCCGCGCTAAAACGCCCTACTACCTCGACTAGAGAACCCCTTAGGTATTATAATTATAAATAGCTCAGTTATATTAAGCTAGATTACTCTAACTCGCTTAAAGTTTAATTAATTAACGAATTTCCGGAAGAGGATTAAGTAACTAAGGAAGTAGTAGAAGACGTACCCTCCGAATCTAGACTAATACTAGAGGGAAATAATAAGGCCTAGGTAAAAACTCCTTCTTAGGTTTACGCAGGTATAATCTCTCTAATCTAGACCTTAACTCCCTAATAGAAAGTAAGTAATTTATATACCTAACTATAGTTAGTATAAATAAGCTAGGAGTCTCTATAAGTAGCTTAATTAATACTAGAGCGAATAGTTATCTATTTATTAATCGTACTCTTACTAGATAACTATTAAGGGCCCTTAGTATTAAAATCGAGCTACTACTTTATTCTATTCTAATATATAGTTTCTAATATTCTATTAGAACTTATATTACCTATTTTATATATTTATACCTTTCTATTAATAGTAAGCGTATTTATAACTGCCCTTTTATTCTCCTCGATTTAGGATAATAAGATATAATTATTAGTATTAAATAGATATAACGATTTCAAGTTAAGCTAGATACGCTCTACTATAAGCTACTATAGTCGGAACGCTATCTAGCTACTCTCTAATACGATAAGGAGATAATTATAACTCTATTTCCTTTTAAACCTAGTATTAATCGATCTTACTAAATCGACGCTAACGCGCAGGACTTAGCTATAAACTAGCTAGATTAACGCTGATTATACTAAATAGTAGCGATACGGTATATTAACGTATTATCCTTACTCTTTAACTTATTTCTGCTTATCGCTAAGGAATCCGAACTCTTTTCCGCTCCGAATTTATCGAGAAAAGTACTTACGCTGAAACCCTACTATAAGTGCTCCTTTTAACCTCTGAGGATCTAGAAACTAGTTCCGATTTACTAAATTAGTACTATAGCTTTTTACTTTAATATAAAACGTAAAGGTTCCGAATTATTCTTTACTAGTATCTACAAGATAGATTGCCTCTTATAAGACTATCTAAATAGCGACTCTCCTAAGGATCCCGATACTAAATAACTTATAGCTAAAAAGCTACCAGAATAGTACTATACCCTTAAGGAAGCCTTTTCTAAGCGGGATTCTAATATTCTTTTACTATATCGCCTATACGATTATAAAATCATTCTAGAAGAACTATTACCTAATATATATTCGCTCTTATATTAGTAATCTATAGACGAATTATAAGTAACTAAGGAGTATCTTATAGAGAACCTAGATAAAGGATTTATCGAATCCAGCTAAAGTCCCTTTATATTACCTATATTATTCGTTAAAAAGGCCGATAGAGGATTACGCTTCTATATTAATTATCGTAAGCTTAATACGATCACTCGAAAGGATTTATACCTAATACTTAGGATCGATAAGCTCTTAATCCGTATATCTAAAGTAGTAATCTTTATTAAACTAGATATCTAAGTAGTATTTAACTATATCTATATAGATCCCGAATCCGAGGAGTATATTACTTTCCGAACTTACTTCAGATCCTATAAATATAAAGTATTACCTTTCGGGCTCTATAATAAACCTAGTATATACTAGCGATATATAAATAATATATTATTAGACTACTTAGATAATTTCTATATAGCTTACCTAGATAATATCCTTATATACTCGGAAACGCTCTAGGAATATAAGGAATATATTAAATTAGTACTATAATACTTAATAGATACCGGACTTCAGGTAGATATTAAGAAAAGCGAATTCCATATTACTCGGACTAAATACCTCAGATATATCGTTACTACTAACGGAATCGAGCCAGATCCCGAGAAGGTAATACTATTAGTAGACTAAAAGTACCCCGAAATAGTAATAGCTATAAAATCCTTCTTAGGATTCTATGGGTTCTATTATTAATTTATTCGGAATTTTAGCTTTATCGCTAAATCTCTCTTAGTACTTACTCGGCCTATAGTACTATAGAATTTCACTGACGATTATAAGAAGTCCTTCGACGATTTATATTAATAGCTACTATTAGTGCAGAAACTATACTATTTCGACTCTGAATTATAGACTAAACTAGAAACTAATACTTCCGATAATATAATAGCTAGAGTTATCTCTTAATTATATAAAGATAACTAGTAGTATCTAATTAGATTCTACTCTTATGTTCTTAATAGATATGAACTAAACTAGAAGATCTATAATAAGGAGCTATACGCTATTATTAAGTCTTTCCGAAAATAGAGATCAGAACTTATATCTCTATAATACTATACTAGCGTATATACGGACTACTAATCCTTAGAGTACTTTATAACTACTAAGGTCCTAACTAGTAAGTAAGCTAGATAAATAGAATTCTTTTCCGAATTTAACTTTTAAATTATATATACGCTTAGTAAAGATAATACTAAAGCTGATATCCTTAGCTATAAGGAATAAGATCTAAGAATATAGGAATAATAGAAACGAGATAGTAGATCTCGGGTTTTACTACCTCTAGACCGCTTAGACCCTAAGATTAACGCGGAACTAGCTAAGTATTATATTAATCAAATTAGTTATATATATCTAATATCGCTAGGGACTAATACGCTACTAGAACCCGCATATAATTCCTTTAATTTAATCGAGAAACTATATTAATTTAACTAAGAATTATTCTCTAATAAATAGAATATATTATGAGATAGCTATACTATTAATAATAGTTTACTACTTTATAATAGTTATCTATATATATAACGCTATACCTTACTATATACCTATTTAATTAGCGAAGTCCACGATTAAGTTTCCTCCGCTTATCTAAATGCTCGTAAGACTACTTAAATAATTTCTACTTATTATTACTAGAAAGGACTTATATTAGATATAAAATAGTATACTTATAATTACCGCCCCTATTAGTACTCTTATCCGAAGTAAACGAAATAGTAAGGATTCCTATACCTATTACCAGTACCTAGCTACCTTATGTAGCACTTAGCTATAGATTTTAAGGACTTCCCGCCTAATAACTAAGGATTTAATAAGATATTAGTATTTATCGACCGCCTAAGGAAGGACTCCGTATCGATACTATACTATTATAATATTAATACTTGCAGGATAATAACATTATTTATCTAATAGATATATTATTTCGGATATACCCTTAAGTTAATTATATCCGACTGAGAAGCTTAGTTTGTCTTATCCTTCTAATAAGAGTTTTACTATATAATTAGAGTTAAGGTTAAGCTCTTAACTTCTTTCTACTAGTAAACTAATAGATAAATAGAGATTATAAATCAGTATATTAACTAACGCCTTAGACCTTTCGTTAATTACTACTAGAGTAACTAGGGCGAATTACTACTAATAATAGACTACGCCTAAGTAACCCTATCTTATAACTCTATTAGTATAGCGCTATATACCCTTAAATACAGTATACTACTATAGAATAGCTAGGACTAGAAGTAACTTACTAGATTAATATCGTAAGAGAAGCTTAACTATACTAATACTAAATCCCTAGCTAAATATACTAAATCCGCTATCGAGATTTTAAAAGCTAATATATTAGCTACTTAATATAAGATAAGCGCTATAACTGACCCGAAATAGTACAGTATCGACTAAGAAGTTAGAGATAAAGTATTTCTCTTTATAAGGAACCTTAAGAATTACTAGCTAAGTAAGAAGCTATCTAGTCTCTAAGTAGGACTATATTAAGTCTTAGCTAAGATTAGATACTCTTATAAGCTAGATTTACCCCTAGGATCTTCTATATACGATATATTCGCCCCCGAATTACTCTTTAAGGACTCGGANAGATTAACGCGGAACTAGCTAAGTATTATATTAATCAAATTAGTTATATATATCTAATATCGCTAGGGACTAATACGCTACTAGAACCCGCATATAATTCCTTTAATTTGATCGAGAAGCTATACTAATTTAACTAAGAATTATTCTCTAATAAATAGAATATATTAAGAGATAGCTATACTATTAATAATAGTTTACTACTTTATAATAGTTATTTATACGTATAACGCTATATCCCGCTATATACCTATTTAATTAGCGAAGTCCACGATTAAGTTTCCTCCGCTTATCTAAATGCTCGTAAGACTACTTAAATAATTTCTACTTATTATTACTAGAAAGGACTTATATTAGATATAAAATAGTATACTTATAATTACCGCCCCTATTAGTACTCTTATCCGAAGTAAACGAAATAGTAAGGATTCCTATACCTATTACCAGTACCTAGCTACCTTATGTAGCACTTAGCTATAGATTTTAAGGACTTCCCGCCTAATAACTAAGGATTTAATAAGATATTAGTATTTATCGACCGCCTAAGGAAGGACTCCGTATCGATACTATACTATTATAATATTAATACTTGCAGGATAATAACATTATTTATCTAATAGATATATTATTTCGGATATACCCTTAAGTTAATTATATCCGACTGAGAAGCTTAGTTTGTCTTATCCTTCTAATAAGAGTTTTACTATATAATTAGAGTTAAGGTTAAGCTCTTAACTTCTTTCTACTAGTAAACTAATAGATAAATAGAGATTATAAATCAGTATATTAACTAACGCCTTAGACCTTTCGTTAATTACTACTAGAGTAACTAGGGCGAATTACTACTAATAATAGACTACGCCTAAGTAACCCTATCTTATAACTCTATTAGTATAGCGCTATATACCCTTAAATACAGTATACTACTATAGAATAGCTAGGACTAGAAGTAACTTACTAGATTAATATCGTAAGAGAAGCTTAACTATACTAATACTAAATCCCTAGCTAAATATACTAAATCCGCTATCGAGATTTTAAAAGCTAATATATTAGCTACTTAATATAAGATAAGCGCTATAACTGACCCGAAATAGTACAGTATCGACTAAGAAGTTAGAGATAAAGTATTTCTCTTTATAAGGAACCTTAAGAATTACTAGCTAAGTAAGAAGCTATCTAGTCTCTAAGTAGGACTATATTAAGTCTTAGCTAAGATTAGATACTCTTATAAGCTAGATTTACCCCTAGGATCTTCTATATACGATATATTCGCCCCCGAATTACTCTTTAAGGACTCGGACGACCTATTATTAAGCTAGGAGTTACTAAACTTACCCCTAGAGGTTATCGCTACTTAAGAAGAGTAGGAGTTATAAGATATACTCGCTATATAGCTCCTAAGAGATAATCTAAAGTATTAAGTTAGCTAGCTAAGCTACGACCCGGACCTAACTTAGTATAACGCTTCCGACTTAATAGGTACTCTGTATAAGCTTAGAGACTTCTACGCTACTAACTTAAGTAAACCTAGACCTCCGCGTAAACTAGATTAGTAGATTAAGGCCTAAGAAGACAGAATAGATAACTATAATTACTTAGAGGATAATAAGCTATTATAGTTATTAGTATTAGAATTTATTACTAAGGATAATCCCCTGATTATACTCTATAATAACACTATATCTAGAGCTCTACTTCTTTAACTATTTCTACTTCATTAGCTTTCTCCCCTAAGTCCTCCGGAGCTTCTAGTAAATCTAGAATATCTAGAACTAGAATTACTATATCTAACTCCTTACCTAAATCTACTAACGTAGCTCTAGTAGTAGACTAAGTATAATAGCTAATCCTATAGGCTTTCTTCTTTAGAGAGAGTCCGGGAGTATCTAAATCTAACGCTATCTCTAAACTAGAAGGTAAATTCCTTTTTCCTTTAGTATTAGATATTATAGCTTTAAATATAGCTTTCTTCGTAAATTCCCGTATAATACTATTTAATTCCTTTATCTACTTTAACGTTATTTTAGCTATTAACTTAGACTCCGCCGAATCGATTATTAGAAGATCTAAATCCTATATCGCGTTAGTATCGTACTAGTATCTAAAAGTTTAAGATTATAACTTATTACTTTAATAAACTCTAACTCTTTAAATACTTTCTCTATAGAACGCCTTAAAGCTTAAGTCTCTGCTAATTATATAGTAGTAATCTCTAACATAGTAATAGGAGTAGTAGATTTCGCGAGACGATAGATCTAATTAATAGCTTTATAGGTAGCTACGATACTACCCCGATTTAGCTCCGCGTTCTTAGTTTCGCTGCTAAGAAGTAAACTAGATAAAATAATATACTCCGTATTAATATAGTTAAGTAACTATAACGTATTAGTATATATAACTACGTTCAGGTTTAAGTAACTCATATACTTATAACTGCTCTTTAACGCTGAATAATACTTATAAAGCTTAGAGTTAAGCTTATTAAATAAGTATAGGAGTTCTAAAATAGGAGTATTATTATACTTTATCTTAAGGAAAGCGCGAATATATCGCAGGTAATATATACGATACGCCGCCGAAAGAGTACCGGTAGGAACTAGTAAAGGTATTATAGGAGTTAGCGTTATAGATCCGTGAAACTCTTATACTATAATTAAAACTATCCTTAAAACTAAGATAGGAAACTTACTTATATTAAGAGAAGAGTTAATTAGGTCGATTAATATATAAGATTATAGTAAACTACTATAGTAGTTAGTAACGATACTTACTCTAGGAGCTATATCGTAGTCTAGGGAGAGTAAACTTATAAGTTTAAGTAGTTATCGCAGTTGAAAAGGAAAAGCTCTAATATTAATAAACCCCTTCCTTTATATACTCTACGCTCTACTTAAACTCGACTCCTACTGCAAATAGATAAAGTAAATACTACTTACTGCCTAATTTAGAAGCTATAATTAATATAGTACTATTATAGCGACGTAACTAGTTAGAACCTGATAAAGAATTTACTACTACTAAAGAGCAGCTAGCGCCTATTACGCGAATATCGACGAAAATAGTTATAATAAAGACTAATTTCAGTATAAACTATAACCTTCCGAGCTTAGGGTTAAGCTCTTCTTAGGAGGGGGGTAATATAACGATAGCTCACCTGAATATTATATAAGAAGAAAGATAGATAATAGGGCCTAAGTTCATAAGTATCCCGGTAGAACTAGTATCCGACCCGGTATAGTATCGGACTAGTACCGGCATATATATATAAGGTGCCTCGCACTCTATCTCTCTTCTTCTTCCTTCCTTATCTTTTTGTTTCCTTTGTAATAGACTATATAAGATCGCTCTTAGCCTCCCTACTCGTTTATTCTTACTTGTATACCGCCTTGAGTCTTGTGTCGTTACAAGGCTCTATATAGTCTGAAGCAGTCTCTATATCTTTAGCAAGAGACCTTACGTAAGGAGTTCGGTATTATCGACTTTATACCTTTATAAACTGATAATTGCGTATATATTAACCGAGAAACTAGAATAATTATTATTACCTATATCGACGATTTTCTAGTTATCTTAAAGGCTAGATTAGCTCTTAAAGAGCTTAAGAAGAAGATTCTTACTATATTCGATATTCTACTAGCTAGACTAGCTAAATACTTCCTTAGCGTCAGAATTATACGTAACAGAGAGAAGAAGACGATTTCTCTTTACTAAGATACATATATCGATAAGATATTAGATCGATTTAGAATAACTAACTGCAAGAGCGCTGATACGCCCTTTACTACTAGTTCAGAGGTTTCTATAGTCAAATTCAAGGGAGTAGCTACTCTATAAGAAATCAAGCTATATTAATAGCTTTATAGTAGTTTATAGTACCTAGCTTATACTCGCTAGGATATACTATACTACTGCTCTATACTATTATAATTTCTGATAAATCTATTATCTTAATACCTTGCGAGCGCTAAGAGAGTACTTACGTACTTATAAGGTACGAAGTACTACGCTACGACTTACGGAGGAGACGTTACTAACAGAGAGAAGATGAAATTAAGAGGTTTCTGCGACTCTGATTAGGCTAGTAACCGAATCGATAGAGTATCGTATACCGGAGTGTGTTTCTTCCTTATAGGAGGTGTTTTCTTAGCTATTTTAAAGCGATAGACTACTATAGCTCTTACCTCTACGGAAGCAGAGTATATAGCTATATGCGCCTTTGCTAGAGAAGTATTATAGATACGCTAAGTACTAAAGGAGCTAGGCTATAATAAGCTAGACTCTAGGAGTATAGAGATATAGTGCGATAATCAGGGAGCTTTATCTCTATCGGAGAACCCTGAATTATACTAACGTACTAAGTATATCGATATCAAATTCTACTACTTTCGCTAGGAGGTCGCTAGAGGTTATTTAGACCCTTAGTATATACCCTCAAAAGAGAACGCGGCAGACAGTTTTACTAAACCACTTAGCTTATAAAACCTTAAGGCCTTTATAGTAATACTGAATATAACTGTTTTATACCTAGAATAAGGGGTATAGATATTAATCAGGAAGGCAGATTATCTTAAAGGAATTATAGAACCTGGGGTTTATCTAGTTCACGTGATATCGAGGTATAGTTCTAGTCTCTAGGGGTATTACTATACGTACGCATACGATAGTATAATCGACTAATTATAGGAAATTAGATCACTTGTACTTATAGAAGTTACCGACTTTATAGTATCTCTATAGAGGGGTGTATTGCGAGGATATAGGTCTTGGCATAGATCAGGTGACTGTAGTCACGTGTATAGTCCGTGCGGATATTCCTAGATAATATCTTCTGTCGACTCTCCATAGCAATTAGTACTGCAATGCAACTAATATCATTCAACTACTCTATGCCTTACTCTGAAGATCAACGTAACCTTGCGATAAATATATTACGTTAGTTCAACTTAGTATATATCTTTACTCTAGCTAGCTTATCCTATAAGTACTAAGTATTTAGTAAAGAGTATATATCTCTTATAGTCTTACTATTAATTATCTAATAGTCTCTATAAGGTCTCCCTTTAGGATCTCCTGCTTTCTTAACTATTAGTATATTAATAGTATATAATAACTTAGATTTCTAAATCTATCTTTTCTTTATACTTAACTCTTAATACTCCTTAAGCGTCTTTATAATATTATAGTTATAATAGTGAAGTTTCTTTATAATAAGTATAAATCTATCCTTAAAGTTTATCTTATAATCCTAGGGTTTATACTTAGGTAGAGCTCTTATATCCTGCGGATCCTCGAATAATTTCGAGAACTTCCTATATAGTTCAGGTAGCTATTCCCGAATATTATCTATCTAACTAAGATAATTCCTAGGTTCTATCTAACTAGGAACTTGACTTAATTAGCTAGAGTCTATTAGTATTATTATTAAGAAAGTAGTATTAGCCTCTTATTTACTAGCTAGTTAATTACGCTTATATTTATAATTATTAAATATAACTCTCTTAGTTACTTAGTTTACGCTAAGATTATAGTTATATAGCTATAATATTCCTAATACGATATCGTATTATCTATTAAGTATAATATCGAAGTAGAGTATTTCTTCGTATTTATTAATAACTATCTTTATTCCTCTTATTCTTCTTTAGATCTATCTATTTAATCCGGCGCCTTTTCTATCTAATAAAGTAAAGTAATATAGTTTCGGGTTAATAACAATAGGAATATTCTATTTCTCGATAAAAGCCAAGTTTATAAAGCGTCTTATAGCTCCTGAATTAATAAGTGCTTTTATCTTAATATTATCTATTATAACTAGTAAGATTAACTAATCGAACTCTCTAGTAGTAATAAGCTCTAAGTATAGTAGTTCTATTAGGGAGTAATCACGTGCTTCTCTAGTAATTCTTCTTATTATTTTATCTAACTAAGTCCTAAGGCTAAGTTCATAAGTAATTAGAATATAGAGTATATAGTAATAGATATTAGCTTATCCTTAAATAGGATCTAGTACTATTCTCTAATAAGTAGCTAGTTCTAATAAGTACTATCTTCTCTGCTAATAGCGTTTCTCTCTTATCTTCTCGATAATAGCTTAAGTATCTTTAATTCGAAGAAACTAATCTAATTATTCGAAATCCTTTAGTTCAAGTTCTCCTTCGAGATTAGCTATGTAATAATCTAGTTACTCCTCGATATTCTCGGTATTAACTTAGAATATAATAATAGTAGTATTATAATAGATAATAACGCAGTCTATACTCGGGTTAAGTATATTATAAGTTCGATAATACTCTATAAAATTAGACTTAGTTCTATTATAAGCTTATATTCTTCTTTCGTTATTATAATTCCGAAGAGTCTAGTTTTCGTTATTATATAAGAGATTATTATATAGATAGTTTCTTTTATCTATAATACTTTAGCTTTCTTAGTCTTTATCTAGAAGTTCGACTAAGTTTTCTTCGAATTCCTCGCTAGATTTATAAGCTATAATATCCTACGAGCTCTATTCTACGCTAGAAGCTTCTTAGTTATCTGACTTTCTTTCAGCTAGTTCGAATTCTCTTTTAGATTTATTCTAAAGTTTCCCTTCTTACTTCTTCTTCTAAGAATAATCACGTATAAGATATCTTAGCTTATTATACGTATAGTAAAGACCTTTCTCTTACTATTTATCTTTCTTAGCTTAGCCCTTAGATCCTCTTTCTACTCTATTTATTTCTATCGAATTATAATAGTTTTATTTATTATTTAAGTAAAGCTAGAAGTTCCCCTAATACTTACTATATTATTATAGGAATTAAGGCTTTCGGAAGTAAGTAAGTATAAAGTATCCTCTTTTTTCCTTTACTTATTCCTAGATTCGTTTATTAATAGTAGTAAATAATTTAATTAGGTCTTCTAAGTTATCTAGTTTATTAGTCCTAGAAAGCTTATTCTTAATATAGTTCTTAAAGCCTTAGTAGTATTAAGCTCTTAATCTACTATCTATCTAATCTAAACGTATAAAGTAGCGATAGAACTTAGTAGTATATTCGTAATTAGATCCTCGCTATCGAATTCCGAGCAGGTACTTCTTAGCTTATTCTTTCTTATTAGGGTCTCTAAAGACTCCTTTAATAGTAATAGTAAAGCCTGCGATAGTTCGAAAGATAACTCGACTCTTTTTAGTTATAGTAGTAAAATAAGCCTTAGTTAGGTATCGATTAACTAAGTAATCACTTAAGGCTAGTTCGATCTAGTAAGTAGTAGTATCGCAGAGAAACGAAATAATCTATAGTACTTTAAGAGAATCTGCTTCGAACTTATCTCTATTAAAAGCGAGATATATTTAGTACTAAAGGATAAATTATCCTAAGTTATTATAGTTTCTATAATAAGTATTAAGTAAGTTGACTCGAGGTGGAGTAACTTTATTAGTCTTCTCTATCTTACTAACTTAGGATCCTTCTCCTATAACTAATCCTTCTTTAGGGGCTATTTTATTCTTACTAGCGATACTTTAAGTAAAGTACTTAAAGTATAATATTCCTAGTTCTGACTAGTATATAGTATATAAGCTTATCAGTTAGTATTAGCTATAAAGTAAAGTAAATAAGAAATTCGGTTCTTAATTAGAATTAAGATATTATAAGTAAGTATTAATTACTATATGAATTTAAGCACGAAGCTTCTATCTAATAGCAGAAGTGCTAGTCTTATATAGAGCTTTCGTTCCCTTATGCTAGCTATATAAGACCGTCTTATAGAGCGTATAAGCCCTCGCGACTTATCTAGCAGTCTAGCATATCACGTGATCCCGGATTACCTATAGCTATAATACTATTATTACTATAATATAGGTAAGCGTATAGTACTACTCGCTATCTATACTATAATCGTATTAGTGCCCTCCTTTCAATAGTACTAACTCTCTCGTTAGTACCAAAACTCATCTAGTACTCACTACTAGGTGGTACTATCAGTATTCTAGTGCTAGGACGGTTTTAGTACTAAGAACTATACTAGTTCGTGATATAGACTTATTACTATATAAGGCTTATCCTGCTATCTTTCCAGTAGAATCACTAGCTCTAGCTTTATTAGTAATATCTTCAATTAGACTAATCAGGGTTACTCCTAAGTTAGCCTTCTTATTTATCTCTAGGTTATTACTAGAAGAAACTCTTAAGAGAGAATATTATCTTTTAGCTTATATAAGCTACTTCTCTGAAACTATAGTAATAAATATAATTAGATACTAAACTAGAGGTAGAGCTATTATTAAAGTCTCTAATTTAATAATTAAGAGCTTAAAAGCGATAATAAACTTCTCTAGGGAGTTGAAATCGTTATACTAGAGCTTAACGTAATCTTATATAGCGTTATACACTAGTATATTACTACCTCCTTTATACTGCGCTTATAAGGCCTCCTATATATCTAATATAGTAGTTTTACTAGTTATATACACGAGAGGTCCGGCCTTATAATTCAACGTGATTATTAGCTTTATTTAACTCTCTTTAGACTCCTAATCTTACTACTTCTTAAGGGCTTTATTATTAACCTTATCGTCCTATTCGTCTACCTCTTTAGGTATATAGTCACGCGATTTAACGTTAAGAAACTTACTAATTCTATTAGTTTTAGTAATATTCAGTACCTTATCTCTCTATTCCGTATAGTTCTCTCCTCCCTTAAGCTTATAGCTATCTGCTAAGTTCAAAGATATAGAGCTACTTATCTTCTTGCGTTTATACGGCTCTTCTGGCGTAGTCGCAGTAATAGGTTCCGATTCCGGGTCTTCCGGATCCTCTAGATAGTCCTGGGATATCGATTTAGCGTCTGCAGGGGGTAAAACGGGTATGTTTTGAGTCCTAGGGACTTAGGTAGGTTCCGGCGCTAGCGCGGAAGACTCTGTACCTCGAGATGCGACAATTTCGGAATCGTCGACTTTGACTGCTATACGAGTACGAGTATTAAGTGCTATACGGCTTGTTTATAATAGTAAAGACTCTTTAAGAGAATCTTCGATAGAGTTAGAGTTGTCGGAGTACACTTCTTCGACTTCTTCCAATAATAGTAGCATAGGTGCGACAGCTGAAGAAATCTCTCTACTAGCACTCTGCGCGACTGTATTTGCTATAGAAAGACGCGCTAGTTTAACTGACTATACGCGTATACTATACCTTAATCAGAAGCACGCAACTTGAATCTCTACCCTTTAGTACTAAGAAACAGTTCGTAGCTTACTATTAAGAATCATAGTACTACTGCTTCTGTTAAGTACTACTCTACTTCTAGCTATCGGGGCTTATAACCTATAGTAAGGTTACGTTGATCTTCAGAGTAAGGCATAGAGTAGTTAAATAATATTAGTTGTATTACAGTACTAATTACTATGGAGAGTTAACTAAAGGTATTATCTAGGAATATCCGCACGGACCATACACGTGACTACAGTCACCTGATCCATGCCAAGACCCATATCCTCGCAACAGAAATCCAAGTTTACACAGCTCCTTAACCTAATCCACGTTGCTTTCTGCTGTTTGTTTACACGTAAGCGAGAATCCGGGGACTACTAAGCGAAGTGAAGAACTTCAGCTCTTCACCATGGAAAGCATCGAGGCAATAAATAGTCTTGAAAATACATGGCACTACATTGCGGCTAGTAGAAAAAATTGATACCTGTCATCGAATGATCATACTTGTGTATCTTCAGTTGTTCCTCAGCATCGAGTGACGTGAAATAATCAACTATACACACTAGGCAGATACATGACTGAAAACATTCGAAAACCGGCATTTTGTAGAGTTAAGAAGTGAGGGTACAGTGGCGTCGTTCACATACTTGCTCCAAGACGAAGATCATCAATAGAGAAAAATTAAAAGTATTATATTTCGTCAATCTCATCATCTTCCTCCTCCTTCATCACACATAAAAGCCTCATCCATCACCACTATCTAAATCATGAAATCCAAGAAGTCAAATACATCTAAACCCCAACCTCCAAACTCATTCATCCAAGAGACTCGATGCTTTTCCCAAGCCTGAATATCCACCTCATAAACTCGTATGGTCATAACTCAAAAATCTCTCAAACATCAAAGGTTCTGCAAGTCTTCCCCCTACTCATAATATCCAATTCGGTTTCCAGGATCCAATCCTCCATCTAGAAGTGAACAAAGGAACGCGCCAAGTATGAAATAACAAAAGCCATGGGTATTGTGTGCGCGAAGACACCAGGAAAAGCACGAAAGAAAAAAGCAAAAACTCCATCGCCGCTGTAAAATATCTTCAATCCACCATTAACGAGTATCGCGTACACTGCCGCCCAAATCATACCCAATACGTATCCTGAGACCACCGAACCAGAGAATATACAACCGCAAACTCCACTTCGCCCGATGATTCTGAGGTATTAAGCCATGGAGATCCAGGCACATTGGCGACTACCAAGGTACATTGAGAGTTCGAGAGCATGTTGAGGGGGTAACGTATAGACATGACCTCATCCGTCTATCGTTACAGAAGTAAAGGAAACTCAGCTAGAAGTTTCATTCCGGTCTGAGCGTAATATCGACATCATCTTCCTCGTCATCAACATCAGGAGCAAGTCGATCCACTCGTTCTGCGTAGATCTTCTGCTTGCCGACCTCAGCTGCCCCTAACGAGTCGATGTAGGTTCTAAACTTGACAATCTCGCGTAGGAGATATGAGGATTTCTTTTCCCAGTTGGCCATGGCTTTCTGAGCATTGGGGTGACGCGGCGTGAACTATTGTTGTCAGTTAGTAAAAGAAAACCTTGATTTAACAGACAATCTTTGAAGAACTTACAGCGAGTAACATGGGATTACGCAGTTGGTTGTGCTTTTGCAACTCGTCCTCAATCCCAGACACGTAGTCTGATAGAGTGCGTAGTTGATCCGCCTCCATCAGATTGCTAGCTCTCATGCTTTGTGTTGGTGGTGTCCAATCTGATATCGAGATCTTGTCTCCAGGTAGTCGAGATCGGACGCTTCCGCTTGGATAGGATTGGTCTAAACTCGATCGCAGAGAGCTCTGAAGACTCGGACGGTTGCCGCTGGTAGAAGGTCTTGTAGACTCATTGATGGCATTGACCAACGAGTTGTTGACAATGGATTCTGACCAACCATACTCGATGTTGCTGATGCCACCGACAAGAGGATGGTTTGATAGTCGTGCACTCCAGTAGTTGGCTGTTGAAACGAATTCCTTGACAATATCTGGTGTGCCAACCTGGAAAAGATGGACAGCTCCGGATGGTAACGAGAGAGCCCAGACATGTGGTCGAGCCTTCGAATAGCCAGGGGATGGGAGAGCGCTGGCGATCGTCTGTCGAAGAAGAAACGAGCCGAGACTTGTAGCATTGTCTTGCCAGTTTCCACCACCAACTACACCTCCTGCAGCCTTTCCTTTGTTCTTGTTGCGGATACTCTTCGACGAGAAGGAGAACAGGCTCATGTAACCCTTTTCGATGACAGCAAAGACTTCGCTCCAGTTTCTATCTTTGGCTTTCTTGTCCAGAGACTCGAGATGATGTTTGTGCTTGACAATCCCTTCTTTCGCCCATGGTGCTCCATAGAGTTCTAAGGATTCATCTTCAAGTAAGGGTGCAACACGTGGATCTTCGTTTTCATCACGTTCGCTTCCGATGCTTCCGGCACTCCCAACGGTTTCCTCGCGAATTATAGCCTGGCTGAGCGCGTTGGCGAACCCAATGGATTGGTGATAGTCGCCCTGAAGAAAGCCTGATCCAAATGAATCAACGGACATCGAAGTCTGGGTCTTCCCCAGCGAATATTTACTCCATGTGCTGGATGCGACTGACGGACTCCACATTGAAGATTGGTCATCCAAACTCGTTCGGCTGGAACCCATACCAGAACCAGGATACAAGCGAGGTCGTGATCTATTTTTGCTAGCCCATTTACCATTTCCAACACGAACGGTTTCTGCGGTTCTCCCTCTGACGAAGCTTTGAGACTCCGATGGTGTTTTGCTTAGAACACTAGGACTGCGGCGTAGCATACCATTTGTGAAAACCGACAAACTGTTGGAAGATGGTGCTTGAAGAAGTGGCCTTTCGATAGGTGCACCAAACAATGGCAGTCGCTCGCTTCGAATGGAGTTGTAGAAATCCTTGAGTACAATCTCGACCTGAACTTCCCATGTGCGCAAAGTTCCGTGAAATGGCGCTTTTACTAAAGGTCCACAGTCGTCCATTGGTGTGTCATAGTCCAATGGTGTAGGTGTGACACCACCAGAATCTGTTCTTGGTGGAGGTTTGAAAGATGTTCTCCATGAAGGTCTATCGTTCTCGATGGAGGACCTTTCAGGCTTCAAAGACACGTCTCCGTTTTGCTTGATGGTTTCGAATGCAGATCCTTTTCCTGGCAGAATTGTTCCTCTTGTTGGCTCAAATGCGTCCGAAGGTAGATCGGCCACACTCTTACGGACCGTTGGCATCGTGTTCTTGACGAACTGACTTCGCGTCATTTTCTGGTCGATATCCGCAAGATGTAGATCGGTGTTAAGGAGGAGAATGGAGTAGCAGATGGTATGTACAACATCTAGACTGGGGTTTAGATATCTGAAAAGAAGTTGATTGATCTGAACTTACCGATCCCCTTGAAGCCATGATTGGGGTTGCATTTACACCAGCGCTTGGCAAAGTTGACCAATATCCGATCAACCTGTTGGCTCTCGGCCTTGAGTACCAACCGGCCGCACATGAGACGAAGCGCTGCAAGAACATTCAAATTCGAAAAGTTGTACAGTTCCATGTAGGCAACAAGCGTCCTCAACCGGACTGGATTATCTTCTCCCATCCATGCAGCTGCCTTCTCTTTCGAAATGAATTTCTCGTCGCCATCGTATATCTTGCTGGCCGTTTCGCGCTCTTCTTCACTTGGAATGATGTCCTCATCAGCTGGAGTTTCAGTATCGGGCGATTTGGCTGCTTTTGAAGCGGTTGGGGGATGTTGCTGCTGTGATGGAGATCTTAAGGTCTCGTCTTTGCCTTCAACTTGCAAAATCGGCAAGCTCGTTGCGGATTTGTAAATCGTCTCAGTTGAGTCAGATATTACACTGCTGGCGGGTTGGGCAGATTTCAGCGGCGGTACAATGCTGGAATCCTCCGTATCTTCTTCTTCTGAAGAAGGCTCCAGCCAGACGCGGGTATCTTTACTTTCTGGATCTGCGGGCACTTTGTTAGGAGTGAGCATCACCCATTCCTCATCCTTTGTGGTCAAAACGGTTTGTTTTGTGTCTGACCTAGATTCGTCAATGCTTCGAGGAGATTCCTCGACCGAGACAGTTTTGCTCCGACCGATCTTTGATGATGTCGTCGGCGATCGTTTAGAGTGAACGCTTTCGCACTGTGTTCCGAGCACTCTATCTCTTGCAACAGGGGACGATGGTTTTTTGCCGGTCGGCTTTTTCGACCCATCTTTAATATTTGTCATTCCGGATGTCTCTGACACTTCTGGGTCATTATCACTACTGTCTTGTAAGAAGGTCCCCTCACTGACGTCTCTCGAGTCATCTGGAGTTAAAGACCTCTCAGTCGAACAAGCCGCGACGGCAGTCGGAGGCAGTGAAGCTGATAGGTCGCCTAGTACTTCTCGCTCGGTGGATTGGACAGTCCTGATGGTGGCGCTCTTGTCTGGCTCGTAATCCGGGGAAAAGCCCCTGACGATCCGCTCATTCGGTTCTGGACTTTCGCTCATTGGACGATCCGCTTCAGGAGAAGACATCAAATCGATGGGGTTCCTGGCAGGGGTCGCCAGATACTGATTCATCACTTCCCGGAGGCTACTGACAGGGCTGTTAGGAGCTCTCGTAGGAAGATGCTCCTTTGAAATCTGCAGCGGCTCCAGCGGCTCCAAAGGCTCCAGTGACTCCAGTGGTATCGCCGGAACCATTGGGACGGCGGGTTCTGGTTCGGATACTGATTTCCTGCGCCGCCGAAAAAAAGAAGAAGGCTTTTTGGTAAGTACATGGGCTGGTTCCTTCTGAGAAAGGGGCGTTTCTCGAGACGAATGCGACTGTTGAGATTTCATTTGATTGCCAATATGCTGAGGTCGACTTTGAGGCTGGTCCGTAGTTTCAGTAGATGTCGTGGAACTGTGAGAGGGGGGAAGGTCAGTTGTTGAGACAGGGCTACTCCTCGCGCCGAAGACTCTCCGGAAAAAACCCGGACGCTCTTTGGGCTGGGCGAGGCTAGGATTTTGTTGTTCTTTGGGTTTACCGTAGCTAACTAATGGCGCAGGCGCAAACGCAGGTTCTTTAATGAACGCGGGCATAGGAGGTAGTTCGCGGTTACGATCTTTCGACCCATTGTTGGCAGAAAGTTTCCCTTTGTAGCCACTTTTCGAAGACCGTGTGCTTCTCTTTCTCTCCAGCTTCCGTGGTGGACTAGCTTGTACTGGTTCGGGTTGGGGAATTGTGATGGGAGTCGTAGGCCGTACCCTTCGTGGTCCAACTGGGACTGTAGGTTCCGGCGCAGCATCGTAGTCGTATTGATTGAAAGGAGGCTTGTTCGTCTCGGTCGATCGAGAGATGGGTTGTGAGGACGCATACATCGCAACTCGATCACCACTGAAGTCGAAGCTCGAGGATCTTTTACCCAGTCCATGTGTCCGCCGTTGATTACTTGTGACCTGCGCGTAACCCAAATCGAAGCTGTTAGCACTGCTACCCTTGCTTCCCTTTCTATTCCGCGATAGTGTGCCGCGTGGGATTATTTGGGGTGGTGCGGCAGGTCTTGTTGCTGAGAATGTCGATGTGGCATCGTTCCGAATGCTATTAATCCTCTCCAAGTTGGTCTGAAAGTTCGAACTACTATTACTCCTTCTCCCGCGGCCCAGCTTTTCTCCAGAATTTCGAGATGAATCGTCCGGAGCTTCGTAGTCGGAGCTATACGAGTAATTATGCCCAACGCCTCGCCCATTCTTCGGAGCGAAATTCTGTGCCGGCTGATATGTTTCCTCTGTGAAGGTCGAATAAAGTTGCTCCTCGTCTACCGTAGGGTGTCTGCCAAATCCATCTCCGCCCTGACCAAAGGAAAATTGATCGAGGGAAAGGAGCATGTTGTCGACCAGCGAATCGCGAGTCACTTGACGTGGAGACAGAGAGAGGTCATGCGAGTCTCTTCTTCCTCCTTGACTCCTCTCCGGATCATGAGCCTCATTATTCGAAGGCTCGATGGGCGTCATGTCGTCCAGAAAAGTTTCCCTTTGCCCAGTTCGTAACTTAAGCGCCCGATTGGCTGTTGCAGTATTTCCTCTATGAGGTCGGTGATTCTCCGTCTTGGGCGGAGTATGTGGAGGAGAGGAGTCCTTTTTCGTCCCTTTGTAGCTGGTATCGATATTCAATGAAACTCCTACACGCTTTGCAGGAGACATGGGCGTATTCTCAGAGGACTGCATCCTGAAGTCCGCCGATAGGAGAAATTGCCTGTCTTATCCTGTTCCCAGACTGGCATTCAGCTCCGTGCGTCGTTGGCTGCCCATGTAACGGAATCCTGTGTCGACAACGCAGGCTGGCATTCGAGAAGAGCTGCAAGTAAGCACCTATCCAGTAGTGAGCCTTGCGCAACTCTTCTGATCGGGCAATCTGAAAGTAGATTGAATCTGGGATTGAATCGTTGGATCTGATACCAAGGGCGTTTGATTATTGAAACGGCCGAGGCGATTATATTTTGTATCCTGGTCAGCAGAACGCGGTAGAGACTGTGGGCGTATTTGAAGGACGGCAGGGAGGGAGGTCTGGCGATCCGTTTATCGCAACAGCCGGTGAAGATATTCTCGTGTGAACGGGGAGATGGAGGTTGGTTGCGGCAATCTGACAATTGAAGCAGCAAACTGGAGTTGGCCGCGTCCGAAGCTCGTCCGAAGGGAGAGATGCTGGCGCACACAAGCGTGGATCGCAGATTAAACTGAATTGTGGTACGTACCGGTACCTGCTGGCCAATTCCGCTGAGGTGTACTAGAGTATCGCGAGTAATAACAGCAAAGCCACGCAAATTGTAGATGCACTGCACAGTCCTTCTCGTGATGGGATGAAAGCAAAATAAGAAACCAGGCAAGACTAAGCCACTCTGCATAGCGAGATTAGAGCAGAATATCAACCACACACGAGTGGATGGATGACCCATACTGTACTGCCACAGTCCAAGTGAAATGTGCGTGCAGAGAATGCACAGAAAAGAGGTCTGTGTCGTACAAGTGGATGTGACTGATTGGCTATAACCATGGAGATGGAATTTGGATTATTTCTCCGAGAGGCATCTCGCTGCTGCTGCAGCACGGGAGGTGGGTCATTTTGAACTCTCCTCTTTTTCATCAGATCAGGTGCAGGTATACACGATCTCGACGTCGGAGATTTCTGTTGAACAAGCAATCTTATGAGGACTAATACTTAGTAGTATAAGGAGATATTGGACACAGGCACAGGTTGCATACTACTAATTTAAGAACAAGTCTGGAAAATAGCCTGATCTTTACCGATGGGAAAAGAAATCGAGAGTTCTGCAATGGGGATATACTCGCACGGCTATAGACTCAGACTTTGCGCACATACCTCGCTAGGTCCACGAACTTGATGTTGAAGTGAGAAGAAGTTGACAGGATGAAATGCAACCCCGTCAATGTTCTGAGTTAACATAAGGTATCAAGCCTCACTCAGGCTGGAGCTCCTCCACGGATGTAGCTCCGTATAGTTGCAGGATTTCGTGGTTGGCGACATGTTGTCCCATACCAGCCATGCCAATACTGCAGAAGCCCGTCTTCGTGAGAGGAGAGGGAAGGTCTGGGTAGGCCAGGCCAGGGCATCCCATCCGTTTGCTGTCTTTGTTGTTGTCGTTTCATAAGGAGGGGAAAGCTTGGGAAGGGGGAAATCTTACAACCTGCAATCCTTCCCCATGAGACAGGGGTTCAAACCTATTACTTGCTTCTACAAGTAATTTCAGTTCTTACTTCTGGAAGTTTAGCTAATTTTACCTAGATCGGGCGCGAAATAAATCATTATCCAGCCGGGATGCACCTCATCGTGAACCACAATCTATCTTTTGTTTTGCAGGATTTCAACACGGAGCCATCCCGAACATGAGAAATCAAGACAAGCGGTGTAGCAGCTCCAGCCAGAAGTCCGAGCACCTGCTTCTCTCCAAACTTCCCCAAGTCCAAGACTTTCCCATCTCGATAATCTTCAACCTCAAAATCCGAACAAAACAATAGGGGCAAGGCAGATAAGCGAATGGAACCACTGTATTCAGTACCTATCGTACCTGGCGGCGGTCCGGGAGTTACCGCATCGAAGTGGCTGCATACTTGTACTCTATATGCAAGCCCCTTACGGCCTGCAGAAACAGAAACAAATGCCAGGTACAGGGACTGGCTAGATGTGACTTGCATAAGCCCCTTGCCTTCGAGAAGGGACGGGTCATTCAATTGGATATTGCGAAGCCTGTGAAGTGACGGCAAGACAACGGACGACCTGTCTGCCACATTCGGAGGCCTACGCGCCGTTGTCCATTTTAGAGATGTCTCCATTATGGCTGTGCTGGAGAGAAGCCGAATTCAGCTGCTGGAGCTTGAACTTAGCCGGGAGCGAGAGCTATCTCCACCGATAGACCGACGACATTTGCTCATGAGAGTATCATTACCCTTACCTCAGCATGTCGTGGGCCCATGGACAGCCTCCGGAGTTTGACAGATAACGGCCCGCTTCATGGAACACAAACCGCAAGAAGAACCCTACTGGCGAGCAATAGAGATGTTCGCACCGATCAGCAGTATTTGTAATATACTGACAATCTCTCCGATGGACGTTTCTGAAGGTATCACCGGACATCGAATCACTATTTTTCACAATATTGCAAATGAGAACGCTGCTCAGAACACAAATGATATTGTCATGCTCCCAGTATATCATGGTTGGAGAATGAAATAGGCCAGAACAAGCATTCTTACAGTGGAAGAAGCCCTCGGAATGTTTCGTTCCATAGAACAGAGACACCTCGTCGCTTTTTGTTACCATTGACGAACCCCCGCTCGGTTAAGGAGGTCAACCATAATGTCAACAAAAGACACGAATCCGGTTAAAAGACGGAACTTATTTGACCCGGAATTGGTCTTACGAAGTAAATATAAGTCCCGTTGCTGTTTCGTGAGGTATTGTAATAATCTAAGCACTGTAGCTAAAGTTTCCTTGAAACACATCATACTCCAACAACTCAATCTCTTTGCAGATCTCATCCACCTAACTTTCCGGCAGCAAAATTTAACCTCCATGAACCTTCCCTCTTCCCTTCGCCTCCTCAAACCTTTTCTCCCACTTCTCCTCTTGCTTAAACAACCTAACAGCTTCCATCGCGCTTGGTGTTCCGTAATCTGGATCTGCACCACCCGCAAGTAATGCCTACCCATATCACGTGAGCTGAGATTCAACCCAAATCAGAGGACGCAAAGACAAGAGAAACGCACCTCGATGACTTCTGCCTCGTTCTTGAAAACAGCACCAGCTAAAGGCGTCTGCCCTCGATCATTGGCTCGATTCGGATCAGCTCCGTATTGGATGAGGAGGGTGACAATTTGAGCATGGCCATGGTAGGCTGCTAGCATGACCTATACAGTATCCCGTTAATATTTATCCTTCAAATCTAGCCTTTTCTACCAACGGAAGATATCTGGTTTTCTCTTTCGCTCAAGAAATCGAAATTGAAGCATAGGCAATCGGGGACAACCACAAGCGAGATTTTGGATTTCAAACAAGAAGAGAAAGAAAATTGCTTACAAGACTATCACCCTTCTCATTCATCATATTAGCCGGTAATCCAGCCGGTAAAGCCTGCTGGAAAACATCCATCTGACCGTTTCGTGCAGCATCATACATTCGCGTTGCGAAAGCAATGGCCTCTGGTGGGAGTTCTGCTATTGATGCCATTTTCCCTCTGGTTCCTTTCGATTCGAGTTCTGAAAGATGTATGTTGTAACACCTGAATCTTAGAAAGACTAAGCCTTGATACTGCGTTTACGAAACCCGAGGAACACCAAGATTAGTGATACGGTAGTGATACCGTATGAATTTGTATTCTTGATGCTGTAGTTAAATTACAGGGGTGCAATCCATAAAGCCGCTCGATGACATCGATTCAGCGGCCAGCCTCGGCCTCCATCAAGCTCGTCCCCAGATTTCAGATTTCCGGTCTCTGCTTTCCCAATCCAAACACTGGACTGTCAACATTTTCAAGATGCGCGTTCTCTTTCGACCCTCAAAACCACTGGCCAGCAGATTCATACGATGCTATTCCACACAACCAACACCATTAGTCAAAGTCTTTGATGTTCCAGCTCCAGGCAGTGGGAGGATTAGGATTCTCTCACTGGTAAGTTCACAGTTCGGCTTAGAGCTCCCCTCCTCTGCCTCCCAGACCATCACCATCACCACATCTACACTCCTTCCAAAAACTCTGTCCTGCTCTCGCAGTTTTAAGTCCTTCTATAAATATTCCACACCACTAACCAAGTACTCAGGCCCGCCTCGCAGCACGCAACGCCATATCGCGACAGCTCCTCCACGAACTCCGCACGAATATCGACTTCATAGCTTCGGAATATGATGCGGATGGCAATGACTTGCCTGCGAAGAAAGTTTTTGGTGGAGTAGCTGGAACCGATCACAAGGGCCCTACGAGAGCGGTGGTATTAGCCAGTGAAGTGGATAGCTGTTTTTGCGCAGGCGCGGATTTAAAGGAACGGGCGGGGTTTACTGCTGAAGAGTAAGTCTTGTCGGCTTCCTCAAAGCTCTGGGTTCAAGATGGGAACATAAGCGACAGGATGTTGTTACCAGAGCCGTTGGAGTCTTGAAATTATCAATGTTTGCAAGGCTAATAGCCCGCTAGAACAGCAGCCTTCCTCACTAACCTCCGCGCAACATTCACAGCCATCTCTGTCCTTCCCATACCTACGATCAGCGCAATCAGCTCCCTCGCCCTAGGGGGCGGTCTCGAACTCGCACTATGCACTACCCTCCGCGTATTATCCTCAACAGCCCAAGTAGGTCTCCCCGAAACTCGTCTCGGTATAATCCCAGGCGCAGGAGGAACCTACCGACTACCAGGCATAATCGGGCTTAACCGTGCACGAGATCTCATACTCACAGGCCGGAGGGTCAGTGCAGCTGAAGCTTACTTTCTAGGCATTGCGGATCGGTTAGTGGAGGTTGTGCCAGAGGAGGGCAAGGAGGGTGAGGAGTTTAAGAAGGAGTTGATGGCTAAGGCGAAGGATGAGACGCTGAGTGCGGCGGTCAAACTTGCGGGTGAGATCTGTCAGGGTGGACCAATTGCTGTAAGAAGTGCGTTGAAGGCCGTTGAGGGTGCTAGGGAAGAGGTTGAGAATAAGATGTATGAGAGGGTTGTGGTGACTGAGGACAGGGACGAGGCTTTGAAGGCTTTTAGGGAGAAGAGGATGCCCGAATTCAAAGGGAGGTGAGGTGGGCGACTTAGTAGATCAAAGCTATTGATGTGATGGCGGCAAGAAGCTTTATTCAAGCTATATACCAAGCTTGAGGCTCTAGATATCTTGAAACGCATGCAGCTGGAGGTCTATCTGGATCAACTGAAGTCGAAACTAATTCCAAAACTGACGATGCGAAGAGAGTCTTTAATTGCCAAAGGGACATGTCATAGAACGAAAGAAAGAAACTGGGTCGGGATAAAGATCTATACACTCGAACATAAAAGCTTCTTTTCCTAGATAGCTCCTCCGAAGCTTCACCTACCTACCTACCTTAGGCTGTCAAAAGACAGGGGAAAGCTCTTAGCGAGAATGCCATGCTTTGAAGCATGCAATTTTGGAGATCTGGCATCCTTGACAACCTTCTCTAGGTACTAAGAAAGTAAGCTTCGATGAATACCTATCAATGGTCAAACCTCCCGTCTAAAGGTCCCCAATAGATCAAACACAATCTATGTTTACATGCGATCACAACACTTTATCTCTCATCGTCGACTCACGCAAACATGCAAGTGCAGCAAAACCAATTCGAAGCTTTCCTTCCCCACACCAAAAATAAGCGAGTTAGTGACGTCAACAAGCTAGAGCTTCCAGCTAAAGCTCTCTTCATAAACAAAGCAAGCTCTTCTCTCCTGCTCCCTTCTTCCTGCTTCAAAAATCCAATCAAGTGTTAAATTTACCTCAACTCAAACCTCTTTTCACCAACAACTACAAAAACACATACAAAATGTCTTTCCTCACATCTCGCACCATGTTCCGCGCCAGTCGCACGAGTTTTGCTCAAGCTCCTCGCGCTTTCTCTACCACTTTCGTTGCTCGCAAGAGTGCGACTGAGGGTGTCAAGGATACGCTCAAGACTGTTGATAGGAAGGTCTCAGATGTTCTTGTTGATGGAATTGAAGCTGGTCGTAAGTCAACAATATCTCCTTTCGCTGTTTGTTATCAGCATCAAGTCATCAAATTGTTTACGACATTGGCACCCAGCTGGGATTGAAGATGCACCAACTCATCAAGTACTAGTGGCTTTCAACTGACTCTCGGCATTGTGCTGAAAGAATCAAGATAGACGTAAAGAAAACATCTGCTAACACCTTTTCTCTTACTAGAAAACGCAACCCAAAAAGCCAAAGAAGTAGCCGGCATGTCCACCTCGGAGATGCAGAACAAAGCCAACGAAGTCGCCGGCGAGGCCAAGGGAAAGGCTAGTGAGCTCGCTGGTCAGGCACAAGGAAAGGCAAACGAGGTCGCAGGCAAGGCAAACAACATCGCTGGCCAAACTTCGGGCAAGGCAAGCGAGGTTGCTGGTCAGGCGAAGGGCAAGGCGAACGAGCTTGCTGGTGAGGCGAAAGGAAAGAAGGAGGAGATTAAGGGAAAGATGTGAAGTGGATGTTCAATGAGAAATTATGCACGGGGATGATGAAGGTTGTACGATAGAGGGTGAGATGCTTGCCTGGTTAAGGTCGATGCGGCATTGAGCTTTTTCTAATGAATACCTACCCAGTCGAGGGGATTATGGACTCGAGATGTATTGCATATGCCCGACAGAAACTGTGAGCCATGGCCATATACGTGGCAATTCTCATAAGGTTTTATCCTTAAGAACCCACTCTGGGAGTCTATGCTGCTGATGGTTGGGTAAAGAGTGTGCAATCCTCTGGACCCCATCTGTAGTTGAGGCTCACCGATTGTATGGCATTTTCTCATTCAATCGCATTCTCTTAATTGATAAGACATGGAAAAGACCGAGTCCAGGACCGTTCCCTATATAATTCCTTTGTTATCACTTCTCCCACTACACCACCTAACTTCCCTCGCACACTCTCTAAGCCATACCAAACATCTCACTAAACCACCACCCAACATTCATTTCCCTAGCCTGCTACATCCATGTACTCCTTCCAAATCCCAATCCATCTATTCTCTCGATCCTTCAAAATCCCCCAACTCGCACATCTCTCTCAAGTCAAGATCTCAACCCTCACAAATCAGCTAGCAGACAACCCTCATTTTTTACTTTGCAGATGTATCAATCAATTGCAATACTAGATATCTTCTCTCGATATCCATATTTCCAGGTAGACTTTAAAGCAAGAGAAATGAGAGTCAAGCCCATATATCCTCACATGCTACCACTAAGCATAGGTACGAGGCGAGTTGACTTCGCGATTGAGGGATCTTTGCCGACACAGTATACTTCCAGATCATGTGTAGGTCTTACTTTACAAAATCGTGACTTATATGACGAGACTTTAATAACGTTACGTATTGATTGTTGACGACTGCAAAAAGTCCTGTCTGCTGAAGGCACATGGAAATCTTGTTTGAAAGTTGGAGCAGATTTCAATACCTCGCTACATCGGAGACGATTTGACTCGCCTCGATGTAATAACAAACACCTAGGGATTGTGCAATACAAGAAAAATGCAAATGGTATCACGTATAGCAGCTTATTCTTGATGCTGTAGAGGTAAGTAATCGTTGATGAAAACTCGCTAATCAGAACTCGCTATTCCACAGTACCTCATGCACTGCGTTCCATCCCGCTCTCATCCCACAACATGACCAACCACACTCATCACTCACCCTTCATCTCCTGTATTCCTGCCCCCTTACCCTCCCATCCCATCCCAACATCAATATGTCGGACCTCTCTCAAGAACCACTCCTTGGTAGCCTGTCTGTCCTGCTTATCCCCCATCCTCAGGAAACAATCTCTGATCTCCTCGATCTGCCTCCCCATCCGAATGCGCGCGAAGCTCTCGCCTGTCTTACGACGCTTCGTACATGCGTCGATGAATCTGTTGATTGTGCAGATCGTTGAGATGACGCCGATGGTGATGAAGTTGAGCATGAGGATGACGAGGAGGAGTACGGCTCCTTGCTGCCAGGTGAGTGAGCGGTTCGTTGGGATTGTTTGGACGGCTGTGGATGTGTATGTGGATAGCTCTGCGGGAGTCGGTGGTTGGTAAAGGAAGTGTATCGCGGGCGGTTGTGGGTGCTTGTTGTACATGCCTATGTCTATTTCTGCTTTTGCTTCTTCTTTTTCGAATCTCGTTTCTTCTTCTAGAATAATGCGTAGATAAGTTTGATGATGGTGATGTGGATGAGCATGTTTGAGAAGAAATTGCATGGAGGACCAGTGAGAGAGAGCGCTAAAAAGTCGGAGGCTCCTGCCTTTCAATCTTATATTGGTCATATAGGAAGGTAGCGACGATGGGTGTAGTGATGATAGGTGCCTATGTTATGGCTGACCTTCTGTAGTCTGCAATACCTCCTTCCTCGTTTAGCCAAGACAACAGACCACATGATGCTTTCATTACTCTTCATGTTGATCTCATCCCCCATCTACCTGCACCAAAATACTTTTCCCACCAACCCGCTAATGATGCACCAAGTCCCAAATCATAAACCCGTTTGACAGTCACCATTATTCCTCCGTTGCCATAACCCACACCTTCGCCTTCAGCCTATCCACGACCTCTCTCCTTATCCATAGCATATCCTTGCCCTCACTCGCAGCCTGATCCGCAAATTCAAACAGTAATCGCAAACCCAGTAGCCTATCTCTCTTCCCACTATCCAGAGAAGCATTCTCAAGCACTAACCTAGCATCAACAACCGTCTCATCAGTGCCAGCATGTACATCGCCCGCACCTCCATGGTCCGCGGGAAGGACCAGAGCTCGTTCCGCTTTCGTAAGAGAAGCAAAAGAAGGCAGTTCAAAAAGCCATTCGAGGGACTGAGAAGGCGTGAAATCTACATCATTGAGTGCCTGTAGTGTAGCGTGGAAAGGAGAAGTGCCAGCCTCATGTGCTGGACAGCGTCGCACATAAATCGTTTGTGTAGACTTGAACGCTGCGATATGTTTCTCGTTATTCTCTAGATCGAGGACGAGATTCCAGTACTCGGGGCTATTCGTGCGCACAGTCTTTATTTGATCCAGCTCTGGTAAGAGGCAAGGTGTATGGCGTTGTGTCTCCACGCCATTCCGGAGTGTAATGAAAACTGGGATAGTGACTAATTGGTTGGTGTCGATGTCACGAGCCACAAGACATCGAGGCTCCGCCGCCATCACCCAGAAGTGACGGAAAGCTTGTAAATGTGACTTGTTGTCTTGTATCGACGAAGGGAATATCGGATAGAACGCCACCAGTAAAGCAGCTATAGCCATATTTGATGTGCCAAATGTGAAGGTACCTCCACCTAGAAAGAGGGCCCCGACTGCAAGATGGGCAGCCAGATGACTACCATAAGGAGTTTCACTGTCATCACGACCGTGCATTGACCTTAGTCGCCGGAACACAACGAGATCTCCTGTTCCAGCCATAACAGTCGCGACAGCGAGAGCTATCAAGTCTTGGCAGTTTCTTACTGTGTTTCTTGTCAGCTTTTTGTCGAAGGTATTAGCCTCGAGCCTGCAAATCCGCATAAGTTGATCCAAGTAATGGATCAGCAAGTCGCGGACAATAGTGGAGGCCGAGCCAGCATAACGTAAGGCTATGCTGAAGCAAAGTCCAGCGATAATATCGTAAAAAGGAAGATCTTCGCTAGTCAGATTGGTTACGTCTTCTAATGAGCTTCGTTTACGGTACACTTCTGGGATGTTGGACCGAATCCATTCGAAAGATGGCTGGATCTGACTCCACATAATGAGGTGCCTTGCCAGGGTACGAAGAAGGAAGATATCTGGGCGGATGTAGTCGAATTGGAGTATTGACTCTGGAACATCGATCTTTCTGGCCAGAACTTGATTCTCGGATTTCATAAATATCAGTGCAATCGCTACAACTGCGGCAGCAGTAGCTTTATCGTAGACGTGAACCAGATCCACCTTTTTACTTCCAGCCGCAAGTGCCAGAAGTCTTTCCGTAAGTCGCATATCATGTAGACCTTTCAGGTCCGAACCTTTCCCAAGATTGATCAATCCCAGAGCGAAGCCAGCAGCTAGCCGATAACCTTCGTTTCTCAGAGGTTCTTCTTCCGTCTCTAAATCTATATGTTCAATCTCTGAGACCATGATTTCGCTCATTCGACGGTGCTGTGTGTTGCAGTACAAGAGCCCGATGCCCATGATTCCTGTTGTCTGGGTGAGAGGAGATAAGTTCAGTTCTGCTGCGCCTGGAGGTAACATTCGTGTCACATGAACTGACAGAAGCCTTGTTACTAAAGAATCCATAGTACCGATGTACGATGCTGCAAGGCCTAGGAGCAGTCCTATAGAGGTCATCGTATGTTTTGGAGTCAAGTATCTGAAGGCAACCCATTTGGCTACAGACTTCAGATGCCCATTGAGACCTAAAGCCAGCAGGAAGCCGGCATGTCGGTTGCTCAGATCTGGAGTAGGCTTATTGTAAAGAATCCAGGAGGTATCGATGCCTTTAGCGTCTCGCGATATACTAAGACCTGATGCAACGCCTGCATGGAAGAAGGCCCAGCCGATCTTCTCCTCTGAGAATGCCGATTTCTCTGCTGCTACAGTGTTGTTATCTGGTTTCATTATAACATTCAAATTGAACCCTCTGACGCTCCATTTTTGGGTGAGAAGAGGGATGCGAGCACTGTAATTCAATAGCCCGCTACCAGATGGAATAGCAAGAGTGCGATAAGCCAGCATCTGCGCGTGCTCCTTTTGTGCTTCTAGCAGCTCAGATTCGGTCCATTGAGGTTCCGATTTGCATCGCGCCACAGTAGTTCGTGATGTACTGAGAACCGCAATGGCCTCATTCATTCTTCTATCGTCTTTGAAGATGGAGCGAGTAGTTGCTTGGCGATCCACTTCAACAGATCCATCATAAGACCCTGTAGTTTCGGGATCTCCAATAGACACACATATCGCGTGGATGTCAAGATTCGCTTCATGCGTTGGTGCCTATCCCTGTAAGCAACGTTTCAGGCTTGCATAGGGATGTAGGTACTTACCAGTAAAGTTGATTGTACTTGAGGCGGTCGCTGTCCTGGTGTCAGTAGCATACCAACGTCTTGTCGACCAATCAGAGCAAGTAAATCTTTATTCCACGTAGCTGGAGGCTCGGCTTGGCTTTTCACGATCGCTTCTTGAAGTGGTGCGAGGACTGCTTCTGGCAAAGTTTCTAGCATAAGTTGATTAGCTCCGGCTGATGAGAGGGCTTCAACAATTTGTTGAGACGTCCAATCGGTTCGCATGGCAGAGAACAGTCGTTCAAAGAGCATAGTTCTCGGTGTCAGGTGTAACCATTGATCTGTGTTCGATGCATGCGTTGCAGATGGTAAGCGTGTAGTAACCAACTCTGAAAGCGTTATATATGGCCGCAAACTGCGGGTCTGTAAACAAGCCTGAATCCAGTCATACACCGAGGGACACTCGAAAGGCTCAAGAATAGGCGAATGTATGGGTGATTCTAGCATGAGCGTTAGTTGCTTTGTACGCTCTGCATAAACACCACGACCTACTAGTGTCATAGTCGACGTTGAGTAACGAAGCTTCTTCAACTTCGTAATACTGTATCCAGCTATCCCACCGAAGCCACCTAGCAATTTGAGCAAGTATGGGAGCTAAGCTTGATAATCCTGTACTGAATGAATCCGCCATCATCGTATCAAGCTTTTGTTCTTCGTTCAACAGGTGCAGGGCAATGAAAATGTCAGTAAGGGCAGCCTTTCTAACCTCAATGCTTCTGTTTCCGGATGTAGGTAGGGAGCCGAACATTGATTCCGAACCAAATTTAGTACCTGCGAATTTTTGAGCAAGATCAACATGCCTGCGAATGAAAGGCAATTCCTCGCTACCAGTGGGCATGATCATCGATGCTGAAGATTCTGAACCCCGTGGAATGAAATCGCCATCCTCTATAAGCCAGTTCCAGCCTGTGTTGCTAGCCCATGAAGGAGAAGGATTTCCATGGGAGGCTTCCTCTGCCTGCATCAATCCCCAATTCTCCGAATCCAGTTGTGCACCACTACTTGAACGAAGATGCCCCCTTCGAGGCTTCTTCTTTGTCAAAACCTGTGTTGCTTTGCTCGTGCCACTCAAACCGAAGACTAGAGCAAAAATGGTTATGACTAGAGCTGTCCATTCTTTATCCACGCTATGGATATTTTCAAGTCGGATCCATTGCATTACATTCCACCAAAACACGAGAATTCCTTCGCCACCATTACCTCCTGGAATTACGGCTCGGCAAAGTTCTAAAATCTTGCATACATGAGGGTTCCGAGGCTCCAACAGTAGCTGAAGCTGGTGCAGTCTTCCTTCGTCATCTACCAGGTCGACTATTCCTCCTGGCTTTGGATTTCGTACGCCACGGAGAGCACGAGGTCCCCTGCTCAGAACGCGTTTAAAGCTGCCTTCTCGGCGTGCACGAGGCGTAGGATCGTGGCTCAAATTGCGAATGTTGCTGAGCGCGAACTGGGCAGGAAGCGTCACTTTCATCAAAGTACTCCACGGAGCTTGCAGACTGAGCTCCCCGTAGCCGTCTGCGGAGCCAGTCAGGGCTAGAATGCGAGAAATCTGACCATCATCAACCCTGCACGCATCTATTACACCCTTAGCCCAGGAGGAAGAGGCCAGTGTCACGACCGTAACGTCTCGATCTGACTTGACGCCAGGGACACGATTGTTGCTCAAGTCGGCGTCAGCTTTGTGAGTCTTTGAATAAAGGGTCATGACAAGGAGCCGTTTCTCGTCAGGATCCAGAAGACAGACAACAATCGTATCTCCATGCTGATCGTCATTTGCCGATGGGGGTGCAGTGAGTGTAAATATCTTGCACTGTGTTGCCGCTGGCATGTTTTGACTCGAATACCGAACATTGCTATGCTCCGCGGGAACACTGCAGACTTTGGACAGCACAACTTCTTGCCTAAAAGCGTCAAACTCGTCATCGTCAAGACCCATGTTATGGAAACCTTCAAAATCACCCCCTGCTCGCAATTCTTCCAGGAGATCATCTACCGGAGCTTCAAGATGTCCATTCAGGCTGTGATTGAATTGTGAGCCGTGAGAAAAACTAGCCCCAGGATAGGGGCCTATACTGAGTCGAGCATGTTGACTACCTAAAGAGTCTCCACGACGGCTCGTTGAATGCGCATGATGGCCTGTATCAGAGAACGCCGACCGCTCATGAGTAGCAGACAGATCTGCTCTGGCAAGCATCGAACTCACGCGCCTTGATTTCCTCCTAGGTAGGGAGGTGCTCTCGAAATCTGGGTCTAGTGAAGAGGCGAAGTCAACAATTTTATCTCTGGCTTCATCTTCTATGCTGCCCTTCAAGAAGTTCACTCCTTGCTGAGATCCCCCAAGACTCTCTCTGAAACTATGTTGGTTATTTGCTACTGGAGTTGTGGCCCCAGTAGCAGCCCCTGGCATGAATGAGCTTCTCCTACGAGACATGGTGCCGCTGACAACACGGCGCTTCTCTTCAGCAACAGTAGTAACTTCGTCTCCGACATATGCAAACTTCCAGACAGTATACATGCTTGTTTCCCGATTCAAGGTCAAAGCTAGAATGAGAGGTCGTTCGCTATTTTGCGGGGAAAACTCACCCCTGCGGGATACATGTAGGATTTCTTCGGATGCGTCCAGGGCAGTTATTTTGCCTACATGGCTTCTACTCTTGTGATGAGAAGACTTAGAGGGCTGAGCAACCACAAGACCTATTTCTGCGAGAGGATCCGACAGGGAAAACAATCGAGGCCAATTCGAATCACTCTTGACTGCTGGTGGGTTCCACATATCCTTCAAAGTCGAGTGTGGCATAGGCATCTGCTTTGGTCCACCAAGATCTGCGATTGAGAATGTTGACTGCTGCGAGCTTGCTGCTGACCAGGGTTGAGGTTGGGAAGATACGAAGGAATTTGGAGGGACTCGAGGAAACTTGACTGAAGCCGCAACTGGAGTTTCCACTCGCAACTTCCGTTGTATGATGATTCCATTGGGAGCCGCAAATGCAGTGTCGACCTCAAATGGCAAATGTACAACATGGCTGGTGCCGGACAGGAAGTACACATGCGCCTGTGTCTTGAGAAATACCACAATCGCCGTCTCCCTCTTCGCCGCGCTCCCTTTTTTCTGCCGTTCCTTGTTCTCCCTCGCAGCAAGTGGTCCAAGACTAGGAAATGTTGTCAAAAGAGCCCGTGTAACATCTTCCTTCTCCAGGTCGAATTTGAAAGCCTTCCGGAATATACCCCCTCTGCTCCAGATTACGCATCGCGAGGTTACCAGAAGTTCGTCATCTTCGAATTTAGAGCTTGAATCACCATCAAAATGATTGTGCCATTCGTAGGATGTGCTCGAAGGATCCGACGGTACCAGATGCTCTTGTATTGCGTAGTGTAAACCAGTCGGCTTGTGCAGGCCTAATGAAGTGACGGATGCCATCTCTGGCGATCAGAGGATGGATCATAAAGACATGGGGGATTTCATGTCGTGAGGAATTCCAATAGACGTATTTGGGTGTTTCAAAAACTTGAACTGAATGATGCTTCTTCGTTGTTTGCAGTTTCCTTTACGGCGCGTCGGTGGAAGACGCGGCGAGCGCAAGGCTGAGTGTGGAGCCTTGCACTTGAACTAAAATACCTACCTACACTTTCGGGGTTACTATCACCTCACTAAATCGACTATCACAGACGAGAAAGCATCGCAGCAGTCAGAAAGCACTACGCGTAGCTTGCCATTCTCAGAGGCTGTCTAACAAACTGTCTGGAGATGATCGACTGGACACAAGAAGCATCTACCAACTTATAAGTATGGAACAGGAACCTGGCCAAGTCTCTTCATTCCTATTAAATCTGGAATTAAATATCTGCACCAAGATACTCTTCAGCGACTCTTCCGCGCATCAAATTCTCCACGCAGTACAAGATACTACATATGAGTTTATCCGTGGGTGTCAGAACAAAATGCGAATATCCTCGTGTGGCATCTACGACGAGTCCATCAGATCAACGCCAAGCCAGCGAATATGTAACATACCTATAGTCTTGGCAAATTTTCAAGTTCTGAAATTCTTGATTTCTCTTGAATTCATTATTTTGATATCTCCTTCTAGTTCCTGGGCGTCGTCAACGCTTGGTTGCACATAGAAACCGAATGCAGTGTGTGCTTTCAATCTTCAGTTGGTCACAATTTCATGTTACGTTTCTCCCGGGCTTCAGCATACGCAAAGAGCGAGCTGCCCATATCCTATACCCGACGTGTTTCTATGATATTGAAGCTATACAGTGGTGTGCAAGGCACGTTGTCAAATCAGAATATCCGACAAACTCAAATGCTGAGTACAGACAGAAGTTTGTCATCATCTTAACTTGTGCGGAGACTTCATGACATCGGTACAATCGATACCTATATGCAGTGATTACGCGGAGAGGCTGCTTTTCCGCCATGGGACATTTCGTTGGCGACTACTGATCACCGATGTATTTCGTCACGTTTGTCAGCAACGGCTCGGCATCCAAAAATTGCTTGTAATGAACTTGCAGCACTGAGACTTTGACTTTATCAAGTCGTATGCAGAGTCAACCTTTACTGTGATTTACTGAATCGAGTTAGTCATTTCTAAGTCAGCAATTTTCGCAACTGAGAAATACGTGGGAGGCTTCAACAAAAGACTTTGATATCAAATCAAACACCATGCGTACAGTGAATCAAAGCATTAGTCCACGCTCCAACAAATATATCAGGTGGGAGAAGCCCACGAGAAATTTCAGAGTAAGGCATAGAGTAGTTAAATAATATTAGTTATATTGCAGTACTAATTACTATAGAGAGTCGACAGAAGATATTATCTAGGAATATCCGCACGGACTATGCACGTGACTATAGTCACCTGATCTATGCTAAGACCTATATCCTCGTAATATACCCCTCTGTAGAGATACTATAAAGTCGGTAACTTCTATAGGTATAAGTGATCTAATTTCCTATAATTAGTCGATTATACTATTATATACGTACGTATAGTAATACTCCTAGAGACTAGAACTATGCCTCGATATCACGTGAACTAGATAAACCCCAGGTTCTATAATTCCTTTAAGATAGTCTACCTTCCTGATTAATATCTATACCCCTTATTCTAGGTATAAAATAGTTATATTCAGTATTACTATAAAGGCCTTAAGGTCTTATAAGCTAAGTGGTTTAGTGAAACTATCTGCTGCGTTCTCTTTTAAGAGTATATACTAAGGGTCTAAATAACCTCTAGCGACCTCCTAGCGAAAGTAGTAGAATTTGATATCAATATGCTTAGTATATTAGTATAATTCAGGGTTCTCCGATAGAGATAAAGCTCCCTGATTATCGCACTATATCTCTATACTCCTAGAGTCTAGCTTATTATAGCTTAGCTCCTTTAGTACTTAGCGTATCTATAATACTTCTCTAGTAAAGGCGTATATAGCTATATACTCTGCTTCCGTAGAGGTAAGAGCTATAGTAGTCTATCGCTTTAAAATAGCTAAGAAAACACCTCCTATAAGGAAGAAATATACTCCGGTATATGATATTCTATCGATTCGGTTATCAGCTTAATTAGAGTCGCAGAAACCTCTTAATTTCATTTTCTCTCTATCGGTAATATCTCCTCCGTAAGTCGTAGCGTAGTACTTCGTACCTTATAAGTACGTAAGTACTCTCTTAGCGCTCGTAAGGTATTAAGGTAATAGATTTATTAGAAATTATAATAGTATAGAGTAGTAGTATAGTATATCCTAGCGAGTATAAGCTAGGTACTATAAACTACTATAAAGCTATTAATATAGCTTAATTTCTTATAGAGTAGCTACTCTCTTGAATTTAACTATAGAAACCTCTGAACTAGTAGTAAAGGGCGTATTAGCGCTCTTATAGTTAGTTATTCTAAATCGATCTAATATCTTATCGATATACGTATCTTAGTAAAGAGAAATTGTCTTCTTCTCTCTATTACGTATAATTCTGACGCTAAGGAAGTATTTAGCTAGTCTAGCTAGTAGAATATCGAATATAGTAAGAATCTTCTTCTTAAGCTCTTTAAGAGCTATTCTAGCTTTTAAGATAACTAGAAAATTATCGATATAAGTAATAATAATTATTCTAGTTTCTTAGTTAATATATACGTAATTATCAGTTTATAAAGGTATAAAGTCGATAATACTGAACTCCTTACGTAAGGTCTCTTACTAGAGACGTAGAGACTGCTTCAGACTATATAGAGCCTTTAGTAAGAGTATATATTTATCGTCTATAAGTCTATATCTAAATTATCTATAAAATAGTAGTAATTTAACGTATATCTGAGTATCAGCTTTACTATATAAGAATACTATTACTATATTAAACTATTCGACTTCTAAGTCGTACTCCGCTATAACTACTAAGCTTATCTTCTAAGTAGAAGATTTATAGACTCTAGTATATATCTGATCGTAATCGTAACTAAATCGTTACGTATAACCTTAGACTATAAATCTGACCTTATATTTATCGATTTTACTATCTATATCTCTCTTAGTCTTGAAAACTAAACGAGAACCTAGTACTCTATACCCTTTTAGTATATTAGAGCGACTTATAGTCTTCTAAGTCGACTTCTCTTTAAGAGATTAGTATTCCTTAATAATCGCCTTCTTCTATTCTGGCTAATTAGCTCTCTTTATAGCCTAATCTAAAGTAGTCGGATTATCTAAGAATAGAGACTCTTCTTAAGCTATATGAAAGGCGAGTCGATACTAACTAGTACTCTCTAGTACTTCTTCTTATAGAGAGATAGTATAGGAGAAGCTATTATTTAGTTCTAGGGTTACTTTAGGCGTCGAAATTAGAGTCGGATTATTACGGCCAGAGCGTATAGCTCTAAGGACGTACTCCAGCATATAGTTCTTAGATCCAGGAGGCTTACTACGCTTCTTTTATATAGTAATTTACTCCGGAATATCGACCTCTAGTACTAGAACTTCGTCCTTAACTATAGACTCGGTATCTTCCGTACTATCGATTTCGACTTCGGAATCCTTATCTTAGCTTATGATACTTGTATTAGAAGTAGTAGCGCTAGTAACCTCGACGTCTTAATTTTAACTTAAAGTATCGATAGAATTATTACCCCTAGTTTAAGATACTATTATAGCGTTTTCTTCGTGAGGTTCTATAACTAAACTATCTTTATCAAATCGTAGATAAGAGGTACGAACTACCTTTCTATTAACTAGGTATCTATAGATATTATAACCTATTGCGAGGATATAGGTCTTGGCATGGATCAGGTGACTGTAGTCACGTGCATAGTCCGTGCGGATATTCCTAGATAATATCTTCTGTCGACTCTCTATAGTAATTAGTACTATAATATAACTAATATCATTTAACTACTTTATACTTTACTCTGAAGATTAACGTAACCTTGCGATAAGTTATAAGCCCCGATAGCTAGAAGTAGAGTAGTACTCAAAGAAGCAGTAGTACTATGATTCTTAATAGTAAGTATCGAACTATTTCTTAGTACTAAAAAAGTAGAGATTTAAGTTACGAGCTTCCGATTAAGGTATAGTATACGCGTATAGTCAGTTAAACTAGCGCGTCTTTCTATAGTAAATATAGTCGCGTAGAGTACTAGTGGAGAGAGTTCTTCAGCTATCGTACTTACGCTATCATTAGAAGAAGTCGAAGAAGTATACTCCGATAACTCTAGCTCTATTGAAGAGTCTTTAGAGTCTTCAATACTATATATAAGCCGTATAGTACTCAATACTCGTACTCGTATAGCAATCAAAGTCGAAGATTTCGAAATTATCGCATCTCGAGGTGCAGAGTCTTCCGCGCTAGCGCCGGAACCCACCCAAGTCCCCAGGACTTAAAATATACCCGATTTACCTCCTGCAGACGCTAAATCGACGTCCTAGGACTATCCAGAGGATCCGGAAGACCCGGAATCGGAACCTATTACTACGATTACGCTAGAGCTATATAAACGTAAGAAGATAAGTAGCTTTACGTCTTTGAACTTAGCAGATAGCTATAAGCTTAAGGGAGGAGAGAACTATACGGAATAGAGAGATAAGGTACTAAATATTACTAAAACTAATAGAATTAGTAAGTTTCTTAATATTAAATCTCGTGACTACGTGCCTAAAGAGGTAGATAAATAGAACGATAAGGTTAATAATAAAGCTCTTAAGAAGTAGTAAGATTAGGAGTCTAGAGAGAGTTAAATAAAGCTAGTAATCACGCTGAATTATAAGGCCGGACCTCTCGCGTATATAACTAGTAAAACTACTATATTAGATATATAAGAGGCCTTATAAGCGCAGTATAAAGGAGGTAGTAATATACTAGTATATAACGCTATATAAGATTATATTAAGCTCTAGTATAACGATTTCAACTCCTTAGAGAAGTTTATTATCGCTTTTAAGCTGTTAATTATTAAATTAGAGACTTTAATAATAGCTTTACCTTCGATATAGTATCTAATTATATTTATTACCGCAGTTTCAGAGAAGTAGCTTATATAAGCTAAAAGATAACGTTCTCTCTTAAGAGTTTCTTCTAGTAACGACCTAGAGATAAATAAGAAAGCTAACTTAGGAGTAACTTTAGTTAGTTTAATCGAAGATATTACTAACGAGGTAAGAGCGAGTGACTCTACCGGAAAGATAGCAGGTTAAGCTCTATATAATAATAAGTCTGCACCTAATTCCAAGAAAGGAAGCAGCAGAGGAGCTACTAAGCCAGCTAGTAAAAATTAAACTAGGCCGACTTATAAGCACTGCAAATAGATATCGCTAAAGTATACTCCAGAGAACTATTTTATTATTAATAAGCAGAAGAAGAAGGAGTTTAAGAAGAAGTCTAGAAAGAAGTAGATTCCGCATACCGAGTAGTTAAAGAAGAAGAAGGGAGAGAGTAAGACTAATAAGACTAATAAGAAGAAGACTAGTAATAGAAAGAAGAAGGAGAAAGATAACGATTCCGATAATAGTAGTATCTTCGGCGCAGCCCTTTTACTATGTTTCCTTACTATTACAGCTTCTATAGCTATATTCTCTTACTATAATAAGTCACGATAGCTCTTCGATACTAGCGCTATAGAGCATATATCTAACGACCTTTCTAAGTTTACTTTATATACGCTAAGAGACGATTTATAGTATATACTTACTATTAATAGGCCGTTACGCTCTACTAGGATTAGGAGTTATATAATTAAGGCGATAAAGACCGATAGTATAATGCGTATATTAGAGTGCTATAATATACTATATATCCCGTAGTCTCTAGTCTGCTTATACTCCGGTTCTAAATTAAATAAATTAGAAGGTTATTTACGCAGTTCTGTTCTCTATACGTCTAAAGAGAAGGAGATCTATATAATTAATAAAGATCTGTTTATTATTAAGGAGACCTCCGGCGCAGGGTACGCTAGCCTTCCGGGTTTAAGCTTACCTGCAGCAGTAGAGTAAGCTATAGTCGATATAGAGCTTTAGTATAGACGTATATATCACGCTAGCTTTAATATAGTACGACGCACTTAATCTATAGTTACTAGTATAAAGTTTATAGAGCTTAAGACTAGTAGAACTCGCCTTTATATACTATATAAGAAAGGCCGACCTATTCGGAAGGTTAATAAGGTATTAGCACGTACACGACCTACTAGATCGATAGATGAAATCCATATAGATATAGTATACTTTAAACCTAAGGGTCTGAATAATCACTCTTACGCCTCTATCTTCTTATACGCTTATTCGACTAGAAAGTAAGCCTTTACTTACGCTAAGAAGTCGGATATATACTTAGCTAATCAAAAGCTAATTAAGTTAGCCGAAATATAGTATTACTATAAAATTAAGGTATAGAGATATAATAAGAGTAAGAAGTACTCTCCCTCTTAGATAAAAGAGCTTACTGACTACTTTAGAATACTACTAGAGGAGTTTACTCTATATACTCTAGAGTAAGATAGAAGAGCTAAACGCTCTATATATATAATTATCGAGAAAATATATATAATTATAGTAGATCAGAATATACCTGACTATATATAGCCGGAAATTCTACTCGCCTGCATATATATCGCTAACCTTACCTCTACTTCTAGAGTAGAAGGGAAGACTCCTTTTAAGTACTTCTAGGATAATATTAAACTAGAAGTGAACTATACTCCTTCTATTAAGTATCTCCGTATATTAGGATATCCTATCTTTATACTAATTAATAAGAAGAAGAGAGTCCAGAGCTATAAGGTAGCTCCTAGAGCTGAAAAAGGTATTCTAATAGGATTTGAAAGTCATAATATCTATAGATACCTAGTTAATAGAAAGGTAGTTCGTACCTCTTATCTATAATTTAATAAAAACGGATTAGTCATCGAACCTCACGAAGAAGACACTATAATAATACCTTAAACTAAGGGTGAATCTATCGATAATTTGAGCTAAGATCAGGACGCCGAAGTTACTAGTACTACGCCTGATACAGGTATTATAAGCTAAGACGAGGATTCCGAAGTCGAAATCAATAGTACAGAAGATACCGAGTCTATAGTTACAGATAAAGTTCTAGCACTAGAAGTCGATATTCCGGAGCAAATTACTATATAAAAGAAGCGTAGTAAGCCTCCTAGATCTAAGAACCATATGCTAGAGTACGTCCCTAGGGCTATACGCTCTGACCGTAATAATCCGCATCCGACTCCAAATTCGACGCCTAAGGCAACCCCGGAACTAAATAATAGCTACTCCTATGCTATCTCTCTATTAGAAGAAGAGATAGAGAGTAATAGTTAGTATCGACTAGCCTTCTATATAGCTCAAGAAGAGTCACTATTTTTGGACGATCCGACTACCTTAGATCAGGCTATAAAGAGACCTAATTAGCTAGAATAGAAGAAGGCGGTTATTAAGGAGTACTGATCTCTTAAAGAGAAGTCGACTTAGAAGACTATAAGTTACTCTAATATGCTAAAAGAGTATAGAGTACTAGGTTCTCGTTTAGTTTTCAAGACTAAGAGAGATATAAATAGTAAAATCGATAAATATAAGGTCAGATTTATAGTCTAAGGTTATACGTAACGATTTAGTTACGATTATAATTAGACGTATACTAGAGTCTATAAATCTTCTACTTAGAAGATAAGCTTAGTAGTTATAGCGGAGTACGACTTAGAAGTCGAATAGTTTAATATAGTAATAGTATTCTTATATAGTAAAGCCGATACCCAGATATATATTAAATTACTACTATTTTATAGATAATTTANGTATATATCACGCTAGCTTTAATATAGTACGACGCACTTAATCTATAGTTACTAGTATAAAGTTTATAGAGCTTAAGACTAGTAGAACTCGCCTTTATATACTATATAAGAAAGGCCGACCTATTCGGAAGGTTAATAAGGTATTAGCACGTACACGACCTACTAGATCGATAGATGAAATCCATATAGATATAGTATACTTTAAACCTAAGGGTCTGAATAATCACTCTTACGCCTCTATCTTCTTATACGCTTATTCGACTAGAAAGTAAGCCTTTACTTACGCTAAGAAGTCGGATATATACTTAGCTAATCAAAAGCTAATTAAGTTAGCCGAAATATAGTATTACTATAAAATTAAGGTATAGAGATATAATAAGAGTAAGAAGTACTCTCCCTCTTAGATAAAAGAGCTTACTGACTACTTTAGAATACTACTAGAGGAGTTTACTCTATATACTCTAGAGTAAGATAGAAGAGCTAAACGCTCTATATATATAATTATCGAGAAAATATATATAATTATAGTAGATCAGAATATACCTGACTATATATAGCCGGAAATTCTACTCGCCTGCATATATATCGCTAACCTTACCTCTACTTCTAGAGTAGAAGGGAAGACTCCTTTTAAGTACTTCTAGGATAATATTAAACTAGAAGTGAACTATACTCCTTCTATTAAGTATCTCCGTATATTAGGATATCCTATCTTTATACTAATTAATAAGAAGAAGAGAGTCCAGAGCTATAAGGTAGCTCCTAGAGCTGAAAAAGGTATTCTAATAGGATTTGAAAGTCATAATATCTATAGATACCTAGTTAATAGAAAGGTAGTTCGTACCTCTTATCTATAATTTAATAAAAACGGATTAGTCATCGAACCTCACGAAGAAGACACTATAATAATACCTTAAACTAAGGGTGAATCTATCGATAATTTGAGCTAAGATCAGGACGCCGAAGTTACTAGTACTACGCCTGATACAGGTATTATAAGCTAAGACGAGGATTCCGAAGTCGAAATCAATAGTACAGAAGATACCGAGTCTATAGTTACAGATAAAGTTCTAGCACTAGAAGTCGATATTCCGGAGCAAATTACTATATAAAAGAAGCGTAGTAAGCCTCCTAGATCTAAGAACCATATGCTAGAGTACGTCCCTAGGGCTATACGCTCTGACCGTAATAATCCGCATCCGACTCCAAATTCGACGCCTAAGGCAACCCCGGAACTAAATAATAGCTACTCCTATGCTATCTCTCTATTAGAAGAAGAGATAGAGAGTAATAGTTAGTATCGACTAGCCTTCTATATAGCTCAAGAAGAGTCACTATTTTTGGACGATCCGACTACCTTAGATCAGGCTATAAAGAGACCTAATTAGCTAGAATAGAAGAAGGCGGTTATTAAGGAGTACTGATCTCTTAAAGAGAAGTCGACTTAGAAGACTATAAGTTACTCTAATATGCTAAAAGAGTATAGAGTACTAGGTTCTCGTTTAGTTTTCAAGACTAAGAGAGATATAAATAGTAAAATCGATAAATATAAGGTCAGATTTATAGTCTAAGGTTATACGTAACGATTTAGTTACGATTATAATTAGACGTATACTAGAGTCTATAAATCTTCTACTTAGAAGATAAGCTTAGTAGTTATAGCGGAGTACGACTTAGAAGTCGAATAGTTTAATATAGTAATAGTATTCTTATATAGTAAAGCCGATACCCAGATATATATTAAATTACTACTATTTTATAGATAATTTAAGTATATACTTATAGACGATAAATATATACTCTTACTAAAGGCTCTATATAGTCTGAAGCAGTCTCCACGCCTCTAGTAAGAGATATTACGCAAGGAGTTCGGTATTATCGACTTTATACCTTTATAAACTAATAATTACGTATATATTAATAGAGAAACTAAGATTATTATTATTACTTATATTAACGATTTTCTAGTTATCTTAAAGGCTAGAATAGCTCTTAAAGAGCTTAAGAAGAAGATTCTCACTATATTCGATATTTTACTAGCTAGACTAGCTAAATACTTCCTTAGCGTTAGAATTATACGTGATAGAGAGAAGAAGACGATTTCTCTTTACTAAGATACGTATATCGATAAGATATTAGATCGATTTAGAATAACTAACTATAAGAGCGCTAATACGCCCTTTACTACTAGTTCAGAGGTTTCTATAGTTAAATTCAAGGGAGTAGCTACTCTATAAGAAATTAAGCTATATTAATAGCTTTATAGTAGTTTATAGTACCTAGCTTATACTCGCTGGAATATACTATACTACTACTCTATACTATTAAAATTTCTAATAAATCTATTACCTTAACACCTTACGAGCGCTAAGAGAGTACTTACGTACTTATAAGGTACGAAGTACTACGCTACGACTTACGGAGGAGATATTACCGATAGAGAGAAAATGAAATTAAGAGGTTTCTGCGACTCTAATTAAGCTAATAACCGAATCGATAGAGTATCGTATACCGGAGTGTATTTCTTCCTTATAGGAGGTGTTTTCTTAGCTATTTTAAAGCGATAGACTACTATAGCTCTTACCTCTACGGAAGTAGAGTATATAGCTATATGCGCTTTTACTAGAGAAGCTTTATAGATATATCAAGTACTAAAGGAGCTAGGCTATAATAAGCCAGACTCTAGAAGTATAGAGATATAGTACGATAATTAGAGAGCGTTATCTCTATTAGAGAACCCTGAATTATACTAGCGTATTAAGCATATCGATATTAAATTCTACTACTTTCGCTAGGAGGTCGCTAGAGGTTATTTAGACCCTTAGTATATACTCTTAAAAGAGAACGCGGCAGACGGTTTCACTAAACTACTTAGCCTATAAGACCTTAAGGTCTTTATAGTAATACTAAATATAACTATTTTACACCTAGAATAAAGGGTATAGATATTAATTAGAAAGCTAACTTATCTTAAAGGAATTATAGAACCTATAGTTTATCTAAGTTCATATGATATCGAGGTATAGTTCTAGTCTCCAGGGGTATTACTATACGTACGCATATAATAGTATAATCGACTAATTACAGGAAATTAGATCACTTATACCTATAGAAGTTACCGACTTTATAGTATCTCTATAGAGGGGTATGTTATGAGAATATAGGTCTTAGTATAGATCAGGTGACTATAGTCACGTGTATAGTCCGTACGGATATTCCTAGATAATATCTTCTATCGACTCTTCATAGTAATTAGTACTGCAATACAACTAATATTATTCAACTACTTTATGCTTTACTCTGAAGATTAACGTAACCTTACTGTGACGACAGCTCACCTGAATATCACATGAGAAGAAGGATAGATAACAGGGCCCAAGTTCATAGGTATCCCGGCAGAACTAGTATCCGACCCGGTATAGTATCGGACTAGTACCGGCGCATATATATAAGGTACTTTATACTCTATCTCTCTTCTTCTTCCTTCCTTATCTTTTTGTTTCCTTCGTAGTAGATCATATAAGATCGCTCTTAGCCTCCCTACTCGTTTATTCTTACTTATATACCGCTTTAAGTCTTATATTATTATATTAAATAAAAAGATTAAGATAGCCGGAGATAGCTTACTATAATATCTTACTACTAAGTTAGTTATTCGATAACTACTTATATATAGCCGAGATACTAGAGATCTCTTAGATAACTATAAATCAGGGTTTAATTTAGCTTATCGTAAATAGTATAATAAAGGAGGTCTTCGCTAACGCTCCTTTAATAACTCCCTTAGTATAAAGGAATTATAAATAGATTTTGAAGAAAGTATAATAAATACCCCGGAACTTTAACTTTTACGTATCGCCGCCGAAATAGCTCTAATATACCTCTTTTTAAGCTACTATTATAGCTCTTAACTAATAAACTAGAGACTCCTCTAGTTCTAAGGGAACTTAACGCGATCTCTCCTGCTCTACCTCCGAACCTAATCTATTATACCCTTCCTTACTCTAAATATCTCTTACTCTAGAGAACGTTAATATCTTATTAAAGAAGTACTAACTAAGAGAGAAAGGAAAATAAAAGCGAAATTTATTAAGAGTATAATCACTAAGTACTCTTATTACTATAGGTAACTCGAACCTGATCTATTCCCTCTTATAACAATTAGCGGACTAAGAGGAAAAGAATAACTCTCTAGAAGATACTATAGATAAACTAATCTCCGTATAAGATAAGTTCCTTATAGAGGTCCCTCACTTATCTTCGACTCTCCTACTAGAACTAATATTATAATCTCCGCGTATAGCAGAGTTTAATAACTTAATAAACTTTATTCTAATACGTAGTACTAAGAGAGAAAATACTATTCCTAATAAACTATCTCTCTCTCCCGGCGCCGAATCAGTAGAGTTACGCTCTAAGAAGTCTTATCTTACTAAGAAGATCCTACCTCTAGATAATAGATTAGACTTTACCTTCCTCTAATAGAGAGTATCGATACGAGACTAGCTAGCTATAAATACTAACTACTACCTTACGGACTTCTCCTAGCGCGTTCTCGTATAGGAGCTAGTTACTAGATTAGCTAAGGAGTATCTTACGCCTTAGTATCTTACTAACGAGTTTAAAACTAGCGATAAAATAATCTCCTTATTAGAGGAGAACTTTCTTACCGGTTTAGAGGAAGATAACTACTATAACGCTTTCTACTACTTAGAAATATAATAACCCGGCTATATACGCGAGACTTTCGCCGAGTTTCGTAGTCGATTTTAAAGCGCTACTATCTAAAGTAAAGTTAAAAAGAAAGAGTAGTTCTTCTATATATAGGATAAGATTATACTATTCTTATGCGCTTTAACTCTTATTATTAAACTAATATAGAATAAGGACTATACTTCTATAGTTAGATCCTTACTTTCTTTTAATACTAAGCGTCACTATAACTTAGAATATATCTATCCCGAGAAAGCTACTGCCTAGATATAGCACTATAAGCCTACTATTACTACTATAACTACTACTAGTTCTACCTCTTACCGGTCCTTAAGCTTAGCTCCTCGATAAACTACTCTTATACTATACGTACGTACTTCTACCCCGGTACGGGCTAGTACTCTTTCCGCGCTAAAACGCCCTACTATCTCGACTAGAGAACCCCTTAAGTATTATAATTATAGATAGCTTAGTTATATTAAGCTAGACTACCCTAACCCGCCTAAGGTTTAATTAATTAACGAATTTCCAGAAGAGAATTAAGTAACTAAAGAAGCAGTAGAAGATATACCCTCCGAATCTGGACTAATACTAGAAGGAAACGATAAGGCCTAAGTAAAAACTCCTTCCTAGGTCTATATAAGTATAATCTCTCTAATCTGGACCTTAACTCCCTAATAGGAAGTAAGTAATTTATATACCTAACTATAGTTAGTATAAATAGGCTAGGAGTCTCTATAAATAGCCTAATCGATACTAGAGCGAATAGTTATCTATTTATTAATCGCACTCTTACTAGACGACTATCGAGGGCCCTTAGTATCAAAATCGAGCTATTACCTTATTCTATTCTAATATATAGTTTCTAATAGTTTATTAGAACCTATATTACTTATTTTATATATTTATACTTTTCTATTAATAGTAGGCGTATTTATAACTACCTTTTTATTCTCCTCGATTTAGGATAATAAGATATAATTATTAGTATTAAATAGATATAACGATTTCAGGTTAAGCTAGATACACTCTACTATAAGTTACTATAATCGGAACGCTATCTAGCTACCTTCTGATATAATAAGGAGATAATTATAACTCTACTACCTTATAAACTTAGTATTAATCGATCTTACTAAATCGATACTAACGCGCGGGACTTAGCTATAAACTAGCTAGACTAACGCCGATTATACTAAATAGTAGCGATATAGTATATTAATATATCGTTCTTACCTTTTAACTTATTTCCGCTTATCGCTAAGGAATCCGAATCCCTTTCTGCTCCGAATTCATCGAGAAAGGTACTTACGCCGAAACTCTACTATAAGTACTCCTCTTAACCTCCGAGGATCTAGAAACTAGTTCCGATTTACTAAATTAGTACTATAGCTTTTTACTTTAATATAAAACGTAAAAGTTCCGAATTATTCTTTATTAGTATCTATAAGATAGACCGCTTCTTATAAGACTATCTAAATAGCGACTCTCCTGAGGATCCTGATACCGAACGACTCGTAACCGAAAAGCTACCGGAATAGTATTATACTTTTAAAGAAGCTTTTTCTAAGCGAGATTCTAATATTCTTCTACTATATCGCTTATACGATTATAAAATTATTCTAAAAGAACTATTACTTAATATATATTCGCTTTTATATTAGTAATCTACAGACGAATTATAAGTAACTAAAGAGTATCTTATAGAGAACCTAGATAAGGGATTTATCGAATCTAGCTAAAGTCCTTTTATATTACTTATACTATTTATTAAAAAAGCTAATAAAGGATTACGCTTCTATATTAACTATTATAAGCTTAATATAATCACTCGAAAGGATTTATACTTAATACCTAGGATCGATAAGCTCTTAACTCGTATATCTAAAGTAGTAATCTTTACTAAACTAGATATCCGGGTAGTATTTAACTATATCTATATAGACCCTAAATCAGAGGAGTATATTACCTTCTGAACCCGCTTCGGATCCTATAAATATAAAGTATTACTTTTTAGGCTCTATAATAGACTTAGTATATACTAGCGATATATAAATAATATACTATTAGACTACTTAGATAATTTCTATATAGCTTACTTAGATAATATTCTTATATACTCAGAAACGCTCTAAGAATATAAAGAATACGTTAAATTAGTACTATAACGCTTAATAGATACCGGACTTTAGGTAGATATTAAGAAAAGCGAATTCTATATTACTTAGACTAAATACCTTAGATATATTATTACTACTAATAGAATCGAGCTAGATCCTGAGAAGGTAGTACTATTAGTAGACTAGAAGTACTCCGAAACAGTAATAGCTATAAAATCTTTCCTAGGATTCTGTAAGTTCTACTATTAATTTATTCGGAATTTCGGCCTTATCGCTAAACCTCTCTTAGTACTTACTCGGCTTATAATACTATAGAATTTCACTAACGATTATAAGAAGTCCTTCGACGATTTACGTTAATAGCTACTATTAGTATAGAAACTATATTATTTCGACCCTGAATTATAGACTAAACTAGAAACTAATACTTCCGACGGTATAATAGCTAGAGTTATCTCCTAATTATATAAAGATAACTAGTAGTATCTAATTAGATTCTACTCTTATATTCTTAATAGATATAAACTAAACTAGGAGATCTATAATAAGAAGCTATATATTATTATTAAGTCTTTCCGGAAATAGAGACTAGAACTTATATCTCTACGATACTATACCGGCGTATATACGGACTATCGATCCTTAGAATACTTTATAACTACTAAGGTCTTAACTAATAAGTAAGCTAGATAGATAGAATTCCTTTCCGAATTTAACTTTTAAATTATATATATACCTAGTAAAGATAATACTAAAGCTAATATCCTTAGCTATAAGGAATAAGATCTAAAGATANTAGAGCTACTAAACGCAGGAGACTACGCTATATAGAGAAAGCTTATACTAAGTATAAACTTGAAGAATAGTACCTAAACCGAAGTAACCTAAGTCCGATAAATCGACTACCGGTTCTCTGACTCCTTCTACTTCCTATTCTTCAGCGACTCGTAATACTCGCTATAACTTACCTCTCTTTATAGTAGAGAGTACTCGCGATAACGCCTCGTCCGAGTTAAGCTCCTTAACTCTTACTATAATTAACGAACTTACTGAGTCGCTAAACCTCCCTGATAATACCCTTATATTAATAGTAACTATAAGTAACTCATGAGAAGATCGCGCTTACTAGCTATAAGAGGTAGAAAGGAAGCTTGCGAAGGAGAGATAATTAAACGCTAACTTATCTGTAGAACTACGCTAGTTACGGGACGAGTTCCTAGAACTACGCTAGTTGACTGCCTAGCGCTCTACTAAGTTTATATTATTTAATAACGTTTAATTGCGTATAATACTGCTACTATTAATTAAAGAAGATAACGCTACTCTTACGCCTAATAATCGTCGTCGAGAATAATCTACCGGAGGAATATCGTTAATATTATATGTTACGCGTATAGAGAAGATACTGAACCTTCTAAATAAGCTCTCTAATAGAATCGATTACTCTTTAAAACTCTAGGAAGTGCAGATATATAACGCCCTCCGGCGTTACTCTAGCTACTTTATCGACGAAGATCACTGTAAAGATTAGTTACTTAACTAAACGGAAGGAATAGCTAGAACTTACTTAGAACTCTTATTCTTAGAACTAGAATATAACAAAGAAGGTAGTATGATCGATTTACTCGATATGATTACTTAACTTATCTCTTTCTTATCTAATCTATACGACTAATAAACTATAAGAGCTAGCTACTCCGCGCTAAAGATAGATTATAAGTAGACTTTCTAGATATTCTACTACGAGTTTCGTACGCTAGCTCGTAAAGCTAGAGTAAATGATTAATCGACTCTGAAAATAGACTTATAGGAGAAGCTACTTATACGGCTACGGAAATAGCTTTTCTAATAGTACTGAATATTAAGGATACTAGAAGAATACGTTAAGGCTATATAAGCTAAAGACTAAGGTTAATTTATTAAAAAGACTTATTATTCCGAGTCTTCGGCTAAGGCTAGCGCGACTCGGGAACGCCTTATAAATACCTCCTCTTAGCGCTGTAGTACTAACTCCTCTTCTTATCCGTAAATTAGTCTTCTTACGCCTGAGAACACTAGTACGACTAGTAAATAAGTATTATACTCTGCACGAAACGATACGCTTTATATATAATCGCCGGCGAATACTCCTTGTTACTTTACGCCTACCTTATACTTACGCTTATTGTTAGCTCGACCTAATACTCCGTATCGAATCAATATAATTAATACTAATAATAACGTTAATAGCGAGCTAGAAGAAACGTACGATAACGCCTAGGAGTATATTAAACCGCTAGTAAAAGACTACGCTTAGGGAAAGACTCTTTCTTAGGTAGTATACGAGATATGCGATATCTTAACTTTATGAAGCTTCTTAATAGTTAATTATTTATTATACGTGCTACTCTTACTAAGAATAGACTCTCGTATAAGCTACTCGTACTTCTCGATTCTGGAGCTAATAAATATTATTTTATTAATTATTCTTTTCTTAAATCTCTTTCCTTCTTCTTAAAACCTTTAATTTACTCTCTACTAAACGTAATTCCTATTAAAGGCTTTAATAGCGTTAATAGTAGTACTATCAGTTACTATACGATACTTAATTTAATAGTAGATCGTCGCGTTCAGGTATTTACCCCTTTTCTTATTACTACTCTCGGAAACTATAGTATTATACTCGGAAGGACCTAGCTTTCGGAATATTAAGTACTCTTAGATGCCTCTAAATAATAGATCATTTAGCTACTATATACTCCTCTTAGTAATTTTTATAGCTCTCCGATCGAGATTAAGGACTTATATAAATACTATACTTACTAGCGCTACTAATACGACGCTAACGAACGAAACGAACGCCTTAATTAGTTCTGAGAAGCGTATAAGGAATAGCGAAGCGCAGCTAACTCTCTTGTTAATATTCGAGCTGTTATTAACTCTATCTCTATTATTAAACGACTATTACTAGCTTAGAAGCGTATTTCTAGGGAGACTTATAGCTATAAAAATATCTAAAACTCTCCCCTAGAGAGTATTCTACAGGTAACTAACCCTCTATTACTACTGCCGATTAGTTAGGACCGTTTCTCCGGCGTTTATACTACTTATTATAGATACGACGAGCCTAAGTATTTATTACCTAAAGAATAAGAATAGAGTAGTAAAGAGAAGTCTTTATACTCTAAAGAAGCTACTAATATATAGCCGAAGTGCGTATAATTCAGTGATATTATCGCTTATATCCCGCGTGAATCTCTACTTTAACTCTAATTAGAAGTCTCTACGTTAAAGACTTACGTATAAGACTACGCTTATATAATTTATACTATAGACTAATAGTTACTCGGAATACTATCTCGCGACTTAATAGAAGCTACTTAAAGTATAAAAATAGCTATTATGACATTTCGGAAGCGATAAAGATTACCTTATATATTCAGACCTCTTCTAGAGCCTCCTGCGCTAGAGATTTATACGATTAGTAGCTTAGCTTTCTATCTCTTATATAAACGCTAGAAGTCTTCTAACGATAAGATCTTCTCTACTACTTTTCACGAGATAGATAAGCTTCTTAACGACCGAATCGTAGTTTAGTAACGTAATACTACTATTGTATCTTTGACTATCGACCTTATAGAACGTCGTAAAACCGCCTAATAATTTACTATTAGCTTAAGCGAATTAGATTCAGAACTATAGATCTCTCACGAGTATAGCTAGTAGGTATACGTCTTTTCTAAGGAAGCTAGCGATATTCTCCCTCCTTATCGCTTATACGATTACTGAATTAAGCTTAAGGAAGGGGCCGAGAAGAACCTTAAATACTTCCCCTTATATAAGATATTAGCTAAAGAACTTGAAGTCGTTAAGGCGTATATTACTAATAACTTAGCTAAAGGTTTCATCGANAACGATTTATTAAAGACTACGGAATTATCGCAAAACCTCTTATATAACTTACTAAAAATAATATATTATTTCAGTTCGCTAAGGAGTATAAAGATACTTTTGATCACCTAAAGCACGCTCTTACTTTAGCACTACTTCTCTACTACTATTAGTAATATCTACCTTATATAATCGAAATAGACGCTAGTAATAGAGTAATAGCAGGTGTGCTATCGCAATAGTATGACGAAGACTAGTTCCTAGTAGCCTACTTCTCTAAGACTATACTACCTGCCGAGCTTAATTACGCTATTTATAATAAGGAAATACTCGTAATTATACGTTCTTTTAGTAACTAGAGATCTGAGCTTATAGGCGTACTATATCAGATCCGTGTCGTTACTAATTATAAAGCTCTTAAGTACTTTATAACCTCTAAATAGCTGAACGCATGATAAGCCCGATAAGCCGAGCTACTTATAGATTATAACTTTATAATTACTTATCGACCTAGGAAGTATAATCTACTCGCTGACGCTCTCTCTCGTAGAATAGATGAATTAGACGACTAGAATAACGCTAAAAGAACTTAGCGTTTATAGCAGCTGCTACGCGAAGACTAAATCGATCTAGTACTACTTATAAGTAACCTCCGGAATAGCTCTAACTCTATAGATAACTTTAAGCTTATTAACGCCTTAGAAGTCGCCGACTTATCGCTAGTCTTTTCTATAGTATAGTAAGTACTTAATACTAATCGCACTACGCTATTACTCTAAGCTTTACGAAAATAAGCTCTCTCTACTACTCTTAGAAAACTAACTATAGAAAAAGATCTTCTACTCTATGAAGGAAGACTAATCGTACCTAACGTCTTATACTTTCGCACGCTACTTATACGCGAAGTATACGACTAATTAGAGACTACCTATCTAAGTGTAAAGAAGACCTTATAACTACTAGTATTATAATACTAGTAGTACAGAATCGCTTTAATTATTAACTAGTACTACTATAACTATTATACTTACTAACGAATTCAAGTGCCGCGTAATAAGAAACCGGGCCTCCTCTAACTTCTGCCCGTACTGTTATATCTATAGGAGTATATTATAGTCGATTACTATAGCTTTAACCGCGATAAATACAGCTACGATAACGTTCTCGTATTTATCGACTATTTCAGTAAATAAGTAATTAGTATTCTATGCCGAAAGACTTCCGATGCGCGCGACCTTATAAAGCTTTACTTATACTACGTATACTACTATTTCGGAGCTCTATTAATAATTACCTCTAATAGAGGGCCTTAATTCGTTTCCTGTTTTTAGACTATAGTTATTATAATTCTTAGTACTAAAAGATAACTTTCTATAGCAGACTACTTATAAATAGATAGCTAAATAGAGATCTATAACTAATATCTCTAACGTAGATTACGACCTTTTATCTCTTACTATTAAGATAACTAGTCGGAATTCTTACTTATTATAGACTACGCCTAGATAACTCTCCCTTACGAATCCCTTAGAGGTCTCTTACTCTTTGAAGTTATTTATAGATATATACCTCGTGTTAATTAGAATTAGAAAGACTTACCTAACTCTACTATACCTACTGATAAGTTGAATACTTAGTAAGCTCTAGATTACGCTAATCGCTTATGCGACGCCTAGACTACTACTTAATCTAGCTTCTAACGTATATAAGCTAAGATATCCTAATCCTATAATCGCTTATACTATGAAGTCGACTTTACTATAGACGACCTTATCTAGCTAGATATACGCTACTTTACGAGTACTCGACTTAGTAAAAAACTCGACTTCCTGACTAATAGACTCTTCCGTATAATTAAAAAGGTCGGAAGCTCTTATCGCTTAGAGCTCTCTACTAGTATAAAAGTATATAACGTATTCCCTACTGCTAAGCTACGGAAGTATCTAAACGACCCCTTGCTAGGATAAACCTTACTACTACTACTACTTATTAATATCACTAGTAACGATAAATAGGAGATCGAAGATATACTTACTTGCCGCAAGTAGCGCAATAGCCTTTTATACCGAGTTTCCTAGTTAAATCAAGATATCGATCTTATATAGTACGACGCTATAGATATTAAATACGCTCCTACTAAGCTATAATAATTCTACCTTAATAACCTAACGCAAGCTAGACCTCCTGCTAGATTACCTAATTAGCTAAAAGTTTTCTACGATAGAATTAATAATTACAACTACCTTAATAGTAATAAGGAGATAAACTAACGCTCGAGGGCGAGCTTTTTTCGGAGGGGGAGGTAGTATAATAACTAGTTAGGTTTAGAGGTCTCTCCTTATTAGTAGAAATACTTACTACTAAGCGAGATTATACGAGTAGAGTTTAGGGGCCCCTTTTCATGTATATACTTCTATTCTCTCTCTACTTCTTCACTCCTTAGTTATAGATTCTTAAGTGATTCTTACTACTTCATATTCATAGTAATGTGAGGTCTTATTACTCAGGTAGTTTTGAGACCTTTCTAGAGTAAGCGTCACACTTCCCTTCTACTCTAGAAGTAGAGGTAAGGTTAGCGATATATATATAAGCGAGTAGAATTTCCGGCTATATATAGTCAAGTATATTCTGATCTACTATAATTATATATACTTTCTCGATAATTATATATATAGAGCGTTTAGCTCTTCTATCTTACTCTAGAGTATATAGAGTAGACTCCTCTAGTAGTATTCTAAAGTAGTTAGTAAGCTCTTTTATCTAAGAGGGAGAGTACTCCTTACTCTTATTATATCTCTATACCTTAATTTTGCGGTAATACTATATTTCGGCTAACTTGATTAGCGTTTAATTAGCTAAGTATATATCCGACTTCTTAGCGTAAGTAAAAGCTTACTTTCTAGTCGAATAAGCGTATAAGAAGATAGAGACGTAAGAGTGATTATTTAGACCCTTAGGTTTAAGGTATACTATATCTATATGGATTTCATCTATCGATCTAGTAGGTCGTGCACGTGCTGATACCTTATTAACTTTCCGAATAGGTCAGCTTTTCTTATATAGTATATAAAGGCGAGTTCTACTAGTCTTAAGCTCTATAAACTTTATACTAGTAACTATAGATTAAGTGCGTCGTACTATATTAAAGCTAGCGTGATATATATATCTATACTAAAGCTCTATATCGACTATAGCTTACTCTACTACTGCAGGTAAGCTTAAACCCGGAAGGCTAGCGTACCCTGCGCCGGAGGTCGTCTCTTCTTTAATAATAAATAGATTCTTATTAATTATATAGATCTCCTTCTCCTTAGATATATAGAGAATAGAACTGCGTAAATAACCTCTTAATTTATTTAATTTAGAACCGGAGTATAGATAGACTAGAGACTGCGGGATATATAGTATATTATAGTACTCTAATATACGTACTATACTATCGGTCTTTATCGCCTTAATCGTATAACTTCTAATCCCGGTAGGGCGTAACGGCCTATTAATAGTGAGTATATAAGGTAAGTCGTCTTTTAGCGTATATAAGGTAAATTTGGAAAGGTTATTAGATATATGCTCTATAGCGCCGGTATCGAAGAGCTATCGTGACTTATTATAGTAAGAGAATATAGCTATAGAAGCTGTAATAGTAGGGAAATATAGTAAAAGGGCTGCGCCGAAGATACTACTATCGTCAGAATCGTTATCTTTCTTCTTTCTACTACTAGTCTTCTTCTTATTAGTCTTATTAGTCTTACTCTCTCTCTCTTTCTTCTTTAGCTATTCGGTATACGGGATCTACTTCTTTCTAGACTTCTCCTTAAACTTCTTCTTCTTCTATTTATTAATAATAAAATAGTTCTCTAGAGTATACTTTAGCGACGTCTGTTTATAGTACTGATAAGTCGGCCTAGTATCCTTACTAGCCGGCTTAGTAGCTCCTCCGCCGCTTCCTTTCTTAGGTATAGACTTATTGCTATATAGAGCTTAACCTACTATCTTTCCGGTAGAGTTACTCGCTCTTGCCTCGTTAGTAATATCTTCGATTAAACTAACTAAAGTTACTTCTGATTTAGCCTTCTCGGTCGTATCTAGGTTATTACTAGAAGAAACTCTTAAGAGAGAACGTTATCTTTTAGCCTATATATAACGATATAAGACTTAAGGCGGTATATAAGCAAGAATAAATAAGTAGGGAGGCTAAGAGCAATCTTATATAGTCTAGTACGAAGGAAATAGAAAGATGCAGAGCTCTGAAGGAGTCTATACCTTCTATATATATAAGGAGGGTATACCTAAGGCACCGATACTAGCCCGTATCTGCTACGTATACTATACGCCGTTATATTACCCCCTTCTAAGATAAAGGCTCGCCCTCGAGCTTTGAAGAATCGAAGTAACTAAGGAAACAAAGTAAGTATAAAACGTAGTTAAATATCAAGATAACCTTCCAAATTTCTATTAAACTGAAACCGTAGATACTAATTTAGTACCGAGATTATCTCTTCTGCAGAGGGAAACGTAATCTCCGAGAGATACTATAGTTCTAAGTAATCTCTTATAAGGCTAGAAGTAGAGCTCTAGACTAGCGCTTTATAGGCACGCGTAGTCGGGTATTAGTCTGAATTAACTTCTAGTCGGTCCTGAATAGAAGCACGCTATTAGCTGAAAAACAGGTTAATCCCTATATTAAGATTATCGATACTTTTAGTTAGTTGCGACTTGCCGGAGGTTTATAAATTATTAATTAAAGAGCGTTTAAGGGTAAGTTCTATTAGTAATTATAATACTGAGTTTTACTGAATAAGCGAGGCTAAGCGAGTAATTGAAACACTTGAAGGTTACGAAAGAAACGAAGGTCTAAATCGAATTCTAAAGAAGCTAAAAGATTAAGGAGAGTTAGATATCTTTATTAAGTAGATATAAAGAGTATTAAATTAAAAGTCTTAGTAGAGGGAGGTCGATTCTGCCGAGGGGGGCTAAATTATACCGGGGTATAGGGATTATAAGTCGAATTCCGATAATTTCCGCTAGGGTAATAAGCTACTTCGTCCTAGCCTAAAAGTAAGGTTTTTCGCTATTAGAGCTACTTTCGGAGGGTTAAAGTCAAGTAAGGGGATAATAAATATTAAGGCCTATAGGGAAGTTTCCACCTAAAATTCGTCCGCTATTTTACTTCGTACGCACGAAGGAACGAGTTTCGAAGTATCTGAGAGTAACTTCGTAGTAATACTAATACTTCTAAAGCTAAATTACGTTTAAATTCCTAGCTATCCGAGAGATCTCTAGAATCTTAGCTCTTTTAAAAACCTAACTATCGAATTCGTAATTAATAGTACTAACTATTTCCGTATAATTCCGAAAATCTAAAGTAAGTAGAGATAACTTAGCGAAGAGCTCCCTAGTAGTCGTACGTGCGAATCGAGTTTTCTAAGTGAGATATTATTTAATACTATCTCCGGCGGTCTTAATCTTTCTATTTAATATAATAACATAAGACTTAAGGCGGTATATAAGTAAGAATAAATAAGTAGAGAGGCTAAGAGCGATCTTATATAGTCTAGTACGAAGGAAACAGAAAGATGCAGAGCTCTAAAGGAGTCTGCACCTTCTATATATATAAGGAGGGTATGCCTAAGGCACCGATACTGGCCCGTATCTGCCACGTATACTATGCGCCGTCATACTATATAGGCCACTTCTCTGAAACTATAGTAATAAATATAATTAAATACTATACCGGAGGTAGAGCTATTATTAAAGTCTCTAATTTGATAATTAAGAGCTTAAAAGTGATAATAAACTTCTCTAAGGAGTTGAAATCGTTATACTAGAGCTTAATATAATCTTATATAGCGTTATATACTAGTATATTGCCACCTCCTTTATACTGCGCCTATAAGGCCTCCTATATATCTAATGCGGTAGTTTTACTAGTTATATACGCGAGAGATCCGGCCTTATAATTCAGCGTGATTACTAGCTTTATTTAACTCTCTCTAGACTCCTAATCTTACTACTTCTTAAGAGCTTTATCGTTAACCTTATCGTTCTATTTATCTACCTCTTTAGGCATATAGTTATGAGATTTAACGTTAAGAAACTTACTAATTCTATTAGTTTTAGTAATATTTAGTATCTTATCTCTCTATTCTATATAGTTCTCTCCTCCCTTAAGCTTATAGCTATCTGCTAAGTTCAAAGACGTAAAGCTACTTATCTTCTTACGTTTATATAGCTCTAGCGTAATCGTAGTAATAGGTTCCGATTCCGGGTCTTCCGGATCCTCTGGATAGTCCTAGGACGTCGATTTAGCGTCTGCAGGAGGTAAATCGGGTATATTTTAAGTCCTGGGGACTTGGGTGGGTTCCGGCGCTAGCGCGGAAGACTCTGCACCTCGAGATGCGATAATTTCGAAATCTTCGACTTTGATTGCTATACGAGTACGAGTATTGAGTACTATACGGCTTATATATAGTATTGAAGACTCTAAAGACTCTTCAATAGAGCTAGAGTTATCGGAGTATACTTCTTCGACTTCTTCTAATGATAGCGTAAGTACGATAGCTGAAGAACTCTCTCCACTAGTACTCTACGCGACTATATTTACTATAGAAAGACGCGCTAGTTTAACTGACTATACGCGTATACTATACCTTAATCGGAAGCTCGTAACTTAAATCTCTACTTTTTTAGTACTAAGAAATAGTTCGATACTTACTATTAAGAATCATAGTACTACTGCTTCTTTGAGTACTACTCTACTTCTAGCTATCGGGGCTTATAACTTATCGCAAGGTTACGTTAATCTTCAGAGTAAAGTATAAAGTAGTTAAATGATATTAGTTATATTATAGTACTAATTACTATAGAGAGTCGACAGAAGATATTATCTAGGAATATCCGCACGGACTATGCACGTGACTACAGTCACCTGATCCATGCCAAGACCCATATCCTCGCAACAATTTCACATCCAGCATCCTATCTCATCACCGAAAATCACCAGCTCCCTCCAGCTCTCCGGCCGAAGCTTCAGCTGCTGAATTCTTCCCCAAGACGTCAACATCAATTTCAACAATGACTCAATCCTCCTGCCTCTGCGGCTCTAACGTCATCACCTACAACGACTCACCAATCGTCAAATTCCGCTGTCACTGTACCGACGAGCGAAAGCTCACGGGAGCTGCCTTCGCACTCAATATCCTGCTTCAAAGCAACCGATCTGAGAATCATTAGGGGGAATCTCAGCGCTCGGGGGTAAGAAGTTGAAAGCGGAAACAAGATTTCTAATCACTCTTGTGGACAATGCGGGACTCTCTTATACAGGACCAGTACCGGGTATCCAGGGCTGATGGTGAGTTATCTTTCTGGCTGAAGAAGTATATTGTTGTGTATCTTATCGTCATCCATAGGTGATCAAGGCTGGTTGTATTGATCTTCCTGATAGAAGAGATCCTTCGACTGAGTATATTCCTGATGTTGAGATCTTCACCGGAAGTCGCGTCCCGTGGGTTATGCCTATTGCGACAGCTAGGCAAGATTGGGGGGACCTCACTAGCCTGTGAAGAAGGTACCAAGAGCACCCATACCTCGTGTATACCAAGCAAATGCTGTCCGAAATGACTCCTTGTGAGTGCACTATGATGGTTATTTTTATTTTCTGTACTCGCTTCGAACTTGCAAAACGTCATCCCCCTCTCTTGGCCTTTCTACTTCTTCTTAGATCTCTATGTTCTGGTATTACCTATCTGTTTCTACAGTTCCTTCAATCTCTTCTTCTAGGTAGAATTTCTCACTATATATCCACGAACAATTTTTCTCGACTCGAGATCTCTAGATCGTCCTGATCCGTGATATTGATGAGTGCGAACTCTTTCACTATGTTCGGATGAACGGTCTCCTCATCGTACCATTATGAACTCATCTACTATTACAAGTCTAATTAGTGAAGATCCAATAGTAGATATTCCGTCCATATTAATAATCATGTATATATTTAGTAGACTCGAGTTCGGCCCAGAGAAATCATCAGATCTGCCACAACCTTCCGACAACCGTGGTCGTGGATCGAGAAGTTTTCTGCCATGCTCCCCAGAAACCAAGACCACAGGTCCCTCGTATCAAGGAGCTCTAGACACGACGCCTCGCGTCTTCACTCTCATCGACGTCACACAGTTTCGACTTCCAAGGTTCCAATCTCGGGATCTCGAGATCTTCTTCCTGATTGGAGAGGAAGCTGTTTGACTCTCGCGAGATATTCTAGTACTGCTACTCTTACAAAACTCGCAGATGAGACCCGCCTTTGTATGATTCGTTAAGTTCATGTTATCAACCAATATGACGCGAACGCGGCATGGATATACAAGGTCCTATCTACTAAAGCATATCACATTGCCTTGGTACTATGCTTACTCATTATTTGCAGCCACAGATATGCTAAGGTATGATTACTCACCAAGGCGCCATGACTCGAGCCATCCTGCAAGTTTTCATCTAACGAAATCATGAGTAAAAACTGCATAGTAACTTGCTGATAAATCAGATGATGTGTATTTTGCAAGCGAGTATATAAGAACTTCAAATCTGGCGTATCGTGAAGACGTGTTGTAATGCTACGAAGTCGAGGAGCTACGTTGATAGGTTGGTCAAGGAATAGATAGATATTTTACGGAATCAAGAAGTTCAGTGGACAAGAGCTCGCGAGTACATGTATCGAGCTAGCCTATATCCAATCCCTTCATCCCAGGCGTAGAGAGCATTTTACCGACTGCGTCCTCGGCTACCTCGCCCCAATATCAGCCGAGACAAATCCAAATCCAAATCCAAATATCAAGAACCAGACCTTATTCTTAACGACCCCAAAAACCTCCCCCACACTCCAAAACTCGCCATCATCTTCATCCTCGTCTCCCACAACCTCCCAAGAAAGTTCCACAACCATCAAACAATCCATTTCCCCCCTTCCAATCCCTCGACTTCCCCATGAAAATCCCCGTCACATTCTGCCACTCATCCCCTGCATCCCTTACGATGAAATATATCGTGTCTTTGATTGGCGTCCGGAAGGTAAGTCTTACCATGTTGATAATCGGAATCTGATCTTCGGGTTTTCATCGAGGTTGAGAGGCTAGTGAGGAAGACGGAGAGCGAGACCTCAAAGAGTGGGCGCGGGCAGGTGGACCAGGATTCTTCTACGTAGGGAGGTGTGTGTGTGACGATCCAAAATGGAATCTTGGACTTTGATCAAGATCGAGGTGGAGATGGCAATGTTGACATCGGTGTTGATATGGGGGGTGGCTTGGGGTATTGGTGTTCTATTGCTTCTAAGTGCTTCCGTCAATCTGGTTAGGTTAGGAGTTTGTTGAGGTGATGAGGAAATTTGCGCTGTGAAACGATGTTGCGCAGGACCGTCTCCAGGCTCGTTGGTCGAATGTGAATCTGCATCTGCGGCGTTTTCCTTCGATTCTGGCTTGTCAAGCTTGTGCTGCGTCAACACAGGACACTGTTCATATATTTGTAGCGACTGTTGATCAAGAGCACGCTTTATCATTTCTTCTGCCTCATATTCAAGCTCGTCCCAACCCTTCTGATGGCGCAGCTGCTTGAGGCGAGTAAGTAGTGCTTGGATTCTGGATATGCGTCGACAGTGGAACTTTGACGCTCGCGCCATCAGCCTGAGAATCTGGGAGGCCCATGATTTGCGTGGCTGCATGGAATCGGGCAACATCTTATGCTGATGCACTCCTCTTGGAGACTGTCGTCTCTTCGTGATTCTCGCCCAGAGGTTTCGCTTGAGTTTTGGCGGCGGGCTTTTTCTATCGTCAATTTTAGTTTTCTGACAACCTGCGACTTCCTTAACTGCGAATCAAACGATAAAACTGCTTCTTCGGAATTCTTAGAAGCAGCAGGTAATCGCGGAGCCTTCGTTTTCGCGAATGCCTTTGACAGCCTAGGCCAGACCATAGGCGCAGTAGGAGATTTGAACAATCTCGGTGCAGAATGCCCATATCGCTGAGAAAGAAATGGGTTCGCAACGATATCCCGTGTAGATTCACGCTATAGTGGATCACCACTTTCAACACTACTCTCAAGCGTGTCCTTCATCATACCGTTCTCGGAGAAAAGTCCATCGTACTCTTCATTGGGCAGGATATCTGGCCTGTGTACAGAGACCCATGTTTTCATCAGAACGCCGTCGGTCGGTAAAAGCATTGTCTTTGCGTTTGCGTGGAGTGGAAGTATTTCATTTGGAATGCGGCTGGGCATACGTGTATTCATCGGCTGTACCATCTGATGACAGGACATTGTTCGCAAATGCTACGATGTCGTTCTTTTGAATCTAAAGTAGCTAAATACAGCTAAGAGAAGGGAGTTTCACCCACCGCGGTACCGTCATTCGGGCCATCGAATATATCCAACTTTCTTGGGGCTGTCTTACCAATATCTGGAGGCAAATTCGGGGCCGCCATTGTTTCGCTGCGAAAATCTTCCCCCAGGTCGGGAGATACGCTCTGAGGATAGCTAGACGTCAATAAAAAAACTTGAATTCGATCACAGCATTGAAGAGTTCCCCATGGTTTACAAAATGAAGTTTGCTATTCGGTGTGCTACTCGATGCCGGAGTCACTCGTCCGGGGGAAGTGCTGCCTATCTTCATATTGTCCCTGGGGTCAGGACTGGTCCACGGATTATCGAACGCATGTCGATTGCGAATCTCCAGAGGGGCTTTAGTCATGGTGATAAGCGAGCAGGAGGGTAAATATTGACTTCTCGTCCTGGCAATGTGGATGCTGTGTAAGATAAGGAAAATCGTTGGAATCTGGAAACTTTGTAGAAAGAAACGAGCGGGCATGAGGAACACCCTTTTAAGCATGTAGCAAGGCTCTCGGTGAGAGACTGAGAGGTCTTTTAGCTAGTGACGTTCTGGTAGTAGTTGCAGGTACGTACTGATACAGCATGTCTACACCCCTGGTCGCGGGCCGGTCTGTTGGCTCTTGGATACAGAACAATCGAAAACCAAACCTTTTGACTGGAAGTATGTAATATGAAACTAGGACATTGAGAACGATTTGTTTATTAGCGCCAACAAGTACCATGAAGTTGGAACGATTTCATTCGAATGATTTTTGATCAATCTGTGCCTTTTCGTACTGGGGAGTTCGACAATGCAGATTTGTATCTTGCATAATTCAGCTTGCTTGCACCCTGGACTCAAGCTGAACGTCTGCCTCGCAATAGAGACCTAGCTCGAGAAAGCCCATGGCATTATCTTGGCTGCGATATCGACCTGCTTATTAAGGAAATCATGTAATTGGATATACTTCGCTGGAGCCGATTTCCCAGGTCATTTCGGAAAGTTCATCAATGCAAGATAACCCCCAAATTGAAGCACGAACTAAGGGATATAGCTGGCCAAACATAAAGTTGTAGCAAAATGAAAACAAAGGTTATCATCCAGATAGTAGGAGGCTAGCGACATCTGTCATGTGATGCATATATCAGGTGATATATGTGAAAAGGATGCAAGTGAAAGAAGGGCGCGCTGCATAAGTCGAGGAAGGTAACAAAATATCCATACATGAGTATAATCTCAGTGAAATGATGAAAAGAGAATTCTTCGAGAGTGGAAAACAGCAATCATGGCTGATTCCTGAAGCTGGAACGTACAAGACCTGTTGTAAGTGGTCCCCAGCAAGTAAATTGAACCTATTACGCACCCTCCCTTACGTAAGTACTCTTTGATATGTAAAATCCATATGCGTGGAAGCCTCGTAAGCCAAATATACTTTGGTTCGTCACGTTGGGATGTGTTGGGTTTTCGAGTTCTGTGAGCTGAGGGCGAAAGCTTCAGCGAGTATTAGTAGATGGGATGGGAATACTTTTTGAGTGTGGCATGCTGTTGGTATGGTAGGTAGGTAGGTAGGTTAGGTAGGTAGGTAGGTTAGGTAGGTAGGTACGAAAGTAGAGAGATGTGAGAATTCAAATATACGCCGCCATTCTCCCTGATAGTAAAAAAACGATCAAGTGTGGAATTTTGCAGCCCTCAAGACTCGCTCGGTATTGATGCGAGGACATCCAATGCAGAAACCCTTTCCTCCCATCCTTCCTCTCTCGATTCGTCGACGGATGATCCGAATCATCTCTTCAAACGTCGTCCCCGACACGAAAGGGAGTTAGTTACTCCGTAAATATCCCAGATCTCGCATTCTACCAAACGAACGGACCAACCTACCTACCTTTTTCGAAGAAAAAGCTACGAGGTTAGAGCCTGGACATCTTGCCTCCTGAGACACACACATTGCAGGCCCGCACCCCAGTAGGCTACTCCGTATGTATTCTTCACTCTATAAGATCCAAGAAGCTTGGAGATGTGCAGCGGAGGAAGGATACCAAAGGTAGGTACTTTATATAAATCCCGAATCGTATCGTTGTCGTCTCGTCTCGTCTCGTCTCGTCTCGTCTCGTCTCGTCTCGTCTCGTCTCGTCTCGTCTCGTCTTCGTCGTACAGCGGCTTCGGTCCGCGTTTTGATAATATACTAGCGTGCGCACTTCAGGATGATGGATGGATGGGATGGATACAGCCGCTATGCAGCGCAGCGTAACACAACGCAACGCAACACAACGGAGCCGCGGGATGAAGGAAGCGCTTATCTTATCGTGCAGTGAGTGATCACGAGAGCATGCATGGCATGATCGCGAATTGATGCAGTGTAGGTAGCCAAGTACATGTGGTTCTCTGGGCGTACATCATTCGGATATTACATTACCATACCTTGGTCGTGCTACCCACCCACCCAGGATTCCATGGCGGGCCGAGGATAGGCGTCTGTCATCATTTCTTCACGATACCTCCGTGAATCGATAGTTTCTTGAAGATTGAGATGTGCGTGCTTGGAAAGCGGGTTTGTGGGGACCGGATGTGAATTGATACCACCAAGTATGTACTCATGAGAATCGTCTTGGCAGATGAACCTTTGTAGCGCTCGCTCTCCGGGGTTTCAAGTGCCCAGGTTGTTTCAGAGTGATCGTGGACGATACTGAGTACTCTGCAGAAGATGTCGATCTCGGTGGTGACACGAGTCGGAGGATGGGAGACTTCCGTAGGGAAGCTTCATCTTATCTAGGTGTTAGTACAGTCAGTGATCGGTCATCTCATCCCATCTTCAGCTTCAAGTTGAGTTGAGTTGAGTTGAGTTGAGTTGACTTGTCGCTTACTCGGTACCTTGATACATCCGTCCACTGGACGATGGACGGTTGATACAGGTCTCGAATAGGAAACCGTTTAGTGACGCTTCTTGTTTTTAGTAGATAGATTGGGCTGGGCTGGGCGGGGCGCAGGCGGGCGGGCACATGAAGGAGACAAGGCACAAGACACAGAAAGGCAAGACGGAAGTCGGAAGTCGGAAGTCGGGAATAGAAAGTAAGAGCCAAGTCGACAAGATGAACAGGAAGGACAAGACAGCCAAGATCGATGCGGAGACTGAAATAGTGGGAGATTCTAAGAAAGAGAGAGATAGAGAGTGTGTGTGTATTATTGGAATTCCGAGAAAGATAGGAATCTAGGATTTCATGATACATCTACTTTATTGACAGTCACTCTGTTCACCTACTCTATTCGTAGGTATCTATGGAATGCGTCGAGACTTCTGAAGGTTACCTACCTTATAGTCGCCAGTGCCAGTGCCGCATTACGTGTCTCGGATGGACCTACAGTATCTATCTACCTATGAGATTAAAGTCGACTACCTGGCCTGGGTGAGTAGGTTCGCATGATGTTCGGCGGTGTGTATTCATTCGCACGCACCAAGCACATGGCCCAGAACCCCACCTGTCGATACACAGACGATTTGAGGCGAAGGAAGTACTGCAGATGCAGATGTAGATGGAAGTATCCTGATAAGTCGGTAAACGAATCATTGGCTTCGCTTCGCTTCGCTTCGCTTCGCTTCGTTCCAAGCATGGCGCATAGGAAGTATAGGTATGTCTGTGTAGCTTCCGCAGAACAGTCGTGTAAGTGTATCGCATAGACCGTATCGCGGGCAAGCTCAAACAATCTCGCATCTTAATTCTCGAATCTGGAATCTGGAATCTCGAAGCTCGAAGCTCGCGTCCCGAGGCATTGCGAGCAAGGTAAGCTGCTACTTCAGATTAATTAGCCCGCCAGCCCGTCAGCCTCCCGAGCCCACCCCCAGCTACATACAATACAGCCTGCATCCCTCCGGGTTTTTTTCCCCCTGGCCCTTGGATCGTCAACGCCACAAATCCCGAGCCAAACCAGCAACAGCACAGCACTGCACTGCACTGCACTGCACCAGTCGGATCTCTTTCTTGGCTCGGGAATATATCTCAGGGAATTTGATTAAAATCCGAAAGATGACTGACTGACTGACTGACTGACTGTAGAAGATTTAGATTTCGACTCGGGATTTGCAGGATTCGAAGAACTCAATCAATCCTCGAGGGACTCACCCAAACCTTTTCTTTTCTTTTCATTTTTCTTCTCCTCCAAACAGAGTTTCGCACGTCTTGAAAAGGAGGGACCGTAGTGTATGTATCATCATGTATGTAGTGCGAGAGTTCACGAGTGGAATTATCATCCCCACTTCTGTCCTGGGTTCTGGGTCTGGTCTGACGTCTGTAGATCCAGATCTCATCTCTTCTCCTGGGTTGATACTGCGGTACCTGCTAATTAGACATGTGGCCATGTGGCCATGTAGCTAAAATAGACGTATAGACATTCAGAATATCCGACAACCAAACGAATACCTACCTACCTACTCGTGGCTCCGGATAGACAATTCGACAGTACCTACTTACTTGGTAAGGGATTTGACTTCATTCTGAGGAGGAAACGCACTCTTGATTAACTGGATGGATGGTTGGATGGATGCATTGCCGCAGGGGTGCCGGGATCTCATTTGCATCTGGGCAACGTCGTCGACCGGGGAGGCGATGGGATGGATGGGATGGGATGGGATGGCTTGGGATGGCTTGGGACGGCTTGGGATGCATGCGATAGTCAAACCATACTGTACATACCTACCTGGGTAGGCGGTAGGGAAGGGAAGGGAAGGGAAGGGAAGGAAGAGAAGGGAAGGGCCGGGCAGGGGACCAGACAAGTACAGACAAGACATGCCAAGTTCCCCCCCCTCCTCCCCTCCCTTGTCCGCCACAGACACGCACGCACGCACGCACGCACGCACTCACGCACTCCTGCTCTATTCATCCCTCCCTCCCTCAACTCCCACCCTCGTCCCTCCTTTGGTACTCTATACTAGACGTTGGCGCCTCTTTTGCTCCCCTACAGTACTGTACTGTACACTCTTTATATCGCCGTCATCCTTTTATCTGTTATCTTTTAGCTTCGGTCTTTCTTCCTTTGCATCGACGCGGTGTGTTCCCTTGTTCAACATCAATTCTGCACTTTTAGCTTTTTCCTTGCTTCCTTTCCCTACTACGTCGGATCTTTTACACGCCCTCACCTCAATCCAAGCCAGCCATTATTTCCTTTTGGCAGACTCGCGAACCCTTTCCTACCTCGTGGCATTCCTATGTTCCAATATCGATAGACTACAATGACGACCAAGCCTGAGAATGTCAAATGGGTAGACGTATGTCGAGATCCTTTCCAATCTCTTCCCCTGAAGATGCGCCAAACCCCACAAGACACCCAACTAACATCGCGCAGGGCCTGCGCGGATTTGCTTCCCTCCTCGTCGTCTTCACACATCTTTGCAGAGCATTTGACGAAGACCTATTCAAACCTACATCTGCAGAAGGTGCCAAACCTAGGATCCTCCAATACCCCATAATACGAATCCTATTCCAAGGCCGGATTGGCGTGACGATATTCTCCCTCGTAACGGGATATGTGTGCGCTCTAAAGCCTATACGACAATGTCGAGCAGGGCAACAAGATGCAATGTTCCCCGGAATCGCGAAGAGTGCGTTCCGACGAGTCCCTCGACTCATTCTCCCCACCACAATGGCTACGAGCATCATCTGGTTCTTATGTCAATTTGGCGTCTTCGAGGTTGGGAACAGGGTTAATAGTTGGTGGGTGAACTACACATCACCGAATATCACGCCGTACTTTGGAAATGCCGTTATGGATCTGTTGTACCATTTGATAACGACTTGGACGCGATCATGGAATGTTTACGATAATAACCAGTGGACTCTCCTTCCGCTATTGAAGGGCAGCATGTTGGTCTATATGTTTCTCGTGGCGACTGCGTACTGCAAGGCTAGGTATAGGATGATTCTCGAATTGGCCATGTTCGTTTATTATTATATCAGCAATGACTGTGAGTTACATAAAACGCGGTTCTGCAACAAGCACTAATAAGCACAGCTGCTTTTGGAATGCAATTCTTTTTCGGCGTCTTCCTAGCAGATCTCTCTCAACACCCCCCTCACCAAGCCTGGTGCGCAGCTCGAAAATGGCCCGGCAGATTCCTCTCCCCGTTACTCATCCTAATCGGACTCCTCCTCGCCTCTTACCCTGAGGACAAGGCTCAATGGGTGCGATGGTCCGAAATCATGGGCCAAAACTCCGTCTACATTTTCCCCAAGGATAACGAAACCCCCCGTTTTTACTCAGGTATAGGCCTCCTCTTCGTCGCACTGGGTATCCATTTCTCCTCCCCTGTCAAGAATGTTCTATCGAACAAGTACCTCCTCTGGTTCGGCAAGAACTCCTTCGCCGTCTATCTACTTCACGGCTCGCTCCTCCGCTCCGTCCTCGTCTGGATGCTCTTCGGCTTCAAAGTGCCTGCGGACATCAAGCACGAAGACGGCCACGTCACACCCGGCCCGCCACTACAAATATGCGGAAATGGGAGATGGTATTTTTGGCTACCGATCTGGTTTGTTATCTTGTATTACGTTGCGAATCTATGGACGAAATACGTGGATCCACTGTGCGCGAGGATTACAGAAAATTTGGTCAGATATGTATTTGAGGATCAACCGGCCGCAACGAATGGTGCTGAGAAGAGACTCCTGCCACAATGAAGCGCTCATGTGGTAGATTTCGATTCTTGATGTCGGATGAGCGGATGGATTGACGAAGCGGAGTCAAGAGAGGAGGTTTAATGCGACCATTGGGTATACATAGGCCATTTTCTTCATCTTGGATAGACCCAAGAGCGAATTTGGAGATGAGGCTACCTGCTTGACTGAGCCAAGGCGTTGGGGTTATCTCCATTTTGGATATTCCGAATCTAGGATACACGAAAACAGTATTGGCTGGAGTTTTCTATGGTACACATTTTTTACATGCATTGCATTGTTATTTTTGGACATCTGGGCCTGCTCGGTCTTCATAGCATGGCATTACATAGCAGAGGAGGGGATTCGACGAGAGGGTACGTACTTTTGCGTACTGTATTCCTGTATATTCTTCATATACTGTACATTTCAATGCGGTACATACATGTGTATACTGTGTACCTTTGCTATTTTCGAAAAACAATTTCTTATGTCTATATACCCAGCCAGCTCGCCTGAGGTAGGAGGAAAGTCGGCTGGCCTGGTCAGCAGCTAGTTAGTTAATTTAGTTAGGTATGCTATATATACTATACTATCTACCGCAACATGTTTCTTGGTCTATCTATCTATCTACACAGCTATCTGTCGCTATGAACTCACCATTATTCTCATACGCGTTGATCTCGTGCTTACAAGGTATCCACCTAACCTAATCAGTCTCGGTATCCTAACCCCTCGTGGCCTAGAGGTTCTACAAGGATAATTGAATCTAGCCGGCACATCTACCTAGATGGACAGGTACCCAACTACCAACCTACCTACCTACCTACCTCAGTAAGTATCTAGACCTACCTACGCACGCACCTACCTACTCAACCCCCAAGGTACTAAAGAACATTACGAGAAGGAAATGAAAGACTTGCGAGCGCGAAGCGCGACGCGAGTCGCTTGACGGATGAGATGGGATAGGACAGGATGGGATAAGATAGGATGGGACAGGATAGGATGGGATGGATGGGATTTTTTTTTTTTTTTTCGGAAGAGTAGGCTGTCGATGGATGGGATGGGATGTATTTCCAGATGGATGGGATGGGATGGAATTCCAGGAATGCTAGACGGGGCTGGGTGGGCTATGCTATGCTATGCTATGCTATGCTGTGCTGTGCTATGCAGGAAAGCGAAGGTACAAGTATGAGTATGAGTATGAGGTGAGGGAAGGGAAGGGAAGGGAAGGGAAGGGAAGGGAAGGGAAGGCTAGGGATAGTAGTTGAGGTTGAGTAACCCGAGTTGAGTTGAATCGAATCGAATCGAGTTGAACTGGGTCGTGGAGATTCTTCGAGTCTTGGAAGAAGGGGAGGAAAAACCCCGTTTTATTTCATATATATATATACATGGTTAGAGAATATGGTTTGATATGTAATTCTGGGCGGGGGAGGGGGTGTTTTTTTTCTTCTTTTTTTTGCTTTCTGTATATCTAATATCGTATTGTTATCGATCGGTACCTTATCTTGGAAAATTCAAGATGAGTTTTGTTTATTTATATATGTATGTAAGTGGACAGAAATTCACTGGGTACTTACCTACCTACCTTTAAATGGAGACGGATGGGATGGTGCAAGAGCATGGCATTATATGACATGAGTATGTTCTCGTGAGTATGAGGATCACCAAGTATCAAAATCTGCATGTTTTGAATAGGTAGGGAAGATGCTAGATTCCTCTTGCGGGTAAAGTGTCAGGAAACAGTCTCAAGGCAATCCTGAAACGCGTCGTGGGATCGCTCTTCGCTTTATGTTCTATGGACTCGTTCAGTCTATGTAAGCAGCCGTATCTAGCCTTGTCTGCACTGTGACTGGCTGATATTCTCTGCCTAAAGCCAACCCTTTCTCCAAGCCTGTGGGTAGCCCGAGTTGCAAACGAGAGTAGGAAGCCAAGTCTAGCTTCTCTTTTCGCTGAACCAGAGTAGGTATCGCGCCCACTTTCTCTTGTCTGCTGGGTGTGCAGCGAGTCCTGTTCTCAATCAAACCGTACGCCAACTGATGCTGATTTCGTCCATTCACCCCAGAATGTAATCCAACCCAAACCGACCCGTACAGGATATGCGAAAACTCATATCAAATATGAGGCATTCGTATTTCCACCATTCTAGTGAAAGCATCGCAATCTTGAAATAAATATCATCGCAATCCATCAATCGCTATCTGCAAAATCCCCGCATGGTCAGGAGTGTGGAGCCTAGTCGGTATCGATCGCAGATAATTCGGCTTGTACGGATGACTTCGTACCAATCTTCTTCATCTGCGTATCCTCTAACTTCTCTCCTCCAGCAAGACGCATCTCCAGATCCTCGATGGCGCGGATCTTCTTCTGCAGGCCTCGCAACTTCTTTGCATTGGGGGAGCCTCCACCTGGCGATGTAATGGATAAATCAGGTGTTTCTGCGATACGAGACGCTGCGAGATTCAAGGACAGGTTATTGACATTATTCGCTGACAGGCCTGGATTCTGAGTTTGTTGTTGTGATTGACCGAAGCCATTGTAGCCATTTCCGTGACCATTCCCGTTCTGGTTCTGGCCATAGCCATTACCGTTGTTTCTGACATCTTGCGAACGACCTTGATTCGATTGGTAGGTGTTACTACGGTATCGTTGTTGCGATGGTGTTCGGACGTTATCTTGTTGACCCTTGGAGCGACTGCGCTGATGGTCACGTCTCTCTCTGCGCTCTGGGCTACGATTCTCACCAACTGGAGCTGGAGCACCACTCTCTGGGACTAAGCCAGCAGCTTTGGTCTCTGCGTCCTTGGCCTTCTTAGCTTCTCTCTTCTTCTTGTTCTTCAATGCTGCCTTGGACAAATTTTCATCGCCCTCTGCAGTTCCTGGTGCAGCTCCGTTGGCGGGAGCAGCTCCTGGGGGTAGACTAGTGTCGACTGTCTCGGCACCTGGGACTTGTCTTCGTTGCTTTCCGAATCCATTTGATCCAACCAGTTGAGTACCGTTGCTAACAATGTGAGCAGCTCCTCCCTCATCCTCACGCTTGAAATGCAATGGGGTCGAGGTTCCACGTGCTCCAGGTGGTCGATAAGCTCCAGCTGGTTTGGAAGGAGTCTTGACGGTACCGAGGTAGGCCAATGCTGAAGCATGAGGAGTTGGAACCGGATGAAGCAGATCTCCAGGCGAGAAGCTCTCGAATTCTGCAGGTCTCCACTTAACATCGTAAAGCTCCACCATATCCTGATTGTACATGATACCACCTCCAACGTGCCACAAACGAATACCGTTGTCCACACGGAGTCTGGGACTCGTAGTGGCCGTCAAGATGTATTTGCTGTCGGGGCTCCATTCGCAAACACTCGGGTTTCCACCTTCAATCGTACAGATCTTCTTATAGTCTTTCTCAAGATCATAAACATCCATCTGTCCGGCCAAGTTACCAAAGCCAGCAACTATAACAAATCGACCAGTTGGCGAGAAGAGGATGGTGTTTCGGGGGCCAAGTGGGAATGTATGAACAGCAACGGCTCGTTGGTTGAAGATAGTTGTCTTTGCTGGCATGTATCCGTAAATGACACCAAATTCTTTCGAGTTTGGAGACCACGATACGTCATGGATTGGGCCCTCCTTATCCAGAGTAATTCTGGAATCGAATCCACCATTTGCGCTCAGCACATAGAGTGTAGTCTCTCCGTAGTAACTTTTGCCAGTCTTGTCTACCTCGGTCTGTGCAAGAACAATCAATGTCGTTCCAAGCTGATTCCACTTCAATTGAACCTTGTCGCCCTTAAAGAAAGTCTTTTGCGAGACAGGAGTAGTGAACTGAGGGACGTTGAACACCTTCACGGCTGATGGTTGACCCTGAGGCATAGTTAGCTACGCCCTGAATAGCCCCATTCTATATTTACCTTGCGCTCTGGAATGAAGACAGCTACGGAGTGGTTATTGCCAGGGGGAATGGCAAAATCCGCAACACCCTCGGCACGTAGCTTGTTCCAGACGGTGCCCAAGTCACCACTTTCGTAGAACTGAACCTCGTTGGTAACAACGCGAGCACAGTATTTCTCATCGAAAGTGTATTGCAGGTTCCAGCCCGACTGATTCTTTTGCACGAATCTGCCTACCACCTGCTTCTCGCCGCCTGCGGGGACGTCTTCGAAGGTGCGCCAGATTTTGAGGTTCTTGACGGCATCGCCCTTCTCATCCTTAGATGGTCGCTCCCAGGTGATAATAAAGGATCCTCGAGGAGAGAAGCCTAATTCGTACACGTTGGGAGTTGGGAGGGATGTGATGACGTGTCCGACAGAGGCATCAACAACTGAAACTCCCTCGGTGGAGGCATAGGCAAAGTAGCGGCCACACGGCGAGTAGACGGAGCAGCGAGAGGAACCTTCGGGCTTCTGGAAGCCAGGCAAAGGTTCATAGACCGGGGCGGCATCGAAAACGCCAATCTCCTTCTGTGTACGGTATGCAAACTGTGTAGGAACCGCCATGACTACTGAAAGTCACAGAGAAATCTGTTGCAGGTTGCTTGGGTGTCTTCTTATCGCGTTATGCGGACGTATCTTTATAGTTTTGAGGAGCTTTTCCTAAAATGTAGGTCGACGCGTACAAGATATCTTGCTTTGTTTCGTTTGAGCGGTGTCTCGATGATGGGGAAAAGCTATTGATTCGTCGTCACCCTAATGTAGTGGGGGACAAACCAGGTAGCAGATCCGTAGATAGACGATTTCGAGGTAGGCACGATGAGATAAAGAAGAATGAAGGGTTGAATTAGATTCGAATTGACTACACCGGTCTGGTAGAACAGATTGACGGATACCGTGGGAGTGGAGGCGCGTGAGGAGGGGACTGCGAGAGTAGGCGGGCCAGCTATTTTCAGTTTTGTGCTGAGCCTGTTAGCGAGCTGCTAGTGCCGGGACGTGGCCTGCAGTCAAATGACAGCGACAGCGACAACCACAGCAACGAGAAGTGTCCAACTAAAAACAACGTTGCTATCATGACAAAAACTTCAGAAGAGGTAGAAAGAAGACTGCGACTGTCTGCGCATTCAAATTAAAGAACTTTTTGTCATTCAGAGATCTTCTTTGTTCAGCTTCAAGACCTGCTATTGGCTGGCTCACTCTACCGTCTGTTTCGGCAGACCAGAAAGCCTCAATCGTGTAAGGCTGAAAGCTGAAAAGGTACAGCAGGCAATCACCAACAACAGAAAAGGTAAGTGATGAGTAGGAAGTAAGGGGCTATCTGGCTATCATTATATGTGTATCGAACATGAATACTTACTGTTTTCTATATGCTAGCAGTAAGTAATGATCAGGCAAACGATGACAGCAAGGACACTTATGATCAAAACACTGCGCAGTTGCTTTATGACAACCTATTGCAGCATGATGACTGGTACGCTGCTTTCTCAGTTTCTCAGCCATGGGGTGTACAGTACGAGCACAAAGATTGCAGAAAATGTTTCCGGGAGGTAATGCATACGCCCAACAACAACTGACTCATCACTGGCATTTGCGTGGACTGAAGTGTAATTATTAGTTGGGATTCAATGCTCTGGGTATCTTGTATAGTTTTGCGTCAGTCCCACCATCGTCCAAATCAGGCCTTTTCCGTCTCAAAAGCAGTAACCTGCTCTTTCACACTCTTATCCCTCTCGCTCTGCTCCACATCCCCAGTAATCCCAAGTTCAGCATCCTCCTTCCTCTGCTTTCTCCTCTCCCCGGCTGCAGCTCTCTTCCGATTTCTCTCGGCGTCCTCTCTCATCTGCTTGATCAAGGGACTCCTCGCGCGAATCCTATCTCCATACTTGTAGAACACGAATGGGATCGGAATCAAAGCAACCTGCACCAAGCCAAGTAACGTGCCGGCCCACTGCGGCGAAAGAGCACTGTACATCTTTGGACCAGCAAGCGGCAGCGTACCACCCACAATCGATCTCACCACACTATTGCCGGCCATAGCCGACGCAGCGTATATTCCATATGAGCCAGCGATGTAGTTCGATGCGTAGATGAATACAAGGCAGTTTCCAGCTCCAAACGGTATACCAGCCAGTATGGGCCAGATCCAATGGATGGTGATGGGAACTGACGTCCAGGAGAACCACAGCTGGCCAATGGGGCAGAGAATCGAAGCAAAACACACTATACTGATCGAAGCTTCGGGATAGACGCGCCCTGTTTCTGGGTCTTTCTTGTGTGAGTTGACGATGCGTCGAGCAAGAGGTTCGGTGATGATCGCTAGCATGGTGCCGACTCCGATCCCGACGAATGCGAGGCCGGTGAAGCCGAGTGACCAGCCGCGGAGGCCGGAGTAGATCAAAGGGTAAGCTACGAAGCAGAGGTATAGGATACCGTAGATGATCTATAGGTAGGCTGTGTCAACGATGTTCTTCGAAGAAGTATCCTTGGAGTCTGGATGGTACATTCGAATCCACAAAGGCTACAAATTGACGTGACTTACAGCAATATAAGCATTCCAGAACCAAAGAATTGGTTCTGTGAATGACAAAATGAATGGCCTCGAAAGATTGATCTTGAGCATCTGAACAACTGAAGAAGGTCAGCATATATTTAGCTGGCCGGAGGGACTGGTAACTTGCAACTCGATTTCTGGTCATACCGACACCACCACCTGTCGTCCCCGGTCTCTTTTCTCATCTTTGCTGCTTTCCTCTGCAAGATGACAGGCGCATAAGTCTCTTGCATTGACGAGCAGAAAATCCAACCCACACCTGACAATATCATCACCAGCCAATTAGTCCACCTCCAACCGAGATACTCGGCAGCGAATCCTCCTATCAGAGGTCCTGTCACCGGTCCATTCATCGGGCCAATAGACCATATGCTGAATGCCAAAGCCCGATAATGTTCTGTGACGATGTCTGAAACGGAGCCCGGAGCATTTGCAATCATAGCCGACCCAGCAACAGCCCTACATGTCAACGTTAGCGCTGTTTAGTAAGCATTTCCTTCAGGAGCTTACCCAAAGAATCGAATAACGAGAACTTCTGATAAAGAGGTAGCCAATGCACAAGGCAAGACCAACAAACAGTAAATTGCCAGACTTCCGGCATAAACATTTCTCCTACCATACATTTCACTTAGCGGGGCGAGTATCAAACTTCCTACTGCCAATCCGAGAAGGTAAGTAGTGACTCCTAGAGTTGCGACTGGTTCACTAGTGACATGGAACTCCTTCATCATACCGGGCATACTGCTGGTATAACTCGTGCTGTAAAGAACGACCGTCCATGTCGAATAGCTGACGGCTCCAATGACAAGACTCCGGTACCATAATGGCCAGTTCAATGGATTGTCTGTATCGCCCTCGGTAAAGTCAACTTCGAAAGATGGAATACGTGAGCCGGTAGTGGCGAGTGAGGCTCCAGTTCTGGTATAAGTCAATGCTGGACGTGCAGCTCGCTCTGCTTCGGTGGCGAGATCAGTTGCTGTCAAGGCCCGTTCAAGAGCCGACAGTGGATTCGAGGTGATCGAGTCATGAGATGAATTTGAATGTGCTGTATGCGTTGCCGAAGACGCTGTCGTATGGATACCTTTCTGGGGATCTTCTGTCAGGGCTCGTTCTGCAGGACGTGATGAGTCAAGCCTCGCCGGGAAATTGTCATCTCCTGGAGACTTGAGATCTGACATCGTGGAGGCTTGAGGAGAGTCAACCAGGCGCCCAATACTCTTCACCGTGTTCCTTTCAGACAGTTTGATCTGTGGTAAGTAGAGGAATCCCCAAGGCGCTTGAGAATGCCCGTGAGCTAGAATTGAGCATCACAAGAATATTATGCCAACGGATGAGAGACGGTTACAGAATCAAACGAAGAATCACCATGACATGACTTGGTGACGAGCTCACAGACAATTTGATGTGAAAAGTATCAAGGTCGAGACGAGGTACAAACAGCAAACAAAAGAAGATCCAAAAGAGAAAGAAGTAACAGCATTAGTGGGGATAGTGGAACGGAGATAGCATGGACGGACGGACGGACGGGACGAAAACCAAAGTGACAAACCCACCTCACCTCACCTCACCTCACCTTACCTCACCTCGCATGCCTCAGGTCATCCATCCATAGTGAACAGCTAGAACTAGAGCTAGAGCTAGAGCTAGAGCTACAGTAGGAGGCGAAGTAGCTACCTACTACTTACCTACATACCTACTTCGAAGTAGTCCCAAGTACCTAGGTAGGTACCCTGCTTGCATCTAGTGGCTGATCCCTCCTGTCCAAGTCCCAATCGTAATCGACGCCAAAGTCCCCTACTGAGCTGCTTCCGAGCCTGCGAGCCTACCACGAGGGCTGCGGGGCTGTCACTTCCAGATGGCAGGTTGACAGGAGAAACGTGACTTTTCCGGTTCACAGGCACAACAGTACGGAGTACCACACCACACCACACCGCACCGCACCCCAGCCATGTCGACGATCTTGGCCGTGGAAATAAGCTTCCGTCCGTCTTGACTCTTGATGCATGCACGCATGCACGCATGTTCTTTTCAACCTCGCCTCTTCTCTTCTCGTCGAAGTTCTAAACTACCTACCTACCTAGACTCCAGAGTGGTTGAATTTCGAATTGCGCATCCGTCCGAATAAGTCGAATCCTCGAGCGAAGCTATGGATGGGTACATTGCTGGCGGTGTGGGGCGGGCGTGAAGAGGCCATGGCCATTTGTTTTTGATGCTGTTCCCTTCCCTTCCTTTCCCTTCCCTTTCCCTTCCCTTTGCTTCCCTCTTCTTCTCTTCCAGCAGTCGCAGTCGAGGCTTGCGAAAGGCGCAGCTGTGCCGTCATAACCGTCTCTTGAATTTACCCGATGCACACATCCCATCTTAGCCATGCCTTGCCTTGCCTTGCCTCCCACCCCCTGATTCGTGATTGTCGACCGACCTCGCATCGTGTGGAGCGCTTGCTCCGAGACCGTGACATTACCTAATCAACCACCCTGCCTGAGTTTGTTGGGGTAGCTGTCGTGAAGCGTGAGGAGGATATGTTGATATTATAGTTGATCGATATTTGTAGTCGCCCGTCTTTCTCCGTTCGTTAGTTGGTTTCTCCGTTGTCGTTCAGATAGGCAGCACGAGACGAAAGTCTATCTTCGCCGCACTCTCATGCCGGCCCCATCCATCCATGCCCAATGATGCCGAGTCGGGATCACTGTCGTCGGGCCGGGTAGCTACTTATACCATGCCTAGCCGAAGTCGCTTTGCCTTCGCGACCTTAGGAACGCGGCGCGTCGACGTGACCCTGGAAAACATCAAAGCACAAACGAGTTTACAAAGGCACGTCTGACCTGGTCGTAGGGTCTGTATGAGCTGAACCCACTCATGGTCGTTATACCTCTCGCAATGGCAGAATCTTTCACCAAACCAAGAGTCTTTAAGGGCTCACAGAACACTCAGTTGAGGTATGCTCCTTGAGCCCTGGCTGATTCAAATCCTGACATTCGCACAGCTACGAATTACCACATCGAGTGTACACCGCGAAGGCATATCCAATCCAATCACCAAATGGCTCTAGTGTTATTCTCTATGGCCATGGTACTGGTGTGAAGATAATCTGGAGAGGAGGGAGGAAATTTAAGCTTCAAGATTCAGGATCTGCTGCACACTCCAAGACAAACGGCTCTGCGAATGCTGCTGTCATATCTCTCGATTCCGATGATGAGGGAAGCTCTGCAAATAAATCTCCTTTTGAGGATAAGCCCGAATTCGAAGACGATGAAGAAGAGCTAAATCCTTCACACCCATACCCTGCTATCCTTCAAGAGCTCGACTTGTGGTTCGGGACTGAAGTACTCGACCTAGCACTTTTACCTGCGACGATATTGAAAGCAGACGGTCCCTCATGGCGTGGTGTGGATTCTCTGAAACAGAAAATTGTCTTTGCTGCATCATGCGCTGATAATTCTGTTCGACTGGTTACCCTTCCTCTAACACCACCATCGCCTGCCAGTAAAGCAAGACCTGAAATTCGAAGTGATTTTACAATTGGCAATGCTGGGAAGGGTACATGGGGAGAGACGGTTGTGGTCCTGCATGGACATCGAAAGCCTTCAGATGGTGTGTCGATCACCATGGATCTCACTGGGGCGAAGGCAGACTCCGAACAGTCCGCGGAACCACATATCGTTATTGCCTCACATTCGAGAGAGGTCACTGGGATTTTGCTCTTGTGGAGAGTACCTGCGAAAACCCCGAACGACCAAGTCGAGCCATTTCAAAGAATTTCCCTCATGTCCCCCGCCAAATCTGTGTCGTTTAATCCATCACTTTCTAGGCAATATACGAGCCATCTTTTAGTGGCGCAAGGCGTTGGAATCTGCCGTATTTACGATTACAAAGGAGTGCTGAAGTCAAACGAAGAGCCCTCGGAGACGCTGTCCTCAGAGAATGGGTCCTGGCTACTTTCTCTTTACGCTGGTTTCCCAGCAACGAAAAACAATTCCCAGACACCACAGCAGCCAGCAGCTCATACAGGGTTTGGTCGAAAGGCTGTGGTTGATGCACAATGGGTTTCTGGTGGTCGAGCTGTCATTGTACTGCTCAATGACGGAGAATGGGCTATTTGGGACATTGAGGGCGTAGGTCCAAATGCACCGCAAGGGTTACTCGGCCGCCAAGGAATCAAGGGGGGTTCGATATCAGAATATAGCTTGACTGGATTTATCGATGGTGCCAACAAAATCCGAACCTCTGGCCCGCCGCAAATTACTAGCTCGAGATTTGCACCAATGACACCAGGTAGCCGGAAGGCAGCAGATCCATTTAGCGGCCGAGGATCTGACAGTCGGGCTCGTGGCCAGATCTCGGTATTGGAAGTGCGCTCCTCTTCGCCTACCACACCATCAGAAGAATCAATCCTGTTCTGGCTAGGAGATACATACGCCGTCATACCTAACCTGTCGAAGTATTGGGCAGCAAATGTTCAGAAGACCGGCGGATCAGGAAGTCTTTTCAGTGGACCTTCAGGATCTCGCATGGTCAAACTCGAGAATGTTGATCTTCAAGGCGAGCGCTGTTCTGGCATCGAGCAGATCGCGAAGCATGCACCAACTTCAGCAGGGGTATCTTCAGAAATTTTGATACTGGCCGAGCACAGACTTGCACTTCTCGTATCGGGGAAGTCAGCTCGTGAGCGGCCAGCAGAGAAGTCGGCCAGTCGACTTGCTCTGGTTGAGAAGAGCATCAATGGAGGAGATCTTGACATCACTGGCATCGATCAGGCGCTCGCAAATTTGGACGACGGGGTAGCAAAACGAAAAATCTTCTAGATACGATACTTGAGGATATGGCGAGAGAATATTTGCTTTTGTACAAATGATACCCAAAGAGATGATGCAACCAAAATTCCGAGTTGACAAATTGTTATTTTCTGGTAAGTTGCGAGTTTCCAGCTTTCAACATCTGTCTCGATTTCTTTTCAGTTTGTCCCTTACACATCTACATATTCGCGAGGCCAGGTGGAGTACAAGGCGAGACCATTCCTTGAAACTCTGTATTCCATGCGAGACATCAAACTCCATCTCAGTCCTTCGGGACATTGAGATTAAAGGAGGCAACAAGCTGTACCTGCGTCAATGCTAAGGCTAGGACGTGTGGAGGCTGTTGCGGCAGATACTACTCCCCCTTCTCTTGAATCTCAAACATCTCGAGGGAAGTTTTTGGTTGTGAGTTGGTGGGCTATAAATTCTTCTACATTTCATGTTGCACTTGTGTGGTTAGATTGTGATTGGTTGCTTTTGAGTTTGGATTGGTGCATTCAATTGCTTGTTTGGTTTATGGATATGTTTAACTCAGCAGGTATATTTGCAGATGTATGCTCCAACTAGCTGAGTTGGGAGCGATTTTGCAACAAAAAAATTCCATGCTGCAGGTTAGATCAGCTCACCGGTGGCTGGCAAGGTCCACCTTGACCATTAAAGAAAGCCCAGGTCACAGACTCGATTTTGTGTCACTTTAGAAGCTCTTGGAGGCTTCATGAAGAATTGCGATTATGTGTGCATCAGTTCTGACATACCCTGGTCATATGACGGTTTTCACGATCTGATACCTGCGGTAAATGGAAGCAAGCGTACCAAACTTCAGCTAGTGTTTAGCCACATCTAGATACAATCCATAGCTGGACTAACGAGCTAAATGGCACCACTTGCAATATGCCACAGGTACATCCGGTTTATTTTAGAAAATTCAATTTAATTTTTTCCCACGTCCCTCCATAAATCAGTTTTAGCTCTCTTCAAACTGTGCCAATCTGCTTGCTATTTTCCATCCGAATCAACTTACCCAGAACAAATTTACACATTGCATTCTACATACTGGTATAACAGCACACTTATCGACAAATTACTATACCTACTCATCGGTACAACTGATCTAACAACCATGAATTACCCCGTTACAGACGAAGCTCCCGCAGCTTTTTCGACCAAACGCAAATTATCTACCAACACCGCAAACACTACAAACACAAGTCCGAACAAAGCCCCCAGAATCGTAGCTATAAAACCTCCTCAACCACGACCACGTCGCTTAAGTATCCTGCGAGGTGGTGCGGAGCGCGAAGTCACCATTCCCCTTCCGTGCGGACATATCGCTTGCCGATTATCAGACCTAGGTACATGTCAGGAGTCTGAGACGACATATTTCTCTATTGGGAATTATGGAGCGGGGGGTAGAAAGGAAGACGGAAATGACGATCAGCGCAAATCTCGACGTCGACGACTCCCAGATGCTTCGACTACATCTTTCCCTCAACCCCAGCCCAAGAAAACGGTATCATGGCATCGCTCGGTAGCCGACATAAGCCGCAGCCAGCAAGAAATGCAAGATTACCGCGGCCATGATTTCGAGATCGTAAAAGAGTGGTGGGAGGATGATTGGCAGTTGAAAGTTTGTGAGTTTAGCTTGACGAAGCAGGGAAAGTTGCTGGATGCTTTCATTGGGCTGGATGAGGAGGATGTCGGTGCCATCGTTGAATATCTTCCGAGCCGGATTAGGAATATGGTGATGGAGATTTCGACGTCGGTTTCTCAGTGGGGAAATGAGGAAGGGGATAGGGGAGAGAAATCGAGTGATGGAAAGCAAGGTGATGGGGATAAGGATGAGGCACCCAGTAAGGAGGAAGATAGCTTGGAGAGAGCTGAGCCTGTGAGCAACGATGAAGGGTCTTGTGAAGACTTTATTGAAGTCTTCACAAGAGATGCTGAGATTGAGAACCAGGTCCAAGAGAACGACCATGACGATACTGCCGCAGCCGCAGACAAACTCGTCCATCAAAGAAGCCTCCTCGAATTCTGGGACAGCCATTTAGAGGAGTACATATTCTGCCGGTATCAAGGAACCGTCCGTCGACCAGCTCCATGTCCCCTACCCATTCTCCGCATGAAAGACATCAGCGACGTCGACGACCTCTATAAAACATACGGCCCAACCGCCTACATCGTCAGCCACGAAGATCTCCCCCACCGACCTCTCATCTCCGGCATCCGCTTCTCCCAGGCCTACATGGCGCTGAAAATGTACCGCCTGGGCGAAAACCCGAAACCGTGGATCAGATCGCTCACCTCCTACGCGGGAACCTGTGGCAAGAGCACGAACGTAGTCACGACCTCCGAGAGCTGGGTCGCCAAAGACCGCCTCCTACTACGCACCCAGTCGTGGCTCTATGCGCACAATCTCTATCCGCAGACCAGGAAAATCATCCGGAACTTCTTGAACGGCGAACATGTCCCGGCGTACGATTCGGGGACTATCCCGTCGTGGATTTGTCGACATCTTGCTGCGGATCCGGAACGACGGCTTTGGAATTTCACGCAGCTGGAGGAGTCGGCTGAGCTGAGGAGATGTAAGGAGTGCGCTTTGGAATATCGTATTGATGTCGTGAAGAGTATTCCTTCGAATTGGTCGTCCATCAATCATCATTCTGTCAAGCAGGCGTTCTGGTATGTAATGGGCAAGCCTATTTCTTCTCTCGTCAATGCCCTTTGATCCTCTCAGCCTTATTCTACATCCACACATTCCGTAAGAATGATTGCTAACCCATGTGGCGTATAGTGCTGTAGTAACGGTCTGGCGAGACTTCGGACGCTGTCTCACCCCTTATGATCCTAGATGGACAGCACACTTCCAGGAATACGAAACAGAGGATTTCAAGAGACAATTTCCGGCTCAGAACCAAGCAGTCAGAGACGCTGGGGAGGAAGAGTCTGCCGCGACGGACTGGGAACTAGGGGGCATCGTACGAGCGTTTGAGGGTACGGACGAGTATCTTGTTGATTTGGAGCTGTCGTTGCAAGATACCCTGCTGAGTCCGTTGGTGTCGACGGAAGAGGGGAGGAATATAGAGATTGAGGAGAATAGGAGAAAAGAAGGGGAGAATATGAAGAAACAGCTGGATTCAAGGCTGGAAGAAGAGGAGTCGGAGAGGCTGGGAGAAGGGAGGAGGGAGGAGGGAGGAGGTGTTGGAAGGATAGTCGCGTGCTAAGGAGGAGAGGACATCTTTGGGACAAAGATTGAGAGAGCAATTTGAAAGGAACAAGATAAAAGATTCTGAGATGCGAGGGGCTGAGGGATGAACATTTGTTGGTTGTGCTACGTGAGTTCACGGTACGTCGAGGTCTGTGTGCAACTTGTTTGTTTACATCACTCTACACTTCTGTAACTTCCCTTATATATGGCACTTCACCATTCTGAGTTTCGCAGAGTATATAGATCATCTACTTAATTACTCTTCCATGTTCACCTTACTTGTCAATACACTGTCGCTCAGCCGACGTAGTCAGCTCGCCGTCCCGGTTCTGAAGCTGTGATCAATGCTAAGCGAGATCGTTATTCCCCACTAATATGCGCTCACCTCTTCGAAGTCGCGTCAGAAAGCAGTAATTAGGCAGAGACCTTTCTCCTACCTGCGCTCTTCCTTTTCTCGACATCTCGAAAGCTGTACACAGCACATCTGTTCAACAGCAATACTTGTACCACCTCGAGCTTCATCTACTCTGTAGCAGCTATGTCGTCCCTCCTATCCACCAGTCTCCTCAAGAGTCTCGCCTGCTTGGTTCATCAACCATCTTTACTGGCTCCTACGGTCCTTGTGGGCATGTTGTGAGTATCTCCTACCTTTAGCATTTGTCTCAGAGTGAAGAGTTTGAAAGATTTAGACTGACTTGTGTAGGCACTGGGGTCTTGCAGAGAACTCTCTGAACCAGTACTATTCTGCCCAGTACAGGCCAGCTATGCGCTGCTCTGACACTCTCCCTTCCGATACTGTGACTGTTGTCTGTCGCACTCTCAATCCGCCCCCAATCTTCAAGGAATGCTTGATCGGCTGGCTGGAGAACAAACCACTCGAAGTGATCATCAGCACCACCGAGGAGTTCGAGCCTCTTTTGCAGAAGATCAAGCAGGAGATCCATGCTGAGCAACCTGACTTTGGAAGCAAGATCAAGATTGTTGTGTCTGGTACGTGATAAAGAATGCTATCTCCTCACCTTTCGAATGCTTTGTACTCGTCTTGAGACACGTCCTATCCTACCTGTCTTCTTCGAGTCATACTGATACTCTTTGTGTACAGTCCAGGGTGCTAGAGAGCAATTGATGACTGGAGTTCAGCATGCTAAAGGTGATATCATCGCTACAACTGATAATCATATCATGTGGCCAAAGACCTACCTTGCGTATATGTTGCCATGCTTCGATGATCCCCGGGTAAGGACTGTCTCGAGAATCTTCCTGCTCTTGTCTTTACTATTAGATGTTCTTTTGCTAACTATCTGTGACAAAGGTCGGTGCAGCTGGGCCCCCAATCGCAATTCTTATTCCCAAGGAACGTCAAAACGCCAACGAGATCAACATGTGGGAAGTTGCGGCAATGAGAATGGCAAATCGCGATGCTGGAGCTGCTTCTTCTGCTCTTGCCTGTAAGTCAACCTATGTAATAAATGTGGACACATTCCAGTGGGCGATGAAGCATCTCTTAATGCTGTTTGCTTCAGAGTAACAAAATTTGTATGAAGTGTCCCGCTGATATTCAAATAGTGGACGTTATTGCTCAATGGCGCTGGATCCTGCCCGGAACAACCTGCATCTACCAAGCCTATATTCTCAAAGGCAAGGCATGCCGCAAAGGTTACCTCTCCGACACTTGGAATGGAATCAAGCTCGATGTCGGAGAAGACACCTGGCTCTCGCGTTTCATCTTGAAGCAAAACCTGATTCTGGCTACGCAGCGCTGTGACGAGGTCGTTGTTCACCGCACCGTGAAGCGCACTGCGGCTTTCCACGATCAGGTCCTGCGATGGGAGAGAAGTGAGTACTCAGAACTTGCGTTGGACGGGTTTTGTGCTGACAATATCAACTAGGCACGATCCAGTCATACATCCGAACCATCCTCGAGGTCCCCCAAATGTTCAAGTACGTAAAACTCTCTTTAATTCCTTATCAGCTGACTGACGTACCAATGGCAGGCATCCCTTCATCGTCTTTAAGACCATCGAGCGTCTCCTCAAGACCCCTCTCCTCATTGTACACCTGATCGCATGGATCGTCTCCCTGATCTACTACCCAGGCCCAACTCTCGTTCTTCTGGCTTACTACATGTACTACAAGTACAAGTCCGTCAAGAGTTTCATCGCTGCCTACCCTTACATGGCTAAATACTGGTGGGTCGTCGTTCTGCTGGACTTCTCGGGATTGTATATCAATGCTGTTGCCTCCTGCACGCTGTCGAACAATGCTTGGGACCAGGATGAGGGTGGAAGAGATGCCAACTGATACAGGTGCAATATTTCGACGGAGATGAGATGAGATACGGAGGATGGAGAATGGAATGTGTGTTTCTAATGCTTTGATTGAGATGAGGTATGGAGGATGGAGAATGGAATGCATGTCTCTGAATGACAGAGCTTCCGCGCTTCCCAAGAGAGGATTCCTGGATGGCTAGTTACTCACAGGCTATGCAGCTGGGTTTTTCCAAGTATCGTGTAATCTCGTCGTGACTTTGTTTGTTGTCCGGGTGAATGTGCTCAGTTGCCTTTCTGATATCGCCTATACAATCTTGTGTCGAAACACAGTATGAGCTCTAGCTGTACCCGAGATACACTTGTCTCGACTCGAAGAGCTGGTGTCAGCTCATAAAACCACCCAGAAGTATCCCCCGTTTTCCGCGCGACGACACGGGTGATCTAAACAAACATCGCCACGATTCCATTGCAGCATAAATGAGGCGTGGTATATCCCCTACCTGAAACAATAGACTGATATCCTGCAGTCCCGGCGTGAAGACCTTCATACTCTATACACACACATTACTTCTGCATCTTTTTCTGTTCGGGACATGATCCAACGACCACGTCCTCAGGACCTCTCGTCTCACATTCCCTGCCATACATCTTCCTCACGCTCTCAATCTCGGTCCTCACATATCTGTTTCTGGCTATACATGTATACCCGCAGCTCAAGCCTCATCCTCGCTGCGTTCTGAAGCGCAAAACCTAGCATAACAAGAATGAGAAATCCCTGCGCTACTACACCCCCCTCCCCCATCTATCTCAATGCACAGGAATGAGAGGGATACCCTGACATTTGCGTATTCACCAGATGCACTAAATGGTGCAAGAGAGGTCGATTTTTCGGTCTATACTTTCTTTCCAGGATTCTTCCTCTATGTTAAAGATGCCTATTCCCCGACGAAAAGATTTGGGAGGAAGGGCCCGATGCGAGGTTGTGGATGGGGGTCTAGAGGATGGGAGGAAAGGGGGGATGAATCCACGGGCCCATGAGGTTCGGTGTACTTAGCGGGTGTAGGATCGTGCTTAATTATGGAGAAGCTCTCGCGCTATGAGGGTTGTAAACACAGATGTTCTTTCCAGCGATATTTGGTGGAATCAAGCTCTACTTGCGGGAATCTCTGGCGCCACGGCTACACAGCCTCGCTCGCTGACACCGCCCACGAGATCAGACTCTAGACTTCACAGATTGTTTTTCTGGCAATTTCTTCAGCACGTCCGTCTTCCATGGAGGGGAGGTACGCGAGGTAGGGAGTGAGTCTTGTGGGGTGTTGGCTGGGAGGTACCGTGCCTGCTGCTTTTGCAGGGTGCTTTCTCTCAACAAAATACTGAAATGATCTTACGTTGCTTGTCCCGGTTGGACTTTTGAGGAAGGAGCGACTTGCTGTACGGATAGGAATTTCTCAGCCTCGGGACGAGCCTTATCCGGCGCTTCATTTTGAAAAAGAAAAAAAGATTCGATGTGGAGAGTGGCTAGACCTTCTTGTGACGAACGATGATGTAGAGGAGCATCGGGGCATTTTGAGAAGATGCTCAAGCTTCCCTGATATCCTAATGTAACACTCACCGGTTTTACAAGATGGATAGTGTAAACTCGTCAAGGATTTTGGGAATTCTTTATACTAACAGCGCAGCATGTACCAGGAACTGGCCAGCTAGGAAAGTAGAGATCGCTAAGATACCGACCTAGTAAGGCCCAGATTTTGGCGGGATCAATCTTCCGATTGTTGTTGCAGATGGATCTTATGAGGATGCTGTTGAGGTTTTGGAAGATAGGCTGCATTGGAAGGTGCGAGAGGCAGAAAATGATGACCCTTAGGAGACTGGCGGCTTTTGATGCGTTTGTAGATGCTGGGATATGGAGAGGTTGTCGTGGATATATAATGTATTGATGTAGAGAGATGGTAAAGAGCTATGACCATCGAGATTTGATGGGCGGGCAGATACTGCCGCGCAAGATAGGGTATGTGCGTCGACGAACAGAAAAAGTGGTTGTTAAAGTGTGGTAGTCAATCAAGACTTGCTAAATCATCTCTTGATTAAAATTGGAAAGACAAAGACCTTCTTTTGAAGTGATTTACTTCGATAGAAAACACTAGTCCTTAAACCTGGATCCTGGAAGTTTTCTTAACGGACTTGTAGACGGTTGACATTCGATTCATAGTACAAAAGGGTATATGAGGAACATTGAAACTGACGATATCAAATCAAAGCACAAATGATGTTCGAACATCAACTCTCGCACATGACAGCCAACCCATCGACAATACTCCAGAGTCTCCACTCTGCAAGCACACTCACACCTGCTACCTCTGCTTCAAATACCATGACACTTCCTAACCCCGCACCGTTCCGCTTCCTCGAGACTCGATCTAACTCCTCTGCACTCTGTTCCAGTAACACAACGATGGATCTCCAGCCTGAAGTCGCGAGCTTTTCCAAAGTAGTAGCGAGGGGCGATAACTTCAGTGACAAGCTAAGAACGTATTTCGAGCGATACAGCTGCTCTGTAATATTCGCTGAAATAAATACTGGTAGGGAAACTGTAAACGTGTCCGATGGCGAAGGGAACGTGATGCCATCAAGATGCTCGTCCAGAAGTTTTGTTGATAGATTATTCATTATATATGGGATCGATAGGATCAGAGGGACGCATGTTTCCGACGAGAAGGAGTAGGTCACTGGGATCGGATGATCTGGCCCGCCGGGAAAGACATTAATCGTGCCATGGAAAGCAAGCGTTTTGGCTGATGAAGGTAGATAGGGATCCAGAACCGGATGCTGAGAAGGAGGCGAAATAGAAATGGGGCGTTGTGGTGCGTTTAAGTTCGTTGTTGGAGCAGGTGATGGAGTTTTACCAGAAGGACTCGCAACCGTGATGCGTAGAGGAAGCAGCAGGCAGGAGAGAAGATAAGCTGGCTTGATCATCTCGAATGATAGAGGCAGAAAGTATTATGCAAAAAGGTCGGCTATGATAAAAGCGTCCCAAATGTAGTAAGGCTGGTTTTAAAAGGCTGATATGTCCGACGTTATTCAGGCCATGTAAAGATTGATCGAGGACGAAGCTCTTCACAAAGGGAATTTGGTGAAAGCGGCCTTTCCCTCAACAGCGACGCGCTAGGCCATCATCCCAGCGCCTGTTCCGTATTTGTATGCAATGCCATGCCTTCCAAGTTCCAATACCTATCAATCGGCTCAGCTCCTAAGAATACCTTCTCTCCTGAGCATGGCGGCGGCTGGCAGGCGGTCGGGCGAGCTGAGACGGGATGAACCAACAAATGCCTGTTATCGTGCTGCTTCCGGATTGGTTCCTTAGCGAGTACTCGCGACGGGAGCTAGCCGGAACAACTGGAACTGGAACTCTGCTCTAAATGGATAGAGATGCGGGCACTATCACTTAGCTAAAGTAAATAAGCGCCACCAGGCGCCGGGGTAGCACAGTTCAACTACAACTAACCGACTTCCCGTCCATAGGTCTGAGATCATCTCAAAAGCATTCATTACCTTCTCTGATGTTACATCCGGTAGACACCTGCGATTACGTTAGGAGACTGACCCGATTTATTGATTGATGTATGAGTACAGCTCTGTTGGGCATTTGTCACGGGACATCATCATGAGACAAGACAGCACTAAGTATATATCACGGGATATTATCACGAGACAAGATAGCACTAAGTACTTAGTGCCGTTAGTTAGCTTCACTTAGATAGTTCCTCCTACTATAGTGATAGATAGAATTAAGACTTTTACTATATATATATCTCGGATACTCCTTAATATAGTAGTAATTCTAAGAGTATAAGGTAAAATTAAGTCTCTAAACTATTACCCTTTATATAAAGGACTTTCTCTTACTTACCCGGAACTCCTGCGATACTCCGGAGACTTTACCGGTAGTATTACTCTATATACTACTATATTAGAGGCTCTAATACTAAAGGGAGGAGTAATCGCTTAAGAGACTACTAAGAGAGATTTTTATCTTTAATACTTAAATCAGAGTAATCTATACGGACTTCTTTCGCTAGTCTATTTATATCCCCTGTTTAAGAATACCTAGAGATACTACTATAATTATCACCTAAACCGAGTCCTTTTCTTATAGCGCCTCGTAACTCTTAATTAATCTAAGATACCGAATTAGACTAACTTACTAAGAGAGTACTAGTTATACTAATATAGATTACGTCCCGAAGTTAATACTAACGTATATCTCTACCGGCCGACTTATAAATAATCCGAGACTAGGCTTTCCCTAAGCTAACAGTCCCGATAGCCTCTTTCTATTAAAGATAGACTTCTCCGATCGACTAATTATCGTAATTATCGAAATCTCTCTTACTAAGATAATCTATCTTACTAAAGGATAAGACCTTACTTAGAGCCGAAGAATTAGCGAGATAGCTATAAAATAAATTTATTCTAATAAACTAGCTACTTAGCTTTATATTTATACTGCTAATAGCTATAGCTATAGTATTAGTATATACTAAGAATAAGTAGAAGAGTAATACTATCTTTATCTAGACCCTATAAGAGAATATAGAGGATAGAGGTAATAAATACCTAGTCGGACTAATCCTCTTACTAATTCTAAGATAAGCTAAGGCCTTAGTCCGTACCCTAGACCTCAGTATTCTAACTAACTTAAAAGATAAAGCTATTAGAGTAATTAGTACTCCGGGAATAATAGCCCTTAAGTTAGTAACCTCTTTTAATATCTTCTTAATTTAGTTCTAAGCTAGCCCTCTAGAAGCTAAGATAACTATACGTATATCTTCTATATTAGTAGTTCTAAGACTATTAATCTCTTATACTCTAATATCTATCCGACTTTCTATTAAGATAGAACTTCCTCTTCTGAATTACTACTATAACTTCGCATATAATAATAACGCACTTAACATAAGAGATAAAGATAACTCGGACCCCTAAGACTTAGGGAGACTATAATAAGATAATAAGCTACTTATACCTAATACCTAATACTAATAACTTCGCCTATAGGATATAGGATAGTTTAATAGTATTACTTCTATTACTAGCTATATTATAATACTTAATATAATAGTAGCTTATTATAGAGAGGATATAGTCCTTAAGGTCCTACTAATTTATATAAAAGATAAGGCCGCTATTTAGCTTAGTACCTTATCTCCGGAAATCACTAGCTTTATAGCTTAAAGCTTAGAAGAATAGAAATATTAACTCTTACTCTAATTCTATACGAATCTAAGCGTAGTAATATAGAAAGCCGATACCTTAAGATATTCTTTTAAGAATAAAGGTAAGTTATCCTTAAGATAGTTCTTAGATAATAAATATAATCTCTATATCGAGGCAGGAGAGATAAACTAAGACCTTATTATCCGACGAATATACTAAGCCTTAGATCTAAGCTTAGCTATAAGTATACTATTACGAGACTATAGTAATATAGTAAATAAGTTCAAGTTAAAGATCTATAATACTAAGAATTAAGTAAGAGAAGCTTACTTATAAATATAGTCTTATATTAATAAGTAAACTAAGGAGATATAGGAGTTACGATAACTAATAATAGATAATTCGTACCGCTAAAGTATTAGGCGAGATAGAGACTCCCGAAGCGAACGATAGAGTTAAGTACTAGTACTAATAGTACTAATAGGACGATACCCAACGATAATAGTACTTACTTAACTCCCGATACTCTATCTGCGACCTTAGATACCTCTAGTAGAATACGCCGAGTTTAGAAGAAAGTAATAATAAGAGAAGGAAAGGGATAAAGCTAATAAGTTAACTATATTAGTACTAGCCTCTATACTAACTACTCAGCGCAACAGAAGATAACCCTATTAGAACTAGTAGCTATACTAGTACTAGCCCTAAGTTCCCGTAATAATAAACTAACCTTAGTACTCTCTTTAATACCTACTAATAACTAGGAATTTCAATAGGTATAATACGTACTATTCTTAATTACTAGTTATACTTAACTATTCTAATAACGGATTCTTATACTAACCGGATTAAAGGTATAATTCAGAGGATAACGAATCACCTAAACCTATAAGTCCTTCCCTATCCGCGGACTCGGGAAAAGCTTACTACAAGACTTAGAGGGAGTCCCCTTATAGCTTTATTCTTACCTAAACCCTATTTTAGTAATATTATTAGTCTTTAATAAACTTACTTTAGCGCTATCCTTAATAAAAAAGATAAAATAAATCTAATTTAAAATACTATTATCCTTACTTTCTATACCTAATTATATATCGCCTTCTTATAAAGACGAAAAAGAGAATAACTTTATCCTAGTTAAGAACCTTTCCTCTATAATCTTACCTATAGCTTAGGATAGAGAAATACTAATCCTTAGCGCTTATACTATAAAGACCCCGGACTTATAACTTTAGAAGTTAAAGGACGAGATATCTATTCTCCTAAATAATACTTCCTTTATAGCTAATACGTATACTAGAATCTAAATATTTAATAAGGATAACTTTCCGATAGAAGTAGTTACTAATACTACTTTACTTATTAGGTTAATCGACGAGCTAAGTCTAGCGTAATACTTCCTTTCTATAAGGACTTATTATAAGATAAATAGCCTACGAGTTAGTCTTTCTAGTATAAGTTCTAGGCCTACTATTTCCGATTTCGTCGAAATACTTATCTTATATAGGATAATTTCTAATAAGGAACTACTATAGTTTCCGGTGTACTAATTTTATATTATACTAAAGATACTAGGAGGAATCCTTCTTAGGCTTAACTTTTTCTCGGAAAATAAACTCGACTTTAGGTAAGAGTTATTAGAGAAGCTATACTATCTATAAGTAAGAGATAGTAATAACTATATACTCTTTAAAATAACTAAAGTAGCGAAAACCGCGAAGTCTGCCTTAAAATATACTAATATCTACCTTTTACAGATAGTTATAGTATACTTAGGGGAGAGTATTAATTTACTTACTATATATCGCTTACTATGACGACTGGTCAGGTTTGGAGGTTTCTCCCTATTGGTAGAAACACTTACTGCTAAGCGAGATTACACGAGTAGAGTTTAGGAGCCCCTTTTTATATATATACTTCCCTTCTCTCTCTACTTCTAGACTCCTTAGTTATAGATTCTTAAGTAATTCTTACTACTTTATATTTATAGTAATATAAGGTCTTATTACTCAGGTAGTTTTAAGACCTTTCTAGAGTAAGCGTTATATTATCTATAACTCTTTTACTTACGTCTAGGAAGATAGTAAATATCTACTTATATTATACCTCTATACCTAGAGCTACTAAACGCAGAAGACTACGCTATATAGAGAAGGCCTATACTAAGTATAAACTTGAAGAATAGTACCTAAACCGAAGTAACTTAAGTCCGATAAATCGACTACTAGTTCTCCGACTCCCTCTACTTTCTATTCTTCAGCGACTCGTAATACTCGCTATAACCTACCTCTCTCTATAGTAGAGAGTACTCGCGATAACGCCTCGTCCGAGTTAAGCTCTCTAACTCCTACTATAATTAACGAACTTACTAAGTCGCTAAACCTCCCTGATAATACTCTTATATTAATAGTAACTATAGGTAACTTATAGGAAGACTATACTTACTAGCTATAAGAGGCAGAAAGGAAGCTCGCAGAGAAGAGATAATTAAATACTAACTTATCTGCAGAACTACGCTAGTTACGGGATAAGTTCTTAGAACTACGCTAGTTAACTACCTAGCGCTCTACTAAGTCTATATCGTTTAATAACGTTTAATCGCGTATAATACTACTACTATTAATTAAAGAAGATAACGCTACTCCTACGCCTAATAATCGTTATCGAGAATAATCTACTAGAGGAATATCGTTAATATTATACGCTACACGTATAGAGAAAATACTGAACCTTCTAAATAAGCTCTCTAATAGAATCGACTACTCTCTAAAACTCTAGGAAGTGCAGATACATAACGCTCTCTAGCGCTACTCTAGCTACTTTATTAATAAAGATTACTATAAAGATTAGTTACTTAACTAAACGGAAAGAATAGCTAGAACTTACCTAGAACTCTTATTCTTAGAACTAGAATATAATAAAGAAAGTAGTATAATCGATTCACTTGATATAATTACTTAACTCGTCTCCTTCTTATCTAATCTATATAACTAATAAACTATAAGAGCTAGCTACTCCACGCTAAAGATAGATTATAAGTAGACCTTCTAGATATTCTACTACGAGTTTCGTACGCTAGCTTATAAAGCTAGAGTAAATAATCAATCGACTCTGAAAATAGACTTATAAGAGAAGCTANTTAAGTCCGATAAATCGACTACTAGTTCTCCGACTCCCTCTACTTTCTATTCTTCAGCGACTCGTAATACTCGCTATAACCTACCTCTCTCTATAGTAGAGAGTACTCGCGATAACGCCTCGTCCGAGTTAAGCTCTCTAACTCCTACTATAATTAACGAACTTACTAAGTCGCTAAACCTCCCTGATAATACTCTTATATTAATAGTAACTATAGGTAACTTATAGGAAGACTATACTTACTAGCTATAAGAGGCAGAAAGGAAGCTCGCAGAGAAGAGATAATTAAATACTAACTTATCTGCAGAACTACGCTAGTTACGGGATAAGTTCTTAGAACTACGCTAGTTAACTACCTAGCGCTCTACTAAGTCTATATCGTTTAATAACGTTTAATCGCGTATAATACTACTACTATTAATTAAAGAAGATAACGCTACTCCTACGCCTAATAATCGTTATCGAGAATAATCTACTAGAGGAATATCGTTAATATTATACGCTACACGTATAGAGAAAATACTGAACCTTCTAAATAAGCTCTCTAATAGAATCGACTACTCTCTAAAACTCTAGGAAGTGCAGATACATAACGCTCTCTAGCGCTACTCTAGCTACTTTATTAATAAAGATTACTATAAAGATTAGTTACTTAACTAAACGGAAAGAATAGCTAGAACTTACCTAGAACTCTTATTCTTAGAACTAGAATATAATAAAGAAAGTAGTATAATCGATTCACTTGATATAATTACTTAACTCGTCTCCTTCTTATCTAATCTATATAACTAATAAACTATAAGAGCTAGCTACTCCACGCTAAAGATAGATTATAAGTAGACCTTCTAGATATTCTACTACGAGTTTCGTACGCTAGCTTATAAAGCTAGAGTAAATAATCAATCGACTCTGAAAATAGACTTATAAGAGAAGCTATCTATATAGCTACGGAAATAGCTATTCTAATAGTACTAAACGTTAAGGATATTAAAAGAATACATTAAGGCTATATAAGCTAAAGACTAAGGTTAATTTATTGAAAAGACTTACTATTCCGAGTCTTCGGCTAAGACTAGCGCGACCCGGGAACGCCTTATAAATACCTCCTCTTAGCGCTATAGTACTAACTCTTCTTCTTATCCGCAAATTAGTCTTCTTACGCCCGAGAATACTAGTGCGACTAGTAAATAAGTACTATACTCTATATGAAATAATACGCCTTATATATAATCGCTAGCGAATACTCCTCGTTATTTTACGCTTACCTTATACTTACGCTTATTATTAGCTCGACCTAATACTCCGTATCGAATTAATATAATTAATATTAATAATAACGTTAATAGTAAGCTAGAAGATAATAATAATAAAGAAATATATAATAATAACTAAGAGTATATTAAACTACTAGTAAAAGACTACGCCTAGGGAAAGACTCTTTCCTAAGTAGTATACGAGATATGCGATATCTTAACCTTATGAAGCTTCTTAGTAGTTAATCGTTTACTATACGTGCTACTCTTACTAAGAATAGACTCTTATATAAGCTACCTGCACTTCTCGATTCTAGAGCTAATAGATACTATTTTATTAATTATTCTTTTCTTAAATCCCTTTCCTTCTTCTTAAAACTTTTAATTTACTCTCTACTAAATGTAATTCCTATTAAATGCTTTAATAGCGTTAATAGTAGTACTATTAGTTACTATATAATACTTAATTTAATAATAGATTATCGCGTTTAGGTATTTACCCCCTTTCTTATTACTACTCTCGGAAACTACGATATTATACTCGGAAGGACCTAGCTTTCGGAATATTAAGTACTCTTAGATACCTCTAAACGATAGATTATTTAGCTACTATATACTCCTCTTAGTAACGTTTATAGCTCTCCGATCGAGATTAAGGACTTACGTAAATACTATACTTATTAGTACTACTAATACGACGCTAACGAACGAAATAAACGCCTTAATTAGTTCTAGGAAACGTATAAGGAATAGGGAAGCGTAGCTAACTCTCTTATTAATATTCGAGCTATTATTAACTCTATCTCTATTATTAAATGATTATTACTAGCTCGGAAGCGCACTTCTAGGGAGACTTATAGCTATAAAAATATCTAAAACTCTCCCCTAGAGAGTATTCTATAAGTAACTAACCTTCTATTACTACTACTAATCAGTTAGGACTATTTCTCCGGCGTTTATACTACTTATTATAGATACGATAAGCCTAAGTATTTATTATCTAAAGAACGAGAATAGAGTAGTAAAGAGAGGTCTTTATACTCTAGAGAGACTACTAATATACGGCCGAAGTACGTACGATTTAGTAACGTTATCGCTTATATCCCGCGTAAATCTTTACTTTAACTCTAATTAGAAGTCTCTACGTTAAAGACCTACGTATAAGACTACGCTTATATAATTCATACTATAGACTAATAGTTACTCGGAATACTATCTCGCGACTTAATAGAAGCTACTTAAAGTATAAAAATAGCTACTATAATATTTCGGAAGCGATAAAGATCACCTTGTATACTCAGACCTCTTCTAGAGCTTCCTGCGCTAGAGATTTACGTAATTAATAGCCTAGCTTTCTATCTCTTATATAAACGCTAGAAGTCTTCTAATAATAAGATCTTCTCTATTACTCTTCACGAGATAGATAAGCTTCTTAACGACCGAATTGTGACGACTGGTCAGGTTTGGAGGTCTCTCCCTATTAGTGGAAATACTTACTGCTAAGCGAGATTATACGAGTAGAGTTTAGGGGCCCCTTTTCATATATATACTTTTATTCTCTCTCTACTTCTTAACTCCTTAGTTATAGATTCTTAAGTGATTCTTACTACTTTATATTTATAGTAATATAAGGTCTTATTACTTAGGTAGTTTTAAGACCTTTTTAGAGTAAGTATTATATTATCTATAACTCTTTTACTTATATCTAAGAAGATAGTAAATATCTACTTATATTATACCTCTATACTTAGAGCTACTAAACGCAGGAGACTACGCTATATAGAGAAGGCTTATACTAAGTATAAACTTAAAGAATAGTACTTAAACCGAAGTAACTTAAGTCTAATAAATCGATTACTAGTTCTCCGACTCCTTTTACCTCTTATTCTTCGGCGACTTATAATACTCGCTATAACCTACCTCTCTCTATAGTAGAGAGTACTCGCGACGACGCCTCGTCCGAGTTAAGCTCCTTAACTCCTACTATAATTAATAAACTTACTAAGTCGCTAAACCCTCCTAATAATACCCCTGTATTAATAGTAACTATAAGTAACTTATAGGAAGACTACGCTTACTAGCTATAAGAGGTAGAAAGGAAGCTCGCGGAGGAGAGATAATTAAACGCTAACTTATCTACAGAACTACGCTAGTTATAGGACGAGTTCCTAGAATTACGCTAGTTAACTGCTTAGCGCTCTACTAAGTCTATATTATTTGATAACGTTTAATCGCGTATAATACTACTACTATTAATTAAAGAAGATAACGCTACTCTTACGCCTGATAATTATTATCGAGAATAATCTACTAGAGGAATATTATTAATATTATACGCTACGCGTATAGAGAAGATACTAAACCTTCTAAATAAGCTCTCTAATAGAATCGACTACTCTCTAAAACTCTGGGAAGTGCAGATACGTAACGCCCTCCGGCGCTACTCTAGTTATTTTATCGACGAAGATTACTATAAAGATTAGTTACTTAACTAAACGGAAAGAATAGCTAGAACTTACCTGGAACTCTTATTCTTAGAACTAGAATATAACGAAGAAGGTAGTATAATCGATTCACTTAATATAATCACTTAACTCGTCTCTTTCTTATCTAATCTATACGACTAATAAACTATAAGAGCTAGCTACTTCGCGCTAAAGATAGATTAT